>CM064510.1:4575037-4736112 GCA_032716605.1 Paralithodes platypus | reverse complement strand
TACAAATTTAGCTTGCTGTCCAAAACAAAAATATATATATGCTGGCCGCTCCCGCTAGCCAGGAAAACAATGACACCGGGATGGGGGGTAAACATCTTAAAAAAATACAGTAGGCTGATATGGGGCCTAATGGATACAAACCAAAGAGAGAGGGGGAGAAAGAGCAAATAAACGAGGTGGGCCCCCTTCAACCCTGGGATGCTGCGGGATAGATAGACTACCTTAAGAGTTCCCACCGGCGAAATGCGGGGTAGACTCTTAAGAGCAGAGACTTTTGAACACGTACCAAAAAACCGCGTCGTTTATAGGCCAGGCGGCTGGAAACCGTGAAAATTGGTGTGGGTATTGTGACGACATGTCAAACTCTCGATAACCACCCCGCCAAACGCTCGCCCCGCACTCGTGCAAGCACCACCGCGCCAGTAAACCAACGCACTAGTCATGGAGCCTACAGTTCCCTCACATCGCTCCCTGGATGACACAACCAGCCCTCCTTCTGGTGGTGGTAGCCGACGTGGAAGGCAGAGGGTGGCTGCTAAAGTCCCTAGCTACCAGTACGACACCCCCGACTGCTCCGAGGACGAATCACCAGCCACCAAAAGCACGTAAAACACGTGCAAGCTAGGGGGCAATTGGCACAGAGGTCCATTGGTCTTGCGGGACACTGGCCACCACGACCCAGGCCACTGCAACAACCACTTACCACCACCACTGCCACCACGGCCACCCCTGCCAACCCTGCCACGGTACCAGCGAACGCAGGAGGCCGCCCTAGGGCTGCATTACCTGCGGGGGCAGGAAAAATTTTAAAGGCCACGGGCGTAGGGAAGAGAAACCCGTACGGCCAGCCACAGTGCCCCTACCACCACCCACCACCCACCAGCCGCCCCTGGCCCAGCTGCACCTGCTTGCCCCTGCCGCCCCCTGCCGCCCCTGCCGCCCCTGCGTGCCCCTGTCCGCCCTCCCTGCCGCCCCCTGCCACAAGGAACAGGGAAGGGGAAGGGGAAAAGGGAGAGGGATAAGCGACTGGGGAAAGCGACTGCTGGCCCTGGTTGTCCCTGCTGGCCCTGCTGCCCCTGCCGCCCCTGCTGCCCCTGCCGCCCCTGCCGCCCCTGCCGCCCCTGCCCAAGGAACAAGGGAAGGGGAAGGGGAAGGGGAGAGGGAAAGCGACTGGGAAAGCGACTGCTGCCCTGGTGTCCCCCTGCCGGCCCTGCTGACCCTGCCGCCCATGCCGCCCCTGGCTGCCCCTGCCGCCCCTGCCGCCCCTGGCCAAGGAACTAGAGTGAGAAGGGACGACATGGCACCACCATCATGTCTTGCAAGCAAGGCCACGCACCACTGCTGCCCCTGCCGCCGCCCCTGCCGCCGCCGCCGCCCCTGCCGCCGCCCCTGCCACCACCTCTGCTGTCCCTGTCCATAAGACTCCCGCACGGGCCAAAGTGACCCGGAAAAATTTCTTACACCATCTAAGTATGCCGCCCTGCTGTTTGATGGTGATTCGCAGGACATTGGCAACAGCCGGGTGTTCGACGACGATAAGCCCTAGCACGGTCGGGGGACCAAGGGTGGGGGGGATTTGGGATTGTGGACAGTGAGAGTGAGTCCGACGTCGGTGACGAAAAACGTAGGAGAAGGGCATCGGCTGTCGAGTGAATGAGGAGGGTAATGATGATGCAAGTGCTGGTATCGCGACCATGGGGGAAAGCGATATTTGCAGACGCAGACAGAGAAAGAAGACGCAGACGACATTCCGATTCCCTGGAATGCCTTCGTTCGATTGGTCTGACGGGAGTTGTCAATTTTGTACCTGACGTGCCCCAGTTCAATTCCTGGGACGTCAGGAACAACTGACATACTGGCCCTGTGATGATCAAGGCGAACGAAAAGCGGACTTCTTTCCTCGCTTTTTTCGACATGGATGGTAATGACGCTTTCTTTGTTTACATCGTTGCCCAAACAAAACGCCTACTACAGGTGGGTGTTGGGCAGATTGGACGTCTCACTTTCTCCAAAAAAGCGAGAATACTGAGGCTGGGTGGATACGACTCTGTGGCAGAATTTCTGACGTTCTTTGCCTTGTTGTTCCTCATGCCTCTGATCAAGAAGCTATGTGTTTTTGCAACACTACTGGTAGCACGACCCTCTCATCGCCACCCCAACTTGCAATAAGTTCATGACTCGTGACAGATTTTTGTTGCTGCTAAGATTTATGCACTTTGCAGACAACGAAAATCCTAACAGGATTGACAGGATATGGAAAGTTCGGGATGTGTTCACCATGTTGTTGGAGAGGTATAGGAAATACTTTTACCCCTTCCTCAATTTGGTGATTGATGAGTCGCTCGTGCTCTTCAAAGGACGTCTTGTTTTCAAGCAGTATATCCCCTTGAAGAGGCATAGGTTCGGAATCAAGCTCTTCGTGTTGTGCGACTGTGAAACTGGAATAGTGCTTGACATGATCGTGTATACAGGCACTGACATTGACATACCGAAAGCCGTTGCCAATGACCCCATGGGCATGTCAGGTGCCATCGTCAGGAAAATGTTGGCACCTTACCTGGGCAAAGGCCACATCATCTACACTGACAACGGGTATACTTCTCCTGCTCTCTGCCAGTTTCTTTATGACAACCAAACGGGGTCATGTGGGACTGTCAGAAAGACAAGAAAGTTTATGCCAAAGTTCACAGGTGATGTCATTTCCCTCACAGATTCCCCCTCCAGTGGCACACCTTCTGTAGACGACCTGTCCAAGGAACACCGCGAGAGGCATGTGCGAAGCAGGCGACGAAAGGGGCAGAAATACAAGCAGCTCGAGAAGTGTGGGAAACTGATAGCCCTGAAGTGGAAGGATAAGCGAGACGTCCACCTGCTTTCCACCGGATCCCAGGTGGATTCTGGCAAAATCCACTACCGAACCAGGAAGACAATCTACAAGCCCGACATGGTAGTGGACTACACCAAAAACATGCGCCTGGTGGACAAGTCTGACTGTCAGCTGTCAGGTGTTGAGTGTCTGAGGAAGACTGTGAAGTGGTATCACAAGCTCTTCCTCCACCTAGTGACATAACGATGCTGAACGCCTACAACTTGTGGTTGGTGAAGAGGATATGGCCCCAAACCAGAAGCTGAAATTCCGGGAGTTCGTGTACAACGTCTCCTACCAACTCCTGGAGAAGTATGCCACCACCACTCACAGACGTACGGCCAGGCGTGGGGATCACGTTCCTGCCCGCATCCAGCTGGGTGTCGAAAGACACTACACAACCAACACCGAGCTGATTGCACTCGTCACAGGCAGGTGCAGTGCACCGTCTGCAGCTCCAGTGTGAGGAAACCCCATGTGACCAAAAGAGTCACCTCAATGTGCGCCGAGTGCAAAGTTGCACTCTGCCTGGGTGACTGCTTCAGGGACTACCACACCTTCAAGAACTACTGAGTGTCGGCCCCTGCCCTGCCCTGCCCTGCCCTGGACTCGCCCCGTGCCCTGCCCTGGACTCGCCTCCTGCCCTGCCCTGCCCTGGACTCGCGCCCTACCTTACCTGACCGGACCTAATTGATCACGCTACCTCATAATGTAACATATATATTATATAATGTATAAGTTCCAAAGATTGTCACTGTGATATAGCTTTTACATTATATAATTGTATGTTTCATTATTTAGTTTATAAGTTTCAAAGATTTACATGTAATATGCCTTATTTTTTTAGTATATCAATATATATGTTTGTTATTAGCCTAAGTAATGTGTATATAAATTATTTCTACCTCAAATGAATTGTACAAAAATAAATATGTTTCAATAAATCATGTCAAACCTACTATGATAATAAAATAAAACAATAAAAAAAGAAAAAAAGAAAACAAGGTCATGTCATTGTATTCTTACAATATGATATATTCTATGAATATGTCATATTGTTTGAATACAATGGCATGATCTTGTAAAAAAAAAAAATTTATAAAAATTTTTTCTAGACAATATAAAACCTTCCCCATAACCCCCTCCTGGATTCGATCCCACTACCCTACGACACTTTGAGTTTTCCAGTCCGCGACCTTACCAACAATGCCACAGGCAGTACATACCAAATATCACTCAAAACTTCGTGTGTACAATCGAAATGACAATATACAAAAAAAATGAATTATCCCACCAATTTACGTTTGTAAATGATGGGATTATCAATTATATCATGCCAAGGTTTATAATAGTTTGTCTCTGTCAAGAATTAGTAATTATATAACTTTATTCTGTCAAAAATTGCCCAAACACTCAGCCAAACAATTGCCCCTCTCAGTGTGACTCCACTCATTTTCACACGGTCAGGCGGTCACGAGGTGACCCTTGCCGCTCCTTGATTCTCCAGCTACAGCAGCTCTGTCTGGGAACAAAATTGGTATAAATACAATAATGGATAAAATACTCTTCACAAATACATTTGTATTGTATAATATTGTAAATAAAAATGAATAATAACTGTGTGGGTGTCGAAAATTGCTCAACCAGCTTTCCTTATGTCTCGCCTACGCGCGTATATTGGATTATACATAGTCATGACTGTCATACAAATAATTGCAGTAGGTCTCGAATATACATTTAGATTGCATATTACTTCGAAATAAATAAGTAAACGTTTCTCTGGTGGCAATCTACCCTTTCGCAGGTGTAAGGAGACACCAGTCTATATTTAGCCCTCTATCACAACAGGCAATCTGCCTGTGTTGACTCAGCACCGTCGCTGGTGGTCTATAAATATAGTACTTTATTTACAGTCAATGGCCTACATGTTTCTGTGGTACTTCACATGTGTCTAAAATGCAATGTCTGCTTGCATAAAAATGCAATTCTGAAGTCCATTTATATGTACGACATACGCATGTCTCAGTTTCTCTCTCTCTCTCTCTCTCTCTCTCTCTCTCTCTCTCTCTCTCTCTCTCTCTCTCTCCATTCCTGACTCATGTTATTGTAGACCTGTTGATGGCAACGAACACCAGCCATCTGGTAGACATAAGGGTCAAAATACCAAACATCAATACGCCTGGGGCGCCTCCACAATTATCACTAAGCTGGTTATCTATCTAGAGATCTGCCTGACTTCCATCTCTCCACGACTCACTCACTCACTGCACCCCTGCATGCCTCCCTCCCACCCACCCACCCACCCCCAACCCCCCCTTTCAGGCTTCCGTCTGCTAGAAACACATTCACAATTTGCGTAAATATCGCATCAATTGGGCTATATGCGGTATATTCCTTGTTATATGGGACGCCTACATATGTACACGTCTTTATTATAGCATGAGAGTGCTCTAAATACAAGATTGACGTGATATTTATGGCGTAACACACCCTCTCCCCCTTTCATTCCCACCACAACTCACTCACACCTTGGTTCACGCATAGAAACTCATTGATAATGTGCGTAAATATCGCATGAATTGGTTTATATGCGGTATATATTTTGATATATGGCACGTATACATACGTACAAGTCTGTATTATAGCGTGACAGTGCTCTACGTACAAGATATACGTGATATGTATGGCGGTAAACCACACTCTCAGCTCATAAATTGCCGCCAAACCTCCAACACATCTTCATTCCCGCCTAAATATTCTCTTATAATTCCCTTATATATTGCAATTTTTGGTCACTATGAGGCATATTCATTGTTATATGGGTGCCCTACACATGTATACATACTCTAAATAGCCTAAAAGGGCTCGAAAAAGGAGATATACGTGATAATACGCGGTAACCCACCCCCTCCTCCCTCTCCTTCTATCCCCTGCGCGCGTAAATATTCGGCAGGGAAATCTCGCCGCTCGATGACAATCTAGCCGCGCGGTGCCATTCGCTCCACATTTTTCAACTACGGACCGTTCCCCTACCCCCCCCAGACATTTTTTGGGGGGTCAAATATATATGGGCCGATGCACGCAAACATTCCCTACACGATGATGTACTTTTTATCGAAATTGGCAATAGGTCCCAAAATCATCATAGGTGCGCACAGTCTTACCCTGTAGAAAACCCCCTGTGCGCCGCGGAGAGGTTAATATAAATTACATTAATGGAACTATAAACGGGTTAATAACAGAGACATTGGATAGGGATTTTGTGATGTTATTGATTAAAGAAATACAAATCTTGGAACTTTTAACGGGATAGTAAAGGCATTGGAGAGGGAATTTGTGGTGTTATTGATTGATTAAAATAAATAACACTAGTGGAACTGTTACCAGGATACTAGCATAGGAATTTGTGATGTTTTGATTAAAAGACAAATTTATGGAACCTGTAAACGGGATAATAACAGAGACATTGGAGGGTGAGTTTGTGATGTTATTGATTACTAACATTAATAGTAGAGTCATTTTCAGAGCTTCCGTGACCGTGTTTAGGATACCAAAGTTTCTCAGTGAATTTAACAAGGGCAACTGATACTAACAAAAATAAGCCCCCATACACCTCACCAAAATGACGGGAAAGTTGTTATTTTAGACGTTTTTCAAATAGCCGCCACCGTCATCTTAAAAAATTGATAAAGTTCTATTTCTTGAAGTGAATGGCCAAAAATGACAATTTTGGTGTCTATTCCCACTAATTTTGGTGTCAGAAGATCAATGGCATGGCACAATTAAAAAATAATTAATAAATAATTACCAAATAATTAAGTAAATAAGAAAATAATTAAGAAAATCAATGGGATGGCATAATTCATGATTTAGAGTCCCATTAACCTCAACATCTAAGACAAATATGATGTTGTTAAATCCACTGAGAAACTTTGGTATCCTAAATTAATAAAACATGAGACCTACTGCATTAAGATGCACTATCACTGCAGGACAAATATGATGCACAACTGTCAGAATCACTTCCGCTGTCATCATCGCTGCTCTCCATTTGTGAATGACTTGGAGTTTTTAGAAGATCCAGGAATGACGGAAGTGCAGGTTGGGTATAGCGTACTGGGAGGCATAAGCCATTTACAAGGTGCCATCCATGGCTAATTGGTGATGGATGATTCTGAAGCTGGAAATTCTTCTGCAGATATGTGAGGTAATTGGTGCGCTCTAAGTGTGGTCGTAGAGTGTCAGAATCAGGTACCAGTCTGATGATCTTCTTTTTCTTGAGTACTGACCACTTTGCTGCTCTCACCTCTGCTAGGGTCTTGTGTTTGGTGTCACAATAGATGTACCGGATAAAAAAATTCTGTAAGTCATTGATGATTTCCTGTGTGACTGGGATGATTGTGCCACAATTTTTAAGGAGGTTGCGAGCTTCTGATGATTTTTCTACACGGTCAACAATAGTTTTCTTGCCTATTCCATAAAAGCCGGAGTTATGGTCGCATCCGGTAAGAACATAAAGTGGGATCAAAGACTCCGCCATTGCCTCACTACACAAACACCGAGCATTTATCAGCTGAGATTTGCGTTTCAAGCACAAGAGTCCTGATATTTGCCGAGCCACATAGGCTGCCTGAACGTAGTTATCAGTATCTTCAGTGTCTATGACAACTGCTTCTGTATACCCTTCTGACCGCAGCTTACCATAAAGAGTGAACAGAGCTGTGTCTGCTTCTGCATGGGCGTATGTGAGATTCTGCAAAACTTCATCTGTGGTGAGATTCCTTGCTGGTTTGCCAACAACACAGTGTATGAGCTGAATAGTGGTTGTAGATGCCTTTCTTTTGAAAGCAGCCTTGATAAATGCTTGAAGGCGAACTTTATTCTCTGGCTTACCAAGAAGAGCATGAAAGTCTCTATTAGAAGGAAATTTGTCCTCTGACTTCATAAACACATTGCAAATGGACTGATTTTTTTGACGGTGTTGTCGTTCACTATCTTTGGTGGAGAAGTCTTGCTCGTACGAGTCATTAACCAAGATAACACATTCTGCATTCGAATGTCTATTCAGGACAAAGTTCACAAGTTTCTCACCATAGTCTCCCCATGTTAACTTAGTTCCATCTGCTTTTTCTCTGTCTTCAGTAGTAGGCGTTGTTAGACGCCAGATTAGTCCCATGTCTACTATTGATGTGTAAATATCAGGGTACGGTATGGATGTCATTGTCAGTGTTTCCTGTAGCTTACTCTTCTGCGTTTTGCGCATAGTACCATTTGCATTGAAAATTGAAAGGCACTCATCTGTTACTCGATGCTGCATTAAGTCTTCCATCTTTAAGCCGTCACTTGCCTCAACAAGTTTGATGACCGAGGTAAATGCCTTACTCTCCATTTCTTCAGTTGTCTGTTTCAGGTTTTCACTTGCTGTCTTCTCGATTTCTTGAGTTGCAAAATTGCCTCTTTTACTACGTGGTATTCGAGCAGTGTGGGACTTTGTTTTGGAATAGACTCTTTCATTTACAAATTCCTTCACTTTTCTTTCTCCATCGGCCTTTGCAGACTTCAGATCAGCAAAGAGAGCTGGAGAGGCTTGAATTCCAGATTGTAGGGATCTTAGTGTCAGATCTGATTGGTCAAATGGATCACAATGGAACTCGGTGAGACATGCACTGATATCCTGCACAGATTGTTCATCTATCTTCTTCTTACTTGGGGCACAATCTGCATGCTTTCTTGAACCTCGTCTCTTGTGATTTGCGTGACGATGAACACAGCCTCTTATCCGGTTGACGTTGTTAACATTCCGCGTGTTTGACAGGAGTTGCTTCTCATTCTTTAGAATAGCCAATCATCCACACTTAAGCTTGGATCCTTTATTCATCGTTGACTCTATCCATATGTCAAGGGCAACACATGAGTAGGGTTTACCGGCCATTGACTGTGCAAACATGCCACTCTCCATGAATTGTGCTTGGATATGGGGAAGACTTTCTAGGACTGCTATGAAATCTGGAAGATGGCGCCCATATCTATCGTTGTCATAAATATGCATCCAAGGAAGCATAAACTTCAGTGAAGACTTGAACTCGATCCAGTTTCTTGTCCTTATAGCATGTATATTTTGAGTCGGTATCTCTACCATCTCCAAGAATGAAATCCAGAATTCTGCTAGTGGAGCACCATATAAGTTCTGGAATAGGGATTCAACGAGCCCCTTGAGATCGGCATTGCTCTCTAACTCAGCATGTGCATCATTAAGTTCTTGTTGGTCTACTGAATTGATCAGTCAACATTCTTGGTTTACATTTTAAATTATATATTTTATTATTTGAGTAAGTTTCAGAGGATCCGTGACCGTGTTTAGGATACCAAAGTTTCTCAGTGGATTTAACAACATCATATTTGTCTTAGATGTTGAGGTTAATGGACTCTAATTTATGAATTATGCCATCCCATTGATTTTCTTAATTATTTTCTTATTTTCTTAATTATTTGGTAATTAGTTATTAATTATGTTTTAATTATGCCATCCCATTGGTTTTCTGACACCAACATTAGTGGGAATAGACACCAAAATTGTCATTTTTGGCCATTCACTTCAAGAAATAGAATTTTATCAATTTTTTAAGATGACGGCGGCGGCCATTTTGAAAAACGTCTAAAATAACAACTTTCCCGTCATTTTGGTGAGGTGTATGGGGGCTTATTTTGTTTAGCATCAGTTGCCCTTGTTAAATTCACTGAGAAACTTTGGTATCCTAAACACGGTCACGGAAGCTCTGAAAATGACTCTACTATTAAATATAATGGAAACATTTAAACGGTATTTTAAAGGAATTGAATTGGGAATTGTTGATGTTATTGATAAATCAAAATAACAACTCACGAAAATAACATGAATATTTTATAAGCCTTGCATCACAACTTGCAATACAAATGAAAATACTAGTGTTAGTGATAATAAGGAGTAATATAACATAATATTTGTCGTTAACCATCATTTGCAAGCTACATGTTTAATGCGGTAATATCTAACATTAGTAAGTGAGACAGTCCTTGTAGTGAAAACAGATGTGACGATGATAATAAAGACCCTGGAACAAAGTTAACCCCTTGAGGGTTATGCCGCGTTTTGACAGTTTATTCTGGCTATCATTAGACGATTTTATAGAGTTTATCAAGGATATGTGGGAATTAAAAAGAGTAAAGATTATTTCAATTAACCCTTTGATTGCAATATGCCCTTACTAATCTGAACAAAATCCTGTAATAGTAACCATAAAACAAAATACATGCATAATCGTATCTTGCAAGGGTTTAATTTGTGTAATTAAGAACAGAACCAGACTCAGTGTTCATTTCGTAGGGTTAGTTATGCAGTTTTTGACACAAACAGTTAACCGAGGTAGGGTATATACAAATGTGTGGTCAATATCACAAGGGGAGGTTATTAGTTTGTCCCCTAGACCTCCATCAAGCTTAAAATTACACCCCCAAGACTCTAGACCCTTTTCCAAGATATATTTGTACATTTTTCGGTAGAAAAACGTCCCGGCCGAAGGCTGTTTCCTCTTAAATTACAGCCTCGCTATCGCTCGCCAGGAAAAAAATTACACCTATGTGGCACGAAAAGTCTTACAATTTTCAGAAATTGGGCGAAGGTTCGTAAAATCGTGAAACTAATTGGGCACACGTCTACAAATCTCAAAAGCAATGGGGCCAAATATGAGGGAGAAAGGTATCCAGAAAAAACTCCTTCAAGTGGAAATCTCCCCTTTTACAATACTTCGATGATTCACAATTGCCTTTCTTCTTACAAGTGCAATATAGATTAGTTACCCAATAATCTTCGTCGTTCGATTGGTGGTAAAAACAACAGTAAATTCATCAACACGTAAATTGTTAAGGGGAGGCTGGCCGTTTGTTTGGTCTGTTAATTCATTTATTCATATATATTTTTTTAGTTTCCTCCCTAGACCTCTATCAAGCTTAGAAAAACACCCCCTAGACCTCCCTCCAAGATAAATTTGTACATTTTTCGGTAGAAAAATGTCCCGGCCGAAGGCCGGTTCCTCTTAAAATTACAGGCTCGCTTTCGCTCGCCAGTATATAATCGACACCTAAATGGCACGAAAGGTCTAAAAATTGACAACGAAATGGGGCGAAAGGTGTTAACATCGCCAAACTAATGGGATGAACGTCTTATAATCTCAAAACTAGTGTGGGGCTAAATATTAGGGAGAAGGGGGTCCAGAAAAAAACGGTCTGCCTCCCCTTAAGTTCTGACATTGAGGCGGAGAGATAAAAGGATATACACGATTGACATATTTGTAAGACTAAAACCGGTATACTGTATATCACACAAGCGCTTTGTCTCTGAATATTTATTCTTAAAACTGGCCTGGCAGCTTATGAGGTCAACATTTAAAATATTTCGGTTATCTAAATTTATCTACCATCAGTCTAGTTTCCGATACCAGGGCAAAATACTGTAGAAATGTTGCCAGAAAAATCATGATCATCGAATGTTGACTATAAACGCTCTCGTGTGATACCAGCTTAAAATAAAAACGATTGAATTATCTGTAAGACTAAAATATATGAGATTGAAATATTTGTAAGACGAAAATATACACAATTGAAAAGTAAGATACAAACGATTGAAATATGTGTAAGACTAAAATATATACGATTGAAATATTTGTAAGACTAAAATATAAACGATTGAAATATTTGTAAGACTAAAATATATACGATTGAAATATTTGTAAGACTAAAATATATACGATTGAAATATTTGTAAGACTAAAATATAAACGATTGAATTATTTGTAAGATGAAAGTATTACATAATAGGCGAGGGGGAGAAAGAATTATTAGAGATAAAGGATACAGACTAAGACAATATTTGCGAGACGAACATAATTTAATATTATGATGTGAAGGAAAATGGGGGAGGGGGGGGGGGGTTGTCAATAGAGACACTATTTGTAGAATGAACATGTATAAACATTTTCATAAATATATTAACATCATCATAGCCTAAATATATGACAATTATCATATGAAGCTAAAGTATAATGTAAGAAAACATTACGAATATATAGTTATATATGAAACATTTTTCGGTACGAAGATTAACACCTAAGTGATTTATAAGCGGTCTACAAGAGAAACATGTTTAGAGCTGAAAGGATAAAAAAGGAAACTTTATTTACACGAGGAAGATATATTATTATAGAAATATTTTATTATCATTGATTTATATAATTCTCTCCGCAAATTTCCACCAAGCTTGAAAAAAGTATTCCCCAAAACCCTTCTTCCAGATAAATTTCTTCATTGTTTGGTAGAATAATATCGCAGACGAAGGCTGGTTTCTTCTATATAAGAGGCTCGCTATTGTTCACCAGGGAAATGTCGACAATTAAATGACACAGAGGGTCTTAAAATAGACAAAGAAATTAGGCGGAAGGTCTAAACATTGCTAAACTAATGGGGCGAAGAGCTTCAGATCTCAAAACTATTTAGATAAACATGAGGAGAAGGGTGTCCAGAGGGGTAGAAAACATAATTTAAAATTATGATAAGAGGTGAACAAGAAACGTTAAGAGAGAAACGTTAACCCCTTCTGTACCAGCACCGTCCTTTAACTTTATTTTGACTACTCTTCGACGTTTATATTCAGCTTAAAACGAGCCTCCAGTAATTACAAGGCTTCACATTATCTCGCTTAACCCTTATTACTACCACAGATCCTTCTAAAGCTACCCAAAATCCACTGCATATAGCTAGACTATATTTAAAGAGACGTCGCCGGTATAGAAGGGGTTAATGGAAAACGTACGGAAGGAAAGTGCAGTGTCCCCACGCGTCCGTCTGGGGGTGATAGTTCAATTATAGAAAGTTTTAATACTATCTTCTATCAGCTGTCAATATCACTTCCCCTCCCCCTCCCCATCACCTCACCAACTCTAAATTGTTTCTTCAGGGTTATCGAAAGTTTCACCTGCAAATAATTTCGTGTTTTATTTATATATTTGTTTATTTATTTATTTATTTTTACCTTCATTCGGAATCCCTTCGCCTACACTGTACAGCTGTACTCATTCACTTCCGTGATAGAATAATCATACAGGTACCATATCTGTATAACAAGTGAGTAGTGTATATACCGGGAACTGTTCAGTGAATTAAGGTTGAGAGGGAAACTGTGTGTCATAACCAGGTTCGAATCCTGGTGGATCACATATATGCTTGCATTAATTTCATTGGAGGTGTTTGGTGTTGTGGTGAAATTAACAACAAATAGATTATTTTGTTTGTTATTCAATTTTAGCTTGTATATTAAAATATTGATTAGCAATGTATCAGTCATTTGGTTTATTAAAAGGAACACTGTAAACATTACACTACGGTCTTCATGTTACTATGCCAACATAAAAGTATTTTTGGGACACAAAATAATAATAAAAAAGAAAAGAAACACCAAGAACGAGGGATCGTGGTGTTCGAAATGTTGTTCCAGTCTTGAAAATGTACTTGAGTTGCAGTGTGCTGGCTTAATAATCCAGAAGGGCTGGTAGCCTATGAATCCTATTTTAAATAATTAGCTTAATATCATTGAGAACTTGTTTGTAAAAGTTTCCAATATACTCGTTCCAATCACTGTAAATGGACTTGAGTAATCGTGCTGATAATGTTACCGTTGTTTAGGGTTTAAGAGGACAGGTGTTTTATTATAGGGGTTCTATTTATTTATATAATCTATTTTTTTTTCCTTCCTAGACCTCCATCAAACTTAAAAAAAAACAAAAAACAAAAAAAACATCCATTAGATACCCCTACGAGATTAATTAGTACATTTTTTCGGTAGAACAAAATGTCATGGCCTAAGACCAGTTCCTCCACAATTTCAGGCTCGCTATCGCTCGCCAGGAAAAATCGATATCTATAGGACACGAAAGGTCTTAATATTGACAAGGAAATTGGGCGAAAGGTCTTAAAATCAACATCACTAATAGTGCAAACGGCTTAAAATCTTAAAACTAATATGCTAAACGCGAGGGAGAACAAAAGTGTACCAGAAAAACGGCCCATCTCCCCTTAAACCCCTCAGACATAAGTTGCTAACTTACTGATGGGGTGTCGGAGCGCCTGGTATTTCCCTCAAAACACTTTTTTCTGACACTGAGGTACCGGTAGAAGTCGGAGCTATTTGGGGTTGCCACCAATCCACAGATTCTGATCTAACTTACCTAACTTACTGAGCTCAATATGATGCAAATGCGTCATATAACTTACTTATTGAACTATTTCATTAACCCTTATTTAGCGGGTGGTCAGGTATTTTACACTGTACCGTTCAGCGGGCATAATCCCGAAATATTCGCTCAATTTCACTCGCCCTAGCGCCGTTACTATGGCTCCAATGCGAACGAAACGATCATTTTTGGAAAGAGCAACTCTTCGTCTCCCCATATAAGTCTATGAATGGATGTTAAGAATGAGTGTGGAGGGTGGGAAGAGGTGAGGAAGAGGAGGTACTTTTTGGTCTATTTCCCAGGCGCGTTCGGTTGCGTTCGCTTTGGCCTGACTTCGGCCTCTAGCGCGTCTAGTATTCCTTCGGTAATCGGTCTTATTTTTCTCTTATTTCTCCTTATTTCTGTATTCTCTCTCTCTCTCTCTCTCTCTCTCTCTCTCTCTCCTGTCTGTCTGTCTGTTTCTCTTTCTCTCTCTCTCTGGCTTGCTCGCTTTCCCTCTCTCGCGCGCTCTGTCTCTCTCTCTCTTCCTCATCCGTATATGTAATTCTCATTATTATTTTCTCTAATCTCTCTCACTCCTCCTGTCTGTCTCTCTCTCTGGCTCGCTCGCTTTCCCTCTCTTGTGCCCCCTTTCTCTCTTCCTCATCCGTATTATGTATTTCTCATTATTATTTTCTCTAACTAATCCCTCTATTTCATTTATTTGCTTGTAATATTTCTGTATTATTATATCTTTTTCACTCTGTCTTCAGTTCAGTTTCTGTATTCTCTCTATACGGTGGGAATGGTATTTCGTATGAGGGATGTGCAGCACAAATATTAAATCTTTCGTTGTTTGGTTGTTTGTATTACCGTAAGAAATTTACTGAACGCCTGCAAATAATACGCTATAAAATGCTTGCAATCAAACTCTCAAGCAATTTCAAGGTCACATGCAATTATAAATGTAGGCTATAGGTAACCGACCCAGAGAGGAAGAGACAAGAGAGAGAGAGAGTGTCGTGATAATATAACAATGTTACATATGTATCATATATATATGAAAAATAATATATACGGTAGGCCTACATCTGTTCCCCACAATCTTATAATGCCAAGCACAAATATTCAATCTTTCATTGTTTGTATTACCGTAAGAAATGTACTGAACGCCTGCAAATAATACGCTATAAAATGCTTGCAATCTCTCTATTTTCTCTAATCTCTCTCACTCTTCCTGTCTCTCTCTCTCTCTCTCTCTCTCTCTGGCTCGCTCGCTTTCCCTCTTCCTCATCCGTATTATGTATTTCTCATTATTATTTTCTCTAACTAATCCCTCTATTTCATTTATTTGCTTGTAATATTTCTGTATTATTATATCTTTTTCACTCTTTCTTCAGTTCAGTTTCTGCATTTTCTCTCTCTCTCTATCTCTCTCTCTCTCTGTTTCGCTTGCTTTGCAGGAATTTTGTTTTTGTTTTATATATAATATATAATAATTTACTTATCATTACTTACTATATCGTATAAACAATAGTAGGTAGCCAACTTACCATAATACCGATACACCAAACCGATCCGCATGCGGTTTTGTTTATCACCTGTTTACTAAAGTGCCACCATTATCGATTTTCTTGGAGCCGACTAGAGCGGGAGGGTTACCAATTGAAATTAAATCCGCTAGCATATATTGTTAGATGTAAGACATGATAAATATCACTAGAAATATGAATTGGCAAAATCCATATAATATCACTTCGAAATTGTTCTGAAATTTCAAAACAAAACCGCTAGTGTAAGTCATTGCTGCTAGATCGAAGTAAAGGTCTCTAGATCTAGCGGAAGTCGCTATACGTATTGGCAGTACTGCACACTCATTCATTTCATTCATTCATTTTCTATTGAGCTCGTCCTGGAATCTTTACGACTCTGAATCTTACGATTGCCGACGGCGATACGTTGTTGACATTGTTGTTGATGTTCCAGTGGAGGGATGAACAAAATATTGTCCTTGTCCAATAATAGCTATTTCATAGTCCCACAGGACTTATTTTGATATATTTATCAAATTTATTGAACGCCTGAAAATAAAACGCTATAAAATGCTTGCAATCAAACTTTCAAGCAATTACAAGGTCACATGCAATTATAAAAAGGTATATTGTAGACCACAATCTTCGCCAAGCTTCGTTGTTGCTTGTATTATCGTGAGAAATGTACCATACACCCTGGTTATCGTGAGAAATTTACCGAACGCCTGCAAACAATACGCTATAAAATGCTTGCAATCAAACTCTCAAGCAATTTCAATGTCACATGCAGTATAGGTAGACCCAGAGAGGAAGACAGACAGAGAGAGAGGGGAGGTCAAAAACATCTGCTAGGTGTGATTTCCCCTGGGAGGGAAGAGATTAGTTAGGGGCGTGCCCTGGCCTACATCAGACAAAGAGAGTACAAAGGAGTACAAACAAAGAGAGTGAGACAGAGAGAGAGAGAGAGTAGTGATAATATAAAAATGTTACACATGTATCATATAATATATGAAAACATAATATATACGGTAGGCCTACATCTGTTCTCCACAATCATATAATGCCAAGCACAAATATTCAATCTTTGGTTGTTTGTATTACCGTAAGAAATTTACCGAACGCCTGCAAATAATACGCTATAAATGCAAAGGAAATTTCTTGTAGAGTGCAATTTTGAGGACGTAATGTGCTCTGAGAGAGAGCGGAGCGGTGATTAGGAGCATAAATTACCTCAAGACCGCTCGCCACACAGGGAATTCTATAAGGAAATTACCGTATTTTAGGGTTTTTGCACTCGTGTTTTACGATCGTTGAAAGACAACCAGTGATCGTAAAAGGATGGTTCGGGTGTCATTGGAAAGCTCAATTTACGCACTTTCAGGATACATACTTGTATTACGCTCTGGGTCTTGTTTATGCATGAAAAAGAGCACGGAACAACCCCATTTAGGGTAAAAAAAAAAACCCCGCTGGGCAGCACAGTGAAATATACTCCACCAGCCGCTCGTAAGGTGATAAAATGCTTGCAATCACATTTTCAAGCAATTATAAAATATAAATTGTACTTACCAACACCCACACCAGTATGTTCTTCGTCAGGAACGTCTCCAATTTGCTCAAGGGTCTGTCCAATATCAACCACAACATCGACCCCACGCAAATTATGCTTGGGGTGAAAGCCTATGATCGGGTTATTTTCGTCTTCCGAGTCATCCACACTACCAAAACTCTCACCCAGACCTTCGACGGTTTCATCCAACAGCTTATTAGAAAGTTCTGAAGAGTTCAGCATGATATCTAGTTTCTGGGTGGTGAGCCGGGCATGGTTAGTAGGGTGGCGCGACGCACTAGGGATTGGCGGCCACCGAATCGAACACGGGCAAATCTTGACCTTCCATTATGGCTGCTTGAGGGTCACTTAGTCACGGTCACGCAGTGGGGATGTGTGGGTGGGCCCTTGTAGTACACCGCCTGACCACCCAGTTTCGCTTTCCACCAAAATTAGGGCGGGAATACGCCCACGGACTTAAGTCCGACCCCGCCATTTAGTCCAATTTTCTCGTATCGGACTTAAGTCCGACCCCGCTAAATAAGGGTTAAGTTCATATGACGCGATTGCGTGATATGATACCTTTGGGCAACACCGCCATATGACGCGATCGCGTCATATGTGATGGAGGGGGTATGGACATTTACAGCCCATTTGTTCCAGCCCCCCATGAGTTATACTTGGTTAGGGGTTCATAATTTGCCTTTCGTCCCATTTCTATATCAATATCAAGACCTTTCGTGCCTTTTTACAGTAGGTGTCGATATTTTCCTGGCGAGCTATATAGCGAGCCTGTAATTTTAAGAGAATCCGAAAGCCGGGACATTTTTCTATCGAAAAATGTACAAATGTTTCTTGCAGGGGTCTAGGGAGTGTTATTTTTTTAAGCTTGTTGAAGGTCTAGCGAGGAAACTTAACAATATATGAATATATAAATATATCGACCCAAGAAAATAATCATTGTCAGTCGCGGGTTCAACATCTTCCTTTAATGCACAGAAAATCAAGTACATTCAATTTTCTAACCGACAGAATCTCACTGACTCCAATATATTTTTTAATGATGTAAATATTTCCACTTCCCCTAGTATTGACATTCTCGGTGTAACATTAACTACTAACTTGAGCTGGACACATTATGTTAGAAGCATTGCTAAGAATGCCTCTAAAAAAATGGGACTCCTGTACAGAGTTCGAGAATTCTTCACTGATGAGCAGTTGGCCGTAATATATAAAAGTCATGTGCGTTCTCAGATGGATTACTGTTCACCTCTGTGGAGTGGAAGAGGAGTGGTTGCATTGAGGCAGTTGGAAAAAATTCAAAATAAAGCTATTAGATTAATCAATAACCCTACAATCACACAGGACCTTCCTACATTATCCATACAAAGAAACGTTGCATCCCTTGCATTATTCTACAGATATTTTCACAGCAATTGTTCCGAGGAACTTGCTTCAATTGTGCCGCCTCTCCACATCTTTCCCCGTAGAACTAGGGCAGCTGAGAGCGCCCATGAATTTACACTTTCTCCTCCACAATGCAGAACTTCTGCTTCTCAAAATTCATTTATCCCTAGAACTACTACTCTTTGGAATTCACTTCCCTCGAGTTGCTTTCCACAAACTTACAATCTACAAAAGTTTAAATCCAGTTGTTACAAACATTTTATGAATGGAGGATGCCTTTAGGCACATGGACCTTTTTGTTTTATCTGTGTTTTTCCTTCCTCCATTCATTGTCTCTTAAAAAAAAAAAAAAAAAAAAAAAAATGCCATGAAACCGCGACTGACTGCGTTTTTGCCCAAGTAATGTGACCATTTTAGTATCGTACATAGTAATATAATTTAGTTTTTTTTACCACAGTCATTGTGGGAATGAAGACCTGTCTGATTTTTTTTTGTTTTTTTTTTGTTTTACAAGCAGCCAATTAAGGATCAGTAGGTATGTTGTTGCTTGATTTCCTTTATATTCCTTTGTATTAAGTGGTTGACAGTAAATTGGTATGGGCATTTACAGCCCATTTGTTCCAGCCCCCATGAAATATAAGTGGTTAGGGGTTCATAATTGGCCTGCTCACAGATGCAGATCTTGTTTCAATCGTGTGAGAAGTGACTTAAGGCCGCGTCTCACACAGTACGGCCACCGCTCGACAGAGGACGACTTGCACTTTTTCGCCGATTGTAATCGAATCCCTGGATCACTGCACGATCCTCGCAGGCACACAATTGCTGTACAACAAGCCCTCGACAGTCACTCACACACACACGTCATACACGCCGGCAAGACGACCTTTGTAGAATAAATCGCTGACCGGCGACGCTACTCACTCGGCTATCACACTTTCGTCATACATTTAAAGCACGTTAAGAGCACGATAATGCCGCCTTTGGTCGACAACCATACGTTTACAGCACAACAGACGAACGTACGTTGAACGATAAATACGACCGTTGTACGCCGCGCACGATATTGACACGGCAAAGGAACCGCCCTATGTATATATATATATATATATTTATATAAATAACACCCCATTCTTAACATTAATCATCAATTACAAACCCCAATATACTTGAATAAAACTATATTAATAATAATACGCTGTAGTTAAGTAGTCGATAGGTGAATGTATACCTATATCATTACACGATCTGGTATACACTGGCTTTGATGCAGTATATCATTAGTTTACATGTGGATGTATTTTGGTAAACTTGTAGATGTTTATGTTAACTATAGGCTACACACACACACACGCACGCAGAGAGAGAGAGAGAGAGAGAGAGTGAGTGAGAGAGAACTGCTCGCAGACATACAATACAGTATATAGACTAAAATAATACACGCACAGACACACACACACACACACAATATAATTTATATAAATTAAATAATACACAACCAACCACGAAAACGCACACAAACACACGCACACACACACACACAATATATATAAACTAAATAATACACAACCAACCACGCAAACGCAAACACACACACACGCACGCACACACACACACCTGGATTCCTGGATTGTAGTTTAGGACCGAAGTCCTGGGCCACGCTGGTGCGCCGCCCTCAGTAGTTCCTCGTTCTGGTTTGATGAAGCAGGCTGTTTCCGTCGGACGTTTGGTAATAGTGTGGCAGCGATGGTTTGTCGGGTATTGTTCGTAGAAATTTGTCCAATCCAGTCTTGAAACTCAAGAGAGAGCCTGTGTGTTCTCTTAGTTGCTTGGGGAGACAGTTATATATCCTTGGACCGTGTACAGCCAATAAATTCTCTTTCAAGGTTTGTAAGCTCATCCTTGTTCTCACTAAACGCGGAATAGTGCACAATTTTCCTCTTCTACTGCTGTATGTCGTCCTAATTTCATCTTCGTTTTCCAGATTTGGTATCATTTCGTTAATTATTTTCCACACGTACATTGCTACATATCTCTCCCTTCTTTTCTCCAATGAGTACATGTCTAAATGCTGTAGTCTCTGCCAGTAGTCCATGTTGTTCAGTCCTTCGATTCGGGCCGTGTACGTTCGTTGTACTGCCTCCAGTTTTCTGATTTGGCCGATGTTTGTGGGGTTCCATAACTGGCAGCAGTATTCAACCAATGGTAGTATCAGGGCCCTGAAGAATACTATTAACGCACGTGGTTCTCTTGTTTTGAATGTTCTAAAAATCCATCCCATATTCTTTCTGGCCTTCGCTACAGTATTATCAATATGATGGTCGAAGCTAGCGTCGTCGCTTATTGTAATTCCCAGATCCCGCAAGTGGTTGCTTTGGATTATAATTCCTCCTTCTGGTGTTGTATAGTCCTTGTCGGCCACTTCCTGCTTCGGGTGTCGATATCTCAATAACTCGAATTTTGTGCTATTGAATATCATATTATTCATTTCTGCCCAGTTATATATCATCTTCAGGTCATCTTGTATCATTTTATAATCATCTTCCCTTCTCACAATGCCCAGGAGTCGAGTGTCGTCTGCGAATGAGGTTGTTTTACAGTACTGTATACTCTGGTCGATATCACTGATATATATGAGGAAAAGCAAGGGGCCAATCACCGACCCCTGTGCCACACCACTTCTCACTTCCGACTTCTTGGATTCGCTTCCTTCGACCATTACCGATTGACTTCTATTAGTGATAAAGCTCCCGATCCACTTGTGTAGCCTACCTCTAATCCCAATATGTTCCAGTTTTTGCAATAAGATCGAGTGGTCAACCTTGTCGAAAGCTTTAGAGAAGTCCAGGTAGATTGCATCTGCACCATCTCCATCTTCTAGAGCACTCAAAATATCCATCCTGTGTTGAAGAAGCTGCGACACGCACGATCTTCCGCTTCTAAATCCGTGTTGACCTTTGTTATAAAGCGATTGTTCCTCCAGATATTTGGTTACTTTTTTTACAACTATCCTCTCAAATATTTTAATTACGTGTGAAGTAAGAGCCACCGGTCTATAATTTTTTGGTTCCGTTCTCGGCCCACTTTTATAGATGGGTGATATTTGTCCGTGTTTTAAGAGACTAGGTATTTCCCCAGTATCCATCGACTTTCTCCATATCATGTGCAGTGGTTTGGATATAATGGAGGCACACTGCTTCATGAGTATTGCTGGTATACAGTCTGGTCCTGCAGCGGCATATGTGTTGATTTCTCGTATGGATGTCTCTATATCTGTCCTATCGAACTCTACATCGCTCAATTGTGATTCTGCGGGCGGTGTTGTTGTATGCCACTGATTCACTGCATCTAGTTTTGGTGTATTAAATGCAGACACATACTGGTGGTTAAGGGCTTCGCTCATTTTTTGTGGATCACTGGTGAGGTATCCATTGTACTTGAGTGGTCCTATGGTTGTTCGCATGCTTGCTTTTTTCTTGGCATACTTAAAAAAGTATTTTGGGTTCTTGTCAATGTTGTCCACAGCTCTCCGTTCTTCAGATTTTGCTTCTCTGTCGTACGACTGTGCGAGGTCTCTTTCGATACTGCTAATTTTTGCTTTATCATATTCTCTTCTTCGCTTTCCACTAATCGTTTATTTAATTTTGTCCTCTTCCTCATCAGTATTTTCCTCTCTCTTGGGATTGTGTATTCTCGTGGTTGTCTCTTACTTGGGATATTCGCTACACATATGTTCAGGAGCTTGGAACTAAAATGTTGGTTGTTGTTGTTGTTGTTGTTGTTCCCCAAGCTGCCTGGCCGAACAGCCCCAAGGCCCCGAGCAATTCCAAGGCCATAACCGAGTGCCCCCACAGAACCCTCCCCGCCGACCACAATAAAGCCTGGGAGACCGAAGCCACTCCATGGCGGGGGGCTGAGGAGGGTGCGGAAACGCCCGGGAAACCAAAGCCCCACCCAGGGCCCTGTGCTCCTCAGCAATTATGAAGAGAAAGTTGAGGGGCAAGGGAAAAATGTGATGCTTTGGCTTCCAATCTTGGTAGATTGGGAGGTCAATCCACGGAAGAGACGCCGTCACTTGAGATCTAGAAAATATATAAGTTAGAGGAAAAGTCAGAGTAAGCTATGGGTATGGCAGAGATTGCTCAGCTCTCACTCTGATAGACCAGCCCATCACCACTTGTTGGTACCAAAATGTTGGTACATCTCTGACCCCTGACCTGTGCGGACGTCCCCAGTGACCGCTAGTGAACCTGTTTACCCTTAGTGAGGTCCTAGTGAACTTTCTTAGTGATGGCTGTTGTTGATGAGTCTGCTGTCTCCTCCCATACTCTCCAGCTTTGTCTTGCTTTGCAAGAAAGACTGGAGAGTGTGGAGCAGGAGATTCAGTGTCTCAAAGATGAAAATTTGGCCTTGAGACTAGCTATGGCGGAGAAGAAGTGTGAGGCTACCGGAAGTGTTCCCAGGGATCGTGAAGCCCCTTGGAAAGTGGTGTCAACCAGTGCAACGGCCTGCAAGCTGAAAAGGCAGCCACTCAAGACCCACAACAACTTCAGCACCTTGGCTGATGAGAGTGATGGCGAGGAAGTGGCGATCATCGAGGCAGTGAGAGGGGAGGGGGGGAAGTCTACTGCTGTTGCTGCTACAACTCCTGCTACACGCCGACAACGGAAAAAAGCTAAGTTCATTGTCGGTGATTCAATGGTTAGGTACCTTGACGGGGCTAGTAACACTCATGTTAGTAAAGTTGTCTGCCTACCTGGAGCCGGAGTCGGGAGGGTGGCAGAGAAGATGGATGGTGTCCTAGAAGTGGGTTGGGAGGACCCCATCATCTTCATCAACGCGGGATCCAATGACATATGGAGATGCAGGACTGAGGAGTTGCTGACCAAGTACCAGGAAATGCTGGAGAGGATCAAGGAGAAGGGTGGATTTCCTGTGGTACACAGTATCCTGCCAAGAAGAGGGGTACGGAAGGAATGGTCCTCCAGGGCTATTGGTGTAAATAGCCGGCTGGAGAAGTATTGCAAGGCAAAGTCAATACCATTCCTAGATAACTGGACTCACTTCTATGGTAAGGATGAACTGTATGCCCAGGATGGAGTACATCTTTCTCGACTAGGAGTTTCGACCTTGGCCAGCTCACTGGACAAGATTGTTGCGGGGTTTCGTTAAAAAAACCTGGGTGTGTAAGTAAAATACTGTCTCCATATGGAGCAGGTACGTCATGTGACAAACCAGTGAGTAAAATAGAAATAATCAGTCAAGATAGTGCGAATATAGTGATGTGTAATAGTATTATCGATAACACTACACATGTAACTGATAGTAAAGATGAGATTACTGATAGAGCAGAATTTCCGTCTAGAGCTAGTAGTTCAACAGGAAATAATAAGTTAGCTAAAAACAATAGAAAATTAGTTGCAAATAAAAGTAATAGGTTGAGGGTATATTATACAAATTGTAGGATTTTATGTAACAAAATGAACGAACTTAGAGCATTCGTTAGCACAGAAAATATAGACATAATAGCGCTAACTGAAACGTGGATTAATACAGAATCTAGGCATTTTTTAGCAGAATTTGATATTCCAGGATATAGTTTGTTTAAATATGACCGAACAAGTAGGAGGGGCGGGGGTATAGCAGTGTTTGTCAGGAGTACATTAAAAAGCTGTATTAAATCAGGTATTAGACTAAATAATGATAATGAAAGTGTTTGGGTAGAGGTTAACGAAGGTAGTGAGACCATAGTTATTGGAGTTATATATAGACCGCCTAATATGAGTAGAAATGGCGGAACATCGTTATGGGAGGAAATTAAAATAGCATCAAGGTTTAGCAATGTGTGCATTATGGGGGATTTTAATTTTCCGAACATTGATTGGCAGCACCAAATAGGCGACTCCGATTCAGTAGAGTTTATTGAGGTTGTACAAGATAGTTTTTTATTTCAATTCATAGATACGCCAACTAGAGGTATTAATATTCTTGATTTAGTTTTCAGTAACAATGAACATATGATAAATGATGTAGAGATTGGTGACCACCTAGGAAATAGCGATCATAAATCTATTTATTTTAATATACAATGGACAGGGAATGCTAAAGAGAATACGACACTTATCCCAGATTTCAGAAAAGCCGATTATGGTGGGCTAAGAAGAGACTTAAGGGTGGACCCTATTGTTAAGCAATTAAGTCAGGATATGCCAGAGTTAAACTTGCCACCTACATATAACCAGTTTATTGCTTCACTCCACAATGCTCAAAATAAATATATCCCTAAAAGAAAATTTAGATCGCCGCAGAACCAACCAAAATGGATGACTAATAAGCTAATAGATCTTATAGGAAAAAAGAAAGGAATATATAGAAAAATAAAGAAAGGCGAAAATCATCTACATATATACTATCAGATTCTATCAAGACAGGTTAAAAAGGAAATCAGGAAAGCAAAAAGAAATTATGAAATAAGGATAGCCAGTGACTCAAAAAATAACCCTAAAGCTTTTTACCAACTATATAAATCTAAAGTTAGAGATGTAATAGGCCCCCTAAAAACTTCAATAGGAGAAATAACAGAAAATGATTTAGAAATGTGCAGTACATTAAATAGTCAGTTTCTTTCCGTTTTCACTAATGAAAATTTGGCACAGATTCCAGAAGTCAATATGGTATATAGTGATAGTATAGAAAATATGTTAAGTACAGTTAGTATAAGTAGAAATGATGTGCTTAAGGAAATTGATAGACTGAAACCTCAAAAATCGCCTGGTCCTGACGAGGTATATGCTAGAGTATTAAAAGAATGCAGAGATGAGTTAAGTAGCCCATTAGCATTTTTATTTAACAAGTCTTTAGAAACAGGTTTAGTTCCAGAAGCTTGGAAGCTTGCAAATGTAGTTCCGATCTTCAAAAAAGGTGATAAATCGATAGCATCCAATTACCGTCCCATTAGTCTCACATCAATCATAGGAAAGTTGCTAGAGTCTATTATTGCTAGGAAAATTAGAAGCCACTTAGTAAAATTTAACTTAATAAATTCTTCTCAGCATGGATTCACTCAGGGACGTTCTTGCCTTACTAATTTGCTTAGCTTTTTCTCAGAGGTATATGAAGCAGTAGAGAGTGACAAGTCATATGATATTATTTATTTAGATTTCAGTAAAGCTTTCGACAGAGTCCCTCATGAGAGATTGATGAGAAAGGTTGAGGCACATGGAATAGGAAGATCGTTGTTGGGATGGATTAGGTCATGGCTAATTGGTAGGAAACAGAGAGTCAGCATAAATGGTACCAAGTCAGAGTGGGGAGCAGTCAAAAGTGGTGTCCCCCAGGGATCGGTATTAGGTCCCCTGTTGTTTCTTATATACATAAATGACCTAGATTTAGGTATAACTAGTAGGATAAGTAAATTCGCAGACGATACTAAAATGGGGAGATCAATTGATTCAGATAGCGATATAGAGTGCCTCCAAAGGGATCTAGATACCTTACATGAATGGTCAGTAAATTGGCAGATGAAGTTTAACATTGACAAATGCAAGGTATTAAAGATAGGGAAGATGCATACAAATGTTAAATATAAACTAGCTAATTTAGAATTAGAAAATTCAGACTGTGAGAAAGATCTAGGTGTGTTTGTTAGCAATGATTTGAAGCCTAGAAAACAGTGTATAAGCGTTCGTAATAAGGCAAACAGGATTCTCGGGTTCATCTCTAGGAGTGTGAGTAACAGAACTGCTGATGTTATCTTAAAACTTTACTTGTCATTAGTGAGACCCCATATGGATTATGCTGTCCAATTTTGGTGTCCTTATTACAGAATGGACATAGATTCATTGGAGAGAGTACAGCGTAGAATGACAAAAATGATCCATAATATTAGAAATCTTTCGTATGAAGAAAGGTTGAAGAAATTAGGTTTACATTCGTTAGAGAGACGCAGAGTTAGAGGGGATATGATAGAGGTGTTCAAGTGGGTTAGTGGGATTAACAAAGGGGACATGACAAATGTACTAAAGCTCAGTGATAGCGAAAGAACTCGTACCAATGGTTTCAAATTAGATAAATTTCGTTTCAGAAAAGATATAGGCAAATATTGGTTTGGTAACAGAGTTGTAGAGGGGTGGAATGGACTACCAATTGCTATAGTGGGGTCTAAAACGGTAGGGAGCTTTAAGATAAAATTGGATAAGCATATGGACGAGAAGGGTTGGGTGTGAAGGGGGATCAGCCGGGTTGGGCCAATCAGCACTCTGCATACCCCCATAATCCTGCGTTAATCTCTAACCGTTTTGGTAAGATGATCCTCAGGGTATTAGAGTGTTGAGCCTATAATTGGGCTTTGTAATTGAACTGGGGTTGTGTGGGACAGGGATCTGCCTTGCTTAGGCCAATCGGCTTTCTGCAGACTCCCATTTTCTTATGTTCTTATCTCGGTGCTTGTCCGTCCTTCCATCTCTCCATGCCAATCCGTATTGGATATTTCATTGTTGATGGTTTTCCAATCTATGTCATCCTGGAAAAAATGTAAGGATCGGAAGTCTTTTGTGTTCGCCATAGATTTTTGTGGTTCTCGACTTGCTTGCAATGTTGTTTCAATCACCATAAGTCGGTGATCTGAGATATCTGTCTCTTCGAGTCTTATGTCGCTTATAATTTCTTCATCGTTGGTGAGAAATATGTCCAAAATATTGTTTCTTCTTGTTGCTAAATGTATTATCTGTTCCAGCATTAAGTCTTCCATCATTTTGAATAGTATATTAGCTTGTGATCGGTCTTCTGATGTTCCCCCATATATAGTTGACTTATTCCACTGTATATTTGGTAAATTGAAATCCCCATTAATCACTATTGTAGGTTCGGGATTTCCCAGTTTTCCTACTTCTGACTCGATAGTTTTGATAACCTCTGACATGTTTTGTGTTGAGCATCTTGGTGGTCTGTATACAGTAGCTAGTATCATTTTCCACTTCTTGATATATACAATAACGTATTCTATCTCTCCATTAGAGCCTGCAGCTATCATTTTTGCTTCTTTCGCTATGTCTTGGCGTATGTACTGTATATCAGTACTCCTCCTTTTTTTCTGTCGTTTGCTCTATCAGCACGATAAATTTCATAGCCTTCAATTTTTACTTCGGCATCTCTTATTTCACTTCGAAGATGGGATTCTGTGATACAAATTAGAGCACTATTATACTCAAAACCTATTTCTTCTAACATTTTAGTCTTATGTCGTTTTTTTCTCGGCATCAGGCCCTCAATATTGCAGCATATTATTGTTTGCATCCTTGCCTCCGTGTGTTTCTTTTTTATATTTTTCTGCTCTTGTGTATTTGTAACACTTTGTGCATTTTTCAAATGTTTAACATGTGTTTCATTGGTGCTATTAGTTAGACCTAGTTTTTTGTGATTGCTTCTGTTCCTTCATCCACCCAGCGCATCGTTCGGCGAATGACACTGAGCTTGGCTGATATGAATGTTGGGCATTTCGTATTGAACGAGGAATGTCCAGTTTCCTCTCTTCCGCTGACTGTGCAGTGATGACAAATCAGCCGTTCCTTGTTTGTGCAGTTATCAGACATGTGCTTCTGAGTGCAGTGGCCACAAATTGGCTCCTTTGCATGGCAGTGAGTTGTTTTATGGCCATATCCGATGCAATTACCACATCGTTGCACCCAGTAGTGATCATACACCCTACACCGCGAAAGATGTAAGTATACACGGTTTCCATTGTTCTCAATTGCTTTCCTGATGCGTGGCGATACAGAGACAACGGCAGTTTTGAAACCGGATGTGCTGGGTTTGGTAAACAGCAGTTTCATATCATTGTCTTGTTCCATCAGATCTGCTATATGTTCGTTTTTTTCTTGAAGTGACTGAATAATTTGTGAATCCTCAATGATATCTGGTACAAATACAATAGAAATTTTGGGGTTCAGTTTAATCTCACTAGCAATCTGGTGTGTATCAGCTAGTTGATCAGTTGCTTCCAGTGCTTCGACTGCTCGATCCTTCGCTGTTTTCGTAGGGAACACTAGTTTCACCGATTTCTGTTGAGTAGTCTTCATCGATACCGTTGGTATATTTTTTAGGGCAGAGATTATTTCTTTATTGTTTGAAGGGGTCGTGCCATCCTTCGGTTTTATAAATACAGCATGTTGGTTATGGTTTACTTTGGCAATGGCGTCAGCATACGATGTTTCCTCTCTTACAACATCTGAGCATTGCTTCTGTTTAGTTTCACTGTTGTTCGTCATTTTCCTAGCCAACTGGGCGACTTCTGACCTTAGTTCAGTGATTGCGGTCGTTAGTCCAGTCCATCGTTGTTCGTTATCATACGGTGTGTTTCACTGCTTCACTGCTTCACCACTGGTACTGCCATTGGATGACTCACCAGTGGTTTGCCGATTGTTGTTTATCCATTGTACTAGTTGTTGTTGTTGTTGTTGTTCCCTAAGCTGCCTGGCCGAACAGCCCCGAGTCCCTGAGAAAGGCCATGGCCACGATCGGGCTTTCCCACAGAGCTCTCATTGAGTGTAGATTGTGTTGTTGGCGTAAGTGGTTGTGTGAAATGCAGTCTTCTATGATGTGTTTAATGGTATGGGGTGCTGTGTTACATCCCGGGCAGGCGTCGACAACGGAGTCATCCAGTCTCTTCTGATAGCTCAGGAGAGCTGGATGGTGTCCGCATCTCAGCCTGGCCAGGTGGACTCTGTCCTCGCGAGGAAGGGAGGATTCGGAAGGATGGATTTCGGGAGGTCGTGCATGCAGCTGTGTGTTGTCTGTGAGTGAGTGGATGGATCGGTGAGAGATATGAGTATGGATGTGCTTATGGAAGTTGGTTCGGGGTGGGCAGGGAGGGAGAGAGGACAATAATTGTGTGTGATACCGTGTGCTGGGTGTTGTTTTGATATTTCTTGGTGTCTGTGGGTGTGTTGCCATGTAGTTTAGTGGGTGGTCTTGGTTCGTGGAGGCTGCTGCCAGGAATTGAGTGCCTCTCATGTCCAGATGGTCTTTGACTTTGAGGATTTTGGTTTCTTGATGTAGGTGATCTGTGGGTGCAGTAGCTGTGCAGCCTGTAATGATCTTCAGGGCTTTGTTTTGAATAGTCTGTAAGGTCTTATGATGTGTTTCAGCTAGGTTAGAAGCCCAGGCTGGGCTTGCGTATTCCATCACTGATCTTATGTATTGTTTATATACTGTGGTGGTAGTTTCTTTGTTGTGTCCAAATTTTGTGTGAGCAAGTGACCTGAGGGCGTTAAGTCTGGGTGTCAGTTTCTTTTTAATGTTTGTGGTGTGCTGTTTGAATGTCATATGAGTATCATATGTTACTCCTAGGATTTTGGGTGTGTGTGTATGTGTTAGGGGTGTGTTGTTTATGGTGAGTTGAGGGATGTATTCGTGTTCTCCTGTCCAACTTGTGAGCAGGGTTGCGGTGGATTTGGCTGGGGCTAGATTAAGTCTGTTTGTAGTGCACCAGCCATGTAGTGTGTTGAGATAGGGTTGAAGGAGATCTGTTGCTCTTTTTGGGTCATGGTGTGTGCATGTGAGTGTTATGTCATCTGCATAGGAGGCTAAGTTTATTTGGGGCGTATTGGGTGTAGTTATATCGTGCATGTACAGATTGAAGAGTGCGGGCGATAGGACGGATCCTTGTGGGACTCCGTTTGGAAAGTTTCTGATTTTAGATGACTGACCGGCAAAAGATACGTGTGCACATCTGCCTGCTAGGAAGTTGGCCAGCCACCGTTTTGTGTTGTTGTGCATGTTTGTGTTGTAGATTTTGTTTGTTAGGTTGTGGCGGGGGATGGCATCGAAGGCTTTACTAATGTCGAGTGTGGCTAATAGTGATCTGTGTGGTGGTCTAGCTGAATTGATGCCGTCGAAAGCTCTTTGTGTAAGGTCTGTGAGAAGAGTGTTTGTGGAGTGCAGTGGCCTAAAGCCATGTTGTGTTGGAGCTAGGGGTAGGTCAGGTGTAATTAGTTGTAATACTAGGCGTTCCATGACTTTGGAGGGGGAGCAAAGGAGTGTGATGGGGCGGTGCGAGGAGGGTAGCGTGGGGTCTTTGTTGGGTTTGGGGAAAGTGATGATGATACCATGCTTCCAAATGTCTGGTATTGTGTTGTGTGAATAGCTGTAGTTTGATATGTTAGTGAGTGCTTGTATGCCTTGTGGTCCCAGGTGTCTGAGGTGTATGTTGCTTATGTTGTCTAGGCCACAGGCGGGTGAGTGCTTGAGATTGTTGATGATATGCTTTGTCTGGTGATTGGTGAAGGGTGTATAGTCAGGGTCTGTGGGGAATTGTCTCTTACGTCGGATGACACGTCGGTCGTCTTTGTGAGGTTTTAGGTGGCTGACATGTGAAAAGTGATTGATGAGAGTGTTTGCTTGTTGTTTACATGAAGGAGTAGAGTCTGTTGTTGTGATTGCAGCATGTGATTGTGTTGTGTTGCTGTTGGAAAGTGTGATGCTGTTTAGTGTTTTGTATAGTTTTTTGGGGTTTGTTTTGTGATCAAGTGTTTGTAGGAAGTTATTCCAATTTAGTTTTTGTTGTTCTTGTATTTTGTTGTTAGTTTGGGTGTTGAGTGCTTGAATTTGTTGTGTGATGTCTTGTGTGTGGGGGTGCTGGGGAGTGTTTCAGTATGTCACGTTGTCTGATGAGGTTTTGAATTTCTGGTGTGAAGTTGGGGTTGTGTCTTTTTCTGTTACCTCTTGGAATGTGTTTCTTGTCAGCGTTTTGGATAGTTTTATTGAGTATGTGTACAGCATTGTTGATGTTAGTGATGGGTGTACTGTTTAGAATTGTGAAGTGTTGTTCTGTCTCATTTGTGAATGCTTCCCAGTTAGCTCTTTTATAATTGGTGTATGTGTGTTTGTGGCTAGCTGGGGTGAGTCTGGTTTTGGTGGTGATAATGATCGGGAGGTGGTCAGAGCCTAAGGTTCTGACCACCCTCCAGGATGTTGTGGGGGCGAGTTCTGGGGAGCAAAAGGTGATGTCTGGAGATGATGGGTTATAGAGGGCTTGGTGAGGAATATGGGTATGTTGATGGATGTCGTTAAGGATGATGAGGTTATCGGTTTGGTTTTGTAGTACCAGCCCTCTGTCTGTGTCGGGGTTGTCGACAAACCAGGCCGACGTCTTGGCGTTGAAGTCACCACCCAGGATGATGTGTGGGGTGTGTGGGGTGTTTGTGATGTGTTGTAAGTGTGGTCTGTATTCATTTGGTACTGTAGGGGATGTTTGGGGAGGGATGTATGTGTTTATGATGGTTATGTTGGAGTTGTTGCCAGTGCGTATTTTAATTGACTGTATTTCTGTTGTGTTATCATTTGGGGGGAGGAGTGATTTGGTTTGTACACTGGTTACTATGTATGATATTTCTTTGTGTACCAGGGTGATGAGTCCACCGCCCCCGCCGACAGCCCGGTCTTGTCTGATGGTGGTGAAATTATGAAATGTGGGTGTTTTTTGTGTTGTGCGGAGTTTTGTTTCTTGTAAGATGGCAATGTGTATGTTGTGTTGTTTGATGAAGTGTGAGAGTTCGTGTTTCTTTGTGTTGATGCCATCTATGTTCAGTTGAAGAATGTTAATGTTATGTGCACGATGTATGTTGGGTGCTGCTGCACGAGGATGGGGTGGGGGTGGGGGTGATGGGGGGGGTGGGGGTGAGGGAGGGGCTGGGGGTTGGGATGGGTGAGGTGGGGGTGGGGATTGGGGAGCAGGAGATGGGGGTTGGAATGGATTAGGATGGGGTGTGGTGTGTTGAGTTGAGGATGTGGATGGTATGGGAAGGTTAGGTGGGTTAGGGAGGAGAGGTGGACGGGTTTTAGGGGGGGGAGTGGATGATATGGGAAGGTTAGGTGGGTTGGGGAGGAGAGGTGGACGGGTTTTAGGCGAGGGATTTGACTGGGAGAGGGAGGGGCATGAGGAACAGGTCCAGGTGTTTGTGTAGTGTTTCTTGGAGGCAAGTGTTGTGCAGGTTGTACTAGTTGCTGGTAGTTGTCGGTGTTTAATTTCACACAAGTTTCACATGCATATACTATCCTAGAGGTAAAGTACTTTATCGCCATGTAGTCGGGCATCCCGGCGCACTCGAGGTGAAATAAGCCATTGCATTGTCCGCATTTCACAGCAGCTGTTAGTAAACTCTCTGAACATTTTCCACACTGTTTGTTGCTTGGAATCTCACTTCTAGAAGGGATCAGTTTATCCATTATTATGTACAGTAGTCTGTACTAGTTTGTGGTGCCCCACCACTTGCTCAGCGTACCATAGGCCTAACCACAGATGAACACTGTTTTTAGTCAAGCACCACGGTTCACGGAGCTCGCGCAGGCACGTCCACACTCCACCGAGTCTCAACACATACAAAATATATATAAACTAAATATTACACAACCAACCACGCAAACACACAAACACAGACACACAAATATATGTAAACTAAATAATACACAACCAAACACGCAAACGCACACACACACACGCACACAATCACACACAATATATATAAACTAAATAATTCACAACCAACCACGCAAACGCACACACACACACGCACACAAACACACACACACACACACAATATATATAAACTAAATAATACACAACCAAACACGGAAACGCACACACACACACATGCACACACACACATAAACATACACAAACTACTCACACACATATATTATATAGACTAAAATCATACACAATCAACCATCGATCAGAGGATGACAATGAAGGTATCCCAGGATTCACATACGCTCGTTGCACAACATATACACGGGCGTCACACGACAAAATTTAACGGGTTTTAACCGTTTTTTCTGCCGATTACCGATTATCGGCCAGAATTTAGTGCAGCCACTATTTTTTGGCCGATCACCGCCGACCATTTTCGCGCCACTCGGACCACCCCTCGCTTACCACGATACAAGGCGATCTTTTTACACGATCACAGACGATGTCAGACGATCCCGGAAAAATTCAAATATTTTGAAAAGATCGGCTGTGGTCGGCGGCTAGCGTACTGTGTGAGACGCGGCCTTTAACCTCTTATGTACCGGCGCCGTTCTTTAACTTTATTCTGGCTACTCTTAGACAATTTTAATTAGTTTAAAATGTGCCTCCAGCAATTAACAGGTTTCGGAATATCTAACTTACCCATTTTAACTACCACAGATCCTTCTTAAACTGCACAAAATCGTCTAAATATAGCTAGAATACAATTTAACCCTTATTTAGCGGCGAGCAACATAAGTCGAGTTAAATAAAGCTGGACTATGTGGCGGCGCTCGACATAACTCGAGTGGCAATTTCAGCACGTAATGTGGCTGAGAGAGAGAGACAAGTGGTGGCAGGAGACTAGCGAGCGTATGACTGCTCCAGACCACCGCGGCGAACCTACTGACACAAATCTCAGCTCCCTCCTCCCTCTCTCACTCGCTACATACTCAATTATGTACTGAAAGTACCGAATTACCTGCTTTTTGCACTCGCGTTGCACGGTTATTGCAAGAAAACTATCCATCATACAAGGATCGTTATGGTGTCATTCGAAAGCCCTGTTTATGCCCTTTCAGGGATAGGTACTTGTTTTACGTTCTGGGTCTTATTTAGGCATGAAAATGATCACGTAAACAGCCCTATTTTGGCTAAAAACACCCCGCTGTGCGGTACACATAAATAAACCGCATAGGCCGCTCGTAAGGTGTTAAAAGGTGTCGCCGGTACAGAAGGGGTGATTTGTTTATTTAATTATATAATAGTTTCATAAGAACATAAGAAAATGGGAGTCTACAGAAAGCCGATTGGCCCACACAAGGCAGATCCCTGTCACACCCAACCCTAATTATAAGGCCTAATTATAAGCCCAGATTACTAACACCATTAGGACTGACCTCACCGAAACGGTCAGAGGTCAGAAAAACGGGTGTCTGCAGCGCGCCGATTGGCCCACACCTGACAGATCACCCTCACACCCATCCCATCTCGTCCATATGCCTATCTAATTTTATCTTAAAGCTCCCTATCGTTCTTGATCCCACTATAGCACTTGGTAGCCTATTCCACCTATCAACAACTCTGTTACCAAACCAATATTTGCCTACATCTTTCTTGAATTTCATTATTTTTCTAGTTTCTCTCCCTAGACCTCCATCAAGTTTAAACAAACATCCATTAGATCCCCTTTGTAGATTAATTTGTATATTTTTCGGTAGAAAAAGTTCCTGGCCGAAGGCCGGTTCTTCCAAAATTTCAGGCTCACTATCATTCTTCAGGAAAAAAATCGACACCTAAATAGCACGAAAGGTCTTAATATTGACAACAAAATGAAGCGAAAGGTCTTAAAATCGACAAACTAATGGGACACAAACATCTTAAAATCTGAAAACTAATGGGGATAAACATGAGGGAGATATGAACGGGATGTAGAAAAACGTCCCCATATCCCCTTAACCCTTTGAATTCCATATACCTTTCCTAATCTGAATATAATCGTCCAATAATAAACAGCATATACAGCAGCCAAAACGCGTCATGAGCAATCAATCAATCAACATTAATATAGAAAAGGTGGGTGAAGGTGAAAGAAGGGAAGTTTTTATTGGTTAAGTAGGAGAGACAGTGGTAATAGTGAGAGAAATAGGGTGTCAGGGCTTGACCCAACGTGCGTGAGTTGAGTATTGGGTTGAATCAGTATGGCTTGCCAAGAAGGGGGCTGGGACTACAGATGAAGGTGGGAGATGGTACAAAGGAGTACAAAGGAAATCAAGCAACAACAGATCTAGTGACCCTTCTAGGCTGCTTGTCCTCCAAAACACTGAGGATCAAGTGTCCAAACAGTGGTTTAGAGTGGGTAAGGGAACATTGGAAAGGGAACTACTGCCCTGCCACTAACGTGGTAGGACTAGGAAGTTAGTAGGGAACATATGGGTTAGTAACTGAGGGGAGGATAAAGTTATTCATTTACAAACGCAGTCAGTCGCGGGTTTGATGCGAGATATTTGTCTAGGCGGAATTTAAATGAATCAACGGTGCTGCAGTCTATAACGTCTCGGGGAAGCCCATTCCACAAGTTGACAACTCGATTGAAGAAGAAATTCTTAGATTCGTGCGAGTTAAAAGATTTACCAATAATTTTGCAACCGTTTCCCCGCGTGTAATTAGATTGGTCGATAACGAAGTACTTACTACAGTTCATATTGTCGATGCCTTTGATGATTTTGAACACTTGAATTAAGTCGCCTCTTAATCTGCGCTGGGTTAAAGGAAATAGATTTAATTCTCTAAGACGCTCTTCGTATGGTTTGTTCTTTAGGCTAGGTATCATTTTGGTAACTCTACGTTGAACTCGTTCTAGCTTGTTTATATCTTTTTGGTAATAAGGGCACCAGGATTGAACGCAGTATTCCAGAAGAGGGCGGACTAAGGAATTGTAAAGGGTTAGGATAACTTCTTTGGATTTATGCTCAAATGACCTGCCTATAAAGCCAATTATTTTGTTTGCCTTCTTAACAACTTCTGAACATTGTTGACTCGGTTTTAGGTTACTCGATATTGTTACTCCCAGATCAGTTTCTCTGTTTACATTCTTAAGCTGAGTGCCATTCATCGAATAGTTTGCTTTCTCATTTAGGTATCCGACATGTAGTACTTTACATTTATCCGCATTGAAACTCATTTGCCAAATTTGGGCCCAACATGACAATTTATCTAGATTGTGTTGCATATCGTCAACTTGTTCTTTTGAGAGTACGCTATTTGCAATTTTTGTATCGTCAGCAAATTTTGAGATTGTGCAGGTGAGACCCTCATCTATGTCGTTGATGTAAATTAGAAAGATAATTGGTCCTAGTACCGATCCCTGGGGTACCCCGCTACTTACATTGGTCCATTTAGATGCCTTACCGTTTATGACTACCCTTTGCTTTCTGTTGCTGAGCCAATTTTCTATCAATTTCAACACACCGTCTTGTATTGCATGCGCTTTTAGTTTTAGCAGTAAACGTTTGTGGGGAACTTTGTCAAAGGCCTTTTTGAAAATCAAGGTATATAATATCTACAGCTTTACTCTCATCGTAGAGGTTGAGGATATCGTGGAAGAAGTCTAAGAGGTTTGTTAAACAGGAACGTTTTTTACGAAAGCCGTGTTGAGTATCTTTAAGTATGTTATTTTCCTCTAAGTGATTTACGAGTCTGTCTCGTATGACCGTTTCTAGCATTTTACATACAACTGAGGTTAAGCTAATTGGACGATAGTTACATTGGTAGGGATTTGCTGCCTTTTTTGAATATCGGTGTTACGTTGGCTAGCTTCCACTGATCAGGCATAGTTCCAGACTGCAAGGATTTATTGAATAGTAATGTCAGTGGTTTGGAGAGCTCATTCTTAGCTTCCTTTAGAACTCTAGGCGAGATTGTATCAGGTCCTGGCGTTTTATTTACCTTGAGTTTATCTAAACAATTCAATACTTCTCTCTCTGTAACGGTGATATTGCTTAGAACATCTGAATTATCAATCTGAATCGGCGAGATGGTGGTGATGATGGTGGTGGTGAAGAAGCCGATGGTGTTAATGTTAGTGTTTTACGAATTCTTCCATGTTGAAGGTCTTTCTGGATCTTTTTGTCTTTTTCTTAGAGTTCCTCCTGATCTTGTCCAGCTGTCTTTGGAAGGTCCTAAGACCTTCTTCTTGCTGTGGTGATAAAGGTTGTGATTCAGGGGGACGTCTTCCTGCTGCTGCATCCTCGTCTCCTTCTTCCTCAATCCTTTCCCCGTCGACTATTTCTCCTATGGTGGACTCAGAGAGTTCAGACGACGCGGAGGAGGGGAGTGCCACCGGATGATCAATGGTGGCAAGTGCTGGGGTCGAGGCTGCTACTGGTGTTGATGGTGGAGCCTTCTCTTTGATTGTTGTTGAAGTTGAAGCTGTAGATGTTGTGGAGGAGTGCCCCACTTTGCTCCTGCTTAGACTGAGAGGTCTTGGTAGAAGCAGCTGTTGTTTTGGAGCACTCCTCGGCTTCTGTGGTGGAGCTGAATCTTCTTGGATCTTGGTGGGCTTCTTCCTCTTTGGTGTCTTCCTCTTGGTGGTTGATGGGGTTGCAGAAAGGCCTCCTGAGGAATGTTGATTGTAGGCAGGTTGTTGTGTTGCAGCAGATAGGGGATCAGCTGGCAGATTCGAAGTTCGTCTGAACCACGTCATGAGCCACGTACGGTCGAGCTAATAAGTCTTGTTCCAGCTGTCAATACGTTTGTCTTGCTCTGTGTTGTATTAATGTCTGTCAGATGTTGAATAGGTTGGGTAAGTGTAGGAACATGTTTGTATATCTCACTCGATATGAAGAAATTAATCTTAGATATTGCTGATACCAAATTATTAATCAAAACATTCATGGTGGCGAGACATCACTTATTAGCGCGACTGTACACCCTCTATTTACAGCTCAATTATGCTCGCTGCTATCATTACCTTTTGCTCGCTGTAGGCTGTATTAATGTCTGTCAGATGTTGAATAGGGCGTGTAAAGATAGGAACATGTATATCTCACTCGCAATGATGAATTAATGCTTAACCCTAGTCTAGCGGGGGTGGACTTAAGTCGGGCTAGAGAACCAAGGACTATGTGGCGGGGCCCGACTTAAGTCTGTGTGCAATTTTTGTGCAATAATTGCTCTGAGAGAGAGACGGGCGATGGGAGGAGCGTAGGTCAGCTCATGACCGCTCGGCACGGGTCCCGCGCGACTACTAACATCTACTCCACACACACCCACACTTACTACCTCGCTACACAGGGAATTATGTAAGGAGATTACCGTATTTTAGGGATTTCCCTTCGTTTTGCACGATCGTTGCAAGAGAACGCGTGGTCGTAGAAGGATGGTTCTGGTGTCATTCGAAAGCTCAATTAACGCCCTTTCAGTGATACATAATTGTATTACGCTCTGGCTCTTGTTTATGCATGAAAAAGAGCACGGAAACAAGGTCGTTTAGGGTAAAACCACCCGCTTGGCGGGTAGTAGAAGTTACTGACGGGCCCGCTCGTAAGGCGTTAAATAGTGCTGATACCAATTATTGATCGAAATATACTTGGTGCCGTGACATCACTTATTTGGCCGACTGTACACCCTCTATTAACATCTCAATTACGCTGGTATCGCACTGCCCTTCTATCTTTACTTACAATCTCCCCTTGATGCAGTTCGTTTAATCGTCCTATACACGCTAGTTTGCATTTAATTGACACTCTTTAAGGGGAAATAGGCCGTTTTTCTGGACACCCTTCTCCCTCATGCTTATCCCCATTAGTTTTGATATTTTAAGACGTTTTCCCCATTAATTTGTCGATTTTAAGACCTTGCACCCCATTTAAGACCTTTCATACCCTTTACCTTTCCGCATCGATTATTTTCCTGGCGAGCGATAGCGATCCTGTAATTTAGGAGGAATCGGCCTTTGGCCGGGTCATTTTACTACCGAAAAATGTACAAATAGATCTTGAAGGGGGGTCCTGGGGTTGTTGTTTTTAAAGTTTGATGGAGGTCTAGGGAGGAAACTTTAAAAATAATAAACAAATGAAAACATCGACCAAAATGTGAACCATCCGGCTTAATCGTCCTATTCACTCTTGTTTACATATAATTGACACTATTTAACACTGCATCTTTATTTCACATGTATTATCTGGACTGTACTTTCATTTGTTGCTTTTCAATGTTATCCTTTACACTCCTGTTTACATTTAATTGACACTACTTATCACTGCATCTTCACTTCACTTGTATTATCTGCACTCGACTTTCAATGATTTAGCTTCATAACACCCTAGTTGCTATCTTCTTTTCCCAGCACTCTATAAAGACAGCTCAGTTCATTTCCGCCCGTACACTCACTTCCTTGCCAGAAATCCCAACTCTCATTTTCTGTTTACACTGTTAGTAGCACTTAAACAACATTCCATTTCTCTCACTAACAATTCTCTCGTTGTATTTACATGGGTATCTTCCATCTGCTCACTGTACTTGCAACCTTCCCTGGCCACACTTCATTTAGACACCAAGTACTCACCCTGGCAAGGCCCTTACAGCCACTCAGCCACTCTCCTGTTGGTGAGCCTCCTCTCTGTTTACCCTCTTTGCAACCGTTCACTTACCTTACCAACACTCCTCTCACTGTACTTGCATTATTACCTACCGTCTTCTCACTTTACTTACTTCCCTTGGCCACACTTCTAATAGATACTTACACCCACTCCCCTGCAAAATAAGCCTCCTCTCTTAGTTTACCCTCTTAGCAACCGTTCACTCGCCTTACCAACAATCTTCTCAGAGTCTCACTGTACTTATATTATTAACATCAATTCTCTCACTGTACTTGCAGTATTACCTCCCATCTCCTTACTTTCATTACAACCTTCCCTCGGCCACATTTCATCTAGACACTTACACTCACCCCCCTGCGAAGTAAGCCTCCTCTCTCAGTTTACTCATACCCTCTTAGCAACCTTCCTCTTACCTTACCAACAATCTCTCTCACTGTACTTACATTATTACCTACCATCTCAATTTACTTACAACCAACCTTCCCGTGAACACATTTCATATATACACTTACACTTACTTGCCATTAAGCCTACTCTCTCAGTTTACCCTCTTAGCAATCGTTCACTCACCTTACTAAAATCATCTCAGTGTACTTTCATTATTACCTACCGTCTTGCCACTTTTCTTACAACCTTCCCTCACCCACACTTCATCTAGATACTTACACCTACTCCCCTGCGAAGTAAGCCTCCTCTCTCAGTTTACCGTCTTGGCAATCTTTCTCTCCCCTTACCAACAATCCTCTCACTGTACAGTCACGCGTCATAATACCCGCTCACCCACTTGAATCCTTGAATCTTTAAAGCCAAGTTGTGAAGCCTCTGGTCTTGATAGTGTAATGTATAAATGCACGGAATTCCAGTGTGAGTATCCTAGGTTTGAGTCCTTGGAGTGCCACATGTATTTGTTGATTTCTTAATTGAGTTTAGAAGTAAAGTTGGTTGGTGAAATAATATAATATAACAGAACAATGCATTGTCTCGCATGGGTGTGTTCGATACAGATTCAAATGGGTTGACAGTATTATGGCTTGTGATTGTACTTAAATGATTACCTACCGTCTCCTTACTGTATTCATGGGACTGGAGTTTTCGCAGAGAGGCTCCAGTCCTGACGTTAGTCTTGACTTACAGTGTGCTGGCTTAATAATCCACTAGGGTTGATAGCCTCTGAAGTCCTATTTTAACGAGAAAAAAATACTGTATTTACAACCTTCCCTCGGCCACAGTTCATCTAGCCACCCAGAACACAAGGCCCTTACACCCACTCTTCCTCATCTCCTGCTGGTAAAGAGACATGGTTAGTTTTTTATGTCCCCCTTCTTCCTCATGCTTAGCCCCATTGGTTTTCAGATGTTATGACGTTCGGCCCATTAGTTTGGTGATTTTAATACCTTTCGCCCCATTTTGTTGTCAATGTTAAGACCTTTTGTGCCATTTAGGTGTCGATTTTCTCTTGGCGAGCGATAGCGAGCCTGTTATTTTAAGAGTAATCGGCCTTCCGCCGGGACATTTTTCTAATACAAAATATACACATTTATTTTGAAAGGGGGTCTATGGGGTATTTTTCTAAGCTTGATGGAGGTTTAGCGAGGAAACTAAAAAAATATATGAATACATAAATTAATAGACCAAAATAAACGGCTACTATCCCCTTAAGCCCCCCTCTCTCTGTTTACCCAGCGCCTGTCACAGCCACCACTCGACCAGATCCCCTTCCATTGTCGGGAACTAGGGATGTAGGGCCTGGCAGGTAGCTGTGGACACTTCTGTAGAGATAATTCCGTCTCCTTGGATTTAATGAACCGCCATTTTGCATGCCTGGCCTTCTGTTCTGTCAAATTTCTGGCCATTACCTTAACAATAAGAGACTATCGTAAAACATTCTAACATTTTATACTGATCAATTTGATTAAGTATAGAAAGATTAAATAAGTCAGTCAAAGGTTTAATTTATTTATTTGTTACTACTTTGGTTGCTAGAATATGTTAACAAAGTTACTTGTAGTCCAAACTGCTTTAAACTTCGTGTGTCCAGGTAGTTTAACCCCAACGTCTCTTGAATTTGGCTCTGTCATTCTTTTGGCTTCACACACATAGAAAACAGAAAGAAAAAACAATTGGTAGGCCAGCAATCGTGACCCCTAACCTCAGTACCTTAAAAAGGACTAAAGCAAATGGACTGTACATTAGGGTGGATCAAAAAACTTGATTTATGATTTATTTATTGTAATAGGGTTGAATATATGGGGGTAGGAAAGAATATTAATTATCCTAAATTTCAAGGTAACATATTAATATCTTCAGGTGCCCCAAGCCCACCAAATGTTTGAGTTTTTTTTATATAAATCATGTTCCTAAGGATGAACATATTTTCCTGTCAGTTCAGAAGAATGACAGGAAAATGGCTATTGCTGAAGTGGATTTAACATTGTCTAAAAAAAAAAAAAAAAAAAAAAAAAAAAAGTTAAAAAGCAAAGAGAACAGTGCTTGCTGCAGTTAACAGATTGTACAAAAAATGCCAGTATTGGTAAGTATGACACATTATCCGGAAATGAGAGCATGTCAGAAGAGGATGATAAAGGTGAAGATGATACATATCCAGAACCTACAAGCTATAAAAGACTACTTCAGAAGAAAGAAAGAACTTCATCAAAGAAAAAGAAAACAAAAAATCTACAAACACTTGCAAGTACTTGTGATAGGGCTGGTGTGTCAGACCGCGCTACAACACTCATCGCTACTTCTCTTTTACAAGATATCGGATCTGTTTCAATTCAGAATACAACTGAAGTTGTGGATAGAAACAATATCAGAAGAGCTAGACAAAAGTAAAGATCATCAATTGGAAAGGTTAAAGAACAAACACCCATTACTGGCATATATTTTGATGGTCGGAAGGATATGACATTGACTCAGGAAAAAAGAGGGACAAAATACTATAGAACAAAGGCACTACAAGAACATATAACTTTAGTGTAGGAACCTGGATCAAGAATACATGGGACATTACACTGTGAAAAGTGGATCAGCAGATGGAATAAGTAAAAGTTTGTTTGAATATGCTGAGGAAAATAATATTGATATGTAAAACCTGAATGCAGTTGGTTGTGATGGCACAATAGTCAACACTGGATAGAAAGGTGGTGCTATAAGGCTAATCGAGATGAAGCTTAATAAAACAATTCACCATTTCATATGTCAACTCCATGCAAATGAACTGTCATTACGCCTTTTAGTTAAAAAACCTGATAGAAAAACATCTGGCCCTAATGGATTCACTGGTCCCATTGGCAAACAACTTCATGCATGTGCGAACAAACCTATTGTAGCCTTTGATAATATTGATGGTGGAGGGCCAGTTGTGGGTTGTAAGGATCTTAGCACAGACCAGAAATACTTACTTGAAATACACCAAGCAATTACAAAGGGATTTTGTCCTCCGGATCTGGCTCATTGTAACCCAGGAAAGATAGCCCACTCCTGTTGAGTAACTACAGCAAACCACTTACTTTGTCTATACATTTCGACTGAGAATCCCTCAAAGAATCTCCTTAGCATTGTGTTATTCATAATGAGAGTTTATGTACCAATGTGGTTCTCAATTAAGCAATATCCATGCTTTGTAAATGGCCCTAAACATGTACTCAAGACAATCGAACTCACAAGAACACTGGGTGAAGAAGTGCAAGATATTGTCTATCCTGTGATTCAAAGAAACGCCTTCTTTGTGCATCCAGAAAACATTCTAGTGTCAATGATTGATCATAACAGCTGTTAAATAAGAGAACTAGCTTGGAGGAGAATAAAAAAGACCAGGCAGAAGAACAAGGAACAAAACTGCGAGACATTTTTTCAGTACCTCCTCTCAACTTTAATGCCACGAACTACATTGAACTGATTGACTGGCAGCAAAGCAAAATCACTGAGCCACCACTAACAAAACAAATGACAGAAGACGACATTGAAAGCCACATTATCAACAAGACTAGAATGACGTTCCCTACATTTCCATGCCACACTCAAGCTGTGGAACGGATGATTAAAGAATTAAGTGACTGATGCATCATTGAAGGTCTGTAGGTATGAGGCACGAAATGGATACATTAGAATGATCAAAACTTGAATCACGTGCCAAGATACCATCATTTGAGAGTAAAGCTCACTTCAAAGAATATGCATAAAGAAAATGTAATCAGGTTGAATCATGCCCTCGGATGGGTGGTTGGGAAGGGCATGGGTGGAGCTCGACACACAGCCACATCCTCGTGGTGAGTTGTGGATAATCTTTGAACTTATAAAGATAAACTGAGAGCTGTGTATCTGTAAGAATCAGTTAAGAGTATATAAAGACTGACAGATTGCACTGCCAATAGATCTGTTTAGGTTTATTATATATATATATATATATATATATATATATATGCTATTCCTCCCTCTTCACCCCCCTCTCTCCTACTTATGCCTAATATCCTAATCAAATCTAAAGATGTACTTTCTACTCTCTCTGGGCTTAATACTAAGAAGGCGTACGGTCCGGACGGTGTTCCTCCTGTTGTTCTCAAAACTGTGCTTCCGTGCTGACTCCCTGCCTAGGCAAACTCTTTCGTCTCTGTTTATCCTCTAATGTCTTCCCTTCATGATGGAAGTTTGCTCACATTCAACCTGTCCCAAAGAAGGGTGACCGCTCTCAACCCTCCAACTATTGTCCAATTGCTCTCATCTCTTGTCTTTCTAAAGTTTTTGAAACTATTCTTGCTTCCAAATTTCTTAAGCATTTCTCTTCTCATAATCTGCTCTCAGATCGCCAGTATGGCTTCAATAAGGGTCGCTCTACTGGTGATCTTTCATATCTTACTAACTCTTGGTTATCCTCCTTTTGGGCCTTCGGTGAGACTTTTTCTATTGCACTGGACATATCGAAAGCCTTCGATAGACTCTGGCACGAATCATTAATTTCTAAACTACCCTCCTTCGGTTTCTATCCCTCCATCTGTGCCTTTGTCTCTAATTTCCTTTCCGGCCGTTCCATAGCCGTGGTTGTGGACGGCCATCGCTCACTTCCTCACCCTATAAACTCCGGTGTTCCTCAGGGCTCTGTCCTATCTCCTATTCTCTTTCTAATTTTTATTAATAATATATTTCGCTTCGCGAAAGCGAGCCTTTAATTTTAATTTTAATTTTATTTTTAATTTATTTTTAATTTTAAAGGCTCGCTTTCGCTCGTCATGAAAACATCGACACCTAAATGACACGAAAGGTCTTACTATTGTCAAAGAATTGGGGCCGTAAAATCTTAAAATTGCCAAACTAGTGGGCCGAACGTCCTGAAATCTAAAAATCAATGGGGCTAAACACGAGGTAGAAGGGCGACAGAAAAAAACAGCACTTTCACCCTTAATGGAGGGAGGAGAGGGAATTGAAAGGAACGAGGAATAAAGAGGGATTCAACAGGCGGTCAGTAGCCAGCCCTGACTCCCACAAGGGGTAGGGAGGATCAACAAGAAACACAAGAAAGGAAAAAGAGGTGACACTATTGCAGCAATAGGTAAATACTACATTTATGTAATTATAATTACATTAATACGGTTAGATTATTTATAAAGTACAAAAACGAAAATACAATTCAAAAGTAGTGTAAAGCCAGTATCTGTTCAGTCAATTACTATTTATATCAAAACGTTCACATGAAATGTACTTCCATGATATTATGTTTTATAATTTTTGAGTTGCACCACTATTAAATTTGACCAATGGCCTAGTTTCCTAGTAAAGTCATACGCGAAGATGTTTAATCATCTTGAGGAGAGATTGGTTGTTTTTCCTGGTCCCCCTTCTTCCTCATGTTTAGCCCCATTAGCTTTAACATTTTATAATGTTTGCCCCATTAGTTTGTCGATTGTAAGATGTTTCGCCCCATTTCTTTGGCAACATGAAGACCTTTCGTGCTATTTAGGTGTCAATTGTTTTCCTGGCGAACGATAGTGAGCCTGTAATTTTGAAGGAACCGGCCTTTTTTTCCGAAACAAATAGGCCTACAGTACGTGTGACATGAATACAATATAAAGAGTATATTATAGTTTGTAGTATGTAAATGTACATCGCGGATTGAAAGGGTTAAGTGGTGTTTTTCTGGGTCTTCCCTCTTATGCTTACCCCCATTGGTTTTGAAATGTTGAGACGTTTGCCCCATCAGTTTTTAAGATCTTTCGCCCCAGTTCTTTGTCAGTGTTAAGACCTTTTGTGCTACTTAGGTATCGATTGTTTTCCTGGCGAGCGATAGCGAGCCTACAACTTTGGAGGAACCAGCCTTTTCTACCAAATAATGCAAACATTTATCTCTAAAGGGGACTCTTGGTGGTAATCTAAGCTGGATGGAGAGGTCTAGATGGGAATATATATATCTATCTATCTATCTATTGCCTGACGCCGTGATCTCCGAAGGGGTGGCCACGAACGAACCGCCCCCATGCACCTCTGTCCCCAGTCAGTCGACGCCCCTCCCCCCAACCAGCACCGCCTTCGTTCATGTACTTCCTCACTCCACCCTTCCACCTCATATTCGGTCTACCTCTCCCCCTCTGTCCCTCCACCTCGCTCTCGTACACCCTCTTAGTCATTCTCTCGCTTTCCATACGTTCCATATGGCCGAACCATCTCAAGTTGTTCCTTTTCACACTTTCCAGCACATCTACCTCCACACCACACCTCCTTCTTACTTCCTCATTAGTCTGTCTATCCCTCCATGTAATCCGCACGCACTCCTTAAGTAATTCATTTCCACTGCTCTCACTCTTGGTCTGAGTCTCTCAACCAACGTCCATGCTTCGCTTCCGTAAGTCAGTGTCGGGATTACCACACTGTCATGCAAGGACTTCTTCACTTCCATACTGACCACCCTATTTCTTGTTACTGCTTTTAGCGTTCCTACAACCCTCTTCCCCCCCTGTTGTACCCTCTCCCGCACCTCTTCATCCATAGTCCCATCTTTACTCAACACACTGCCCAGATACTTAAAAGAGTTGACGATCTCCATAGCCTGACCGTTCAGCTTCACCTCACACTCTGTGACTTCACCCCTTTCGAAGACCATAACCTTGCTCTTCCCCGTATTTACCTTCAAATTCCGTTTTTCGCACACTGTTCCAAACTCATTTACCAGACCCTGCAACTCCCATTCATTATCACTCATCAGAACTGTATCATCCGCAAACAGCAGTATAGGTAGCTTCCACTCAATTCCCTCCCTTTTCAGCGATACACCAACATCCACTGCTCTTGATAGTATTTCTTTCATAACTCCATCCATATATACAGTAAACAACCACGGGGACATCACACACCCCTGTTTCAAACCAACATTCAGGTCAAAGAACTCGCTCTGCTCACTCTCCACACGTACTGCCGCCTTTGCACCCTCATACATGCTCTTCACTGCTTTCAGCAACTTGCCCTCTACTCCGTATATTCTAAGTACTTTCCACAAACCTTCTCTATCCACTCTGTCATAGGCCTTCTCCAAGTCCATAAAGGCAACATACACCTTTTGTTTCTTCTCCAGATACTTCTCCACAACACAATTCAGGGTAAAAATCTGATCTACACATCCTCTTCCCTTCCTAAAACCTCCCTTCTCGTCGCCTATCCATTTCTCCGTTCTCACTCTCACTCTCTCAATCACTACCCTACTCTATACCTTCCCTACTACGCTTAGAAGACATATTCCTCGGTGGTTACCACACACTCCTCTTTCCCCTTTGCCCTTATATAGGGGGACTATTATGCCAGTCTTCCAGTCATCGGGTGCACTCCCCTTCTCCCATGCTAGTTTGCACATTTTCCATACCCATTCTATCACTATCTCACCACCATAACTCAACATTTCCCCACACTCCATCTGTTCCTGGTGCTTTCCCCAACTTCACTCTTTTCATGGCTTCCCACACTTCTGACCTCCTGATCCCCACCTCCTCCTCCACTACTTCTCTTCTTCTCCCTCCCATACCATATCCAGCTATGTTTGCTGGCTCTTCATTCCTTTCATTTAGCAACTCACTGAAGTACTCCCTCCATCTTTCGACTCTCTCTTGCTTCTCGGCTAGCATTCTCCCATTCTTATCTTTCACACCCTTACTGTTTCCCTTGCTACCTTCCCTAACTTTCTTGACTTCTTTCCAGAACAGTTTCTTACTCTCCCTCCATTTTACACTCAGATTCCTTCCAAATTCCTCATCTACTCTTCTCTTACTTTCCTTCACTACTCTCTTCACCACCCTCTTACTCTCCACGTACCTCGCTCGTTTCTGTCTCTCGGAATCTTCATTCCCTCTACTACCCAACCACTCTCTATATGCTTTCTTCTTTTCTTCCACAGCTATTCTTACCTCTTCTGTCCACCATGCTGTACCTTTCACTCCCCTCCCTCTTCTCCTCACTCCACACACCTCCTCACATGCTGCACAGATCTCATCCTTAAACACCTTGCTCATCTCCTCCACTTCCTCCATAACTTCCAGGTCGAACCCACCTAGTCGTCTTTCCACTGCTCTCCTGTACTCCTCCCTGATTTCCTCCTCCTGCAACCTCTCCACCCTCCTCACCATTCCACCCTCCTCTCGCCTCCCTCCCGCTCTCCTCACCCACTTCTTTTGTATCCTAACCTTAGCTACCACTACATAATGATCAGACAGACCCCCTCCAATACCCCTATACACCCTAGCATCCATCACAGATTTCTTCATTCGTTCATCCACACATACATAATCAATCAATGACTTTCGTTCCACCACTGTCTTATCCTTCATCGTCAACATCTGTTTCCACGTGTACCTGTGGATCATTCTGTGTCGGAAGAAGGTGTTGGCTATCCACAGCCTCCTCCCCACACATACGTCCACAAGTGCACTACCATTCCCATTCACCTCTGATGGTACCCCCCACCCTCCCACCACTCCCTCAACTTTCCTATCACCCACCTTACCATTCATATCCCCAATCAGAAATATTCTTTCGTTCTTGTCAAACTTCTCCAGGCACGCCTCCACATTCATCCAGAACTCCTCTTTCTTTCTTTCAAGTATATCCTCTGTCGGGGCATACACGCATACAATCACCCACGTTTGTATTCCTACTTTCATTCTCACCCACACAATCCTTGAACCCACAGACCCATACTCTCTTACACATTCCTTCCATTTGCTACTTACAAACAAACATGCACCTTCTCTCGCTGTTCCTTCACTCACTCCAGCACACACACCCATTCCACACTCCCACTCTCTCACATCTGAACCTTTCCATTTGGTCTCTGTCATTCCACATACATCCAGCCTGGCATTCACTAACACTTCCAGAACCTCTCTCTCTTTTGTGCCATCATTCATGCCACTAACATTCCACGTAGCCATTCTCAGAATGTCCGAAGGCATGTCCTTAGTCGGTCGTGGTTCGTCAACGTTGGTTCCGTCCGCATCCGAGGCTGTTCGTTCGTTTTTCCTTGCTTCGATATTTTTTCCGGGTGGGGGTCGCAAGCCCACCGACCCAACCTCTTTAGTCGCCTCTTACGACACGACACGCAGAAGGCACGTGAGGCATATTCTATTCCCTAACCCCCAGGGGGGGTTATATATATATATATATATATATATATATATATATATACTGTATATATATATATACAATAATAATATATAATAAAATACATTGACATACCAATACCCGTTATCGGTAAATCTTTTAATATATCGATCATCATTAATTTTGTTCTCCCCCCTTTTAATCTGCTTCCCTTCGGCTTTTCATCTCTCTCTCTCTCTCTCTTTCTTTCTCTCTTTCTCTCTCTCTCTCTCTTAGTTTAGTGTGGATTTTCAATGTTGTTGATTCTTCTCTTATTATAGACTGTATTATTAAACTTTCTTCCCCCTCCCTCCCCCGAAACAAAATTAAATTAACATATTGTTTGTTCTCGCCTTTTAATCTTGATATATTTCTTTCTATTTATGTCGAGTAAATAATCGAGTTCCAAATTCGATAACAGTCATCTAGGGTTGACCAATCTAAACGAAAAAAGACGTAATTTTTCTGAAAATATTTATCTTTCTTGGAATATCATGTATAACGCTATCGTTTCCCTATTTCCTCACCCCTCTGCTTCATCACAATTCCCTGGCTATCTCTCTATTGGTTTTAATTTCCCTCACCCTCTTTCGTTTATACATCTCCCTTTCCCTTTTTCCCTCCTCACCTTTCATGGCATCAAATAGAAGCCGAGTCCATATATGTTTTAGTCTCTACTATTGTATATGCCAAGATTAAATTATTGTTTATAGTTAAATTACATCTTTGGAAGGGATATGATGAGCGAGACAATGTTATTTTTTGTTAATTTCCTTTCATTATTTCTTACATGCACGTAAGTGTTCAAACATAATGGCTCTGGTTTGACTCCCATCACCCCCCTTCTCTCTCTTCTGAGAAAGAGAGAGAGAGATAATTTTGTTTTTCTGTGTGCCCTCCACTTTGAAGCAAATTTAATGTTAGAATGTAGTCTGGACTGCCTAGTAGGGACCGCAAGGTCTGTGCAGTCTGTGTATCTAGGTAACTCTCTCTCTCTCTCAAGGTCTGTGTGGTCTGAGTATATGTGTAACTCTGTGTAACTCTCTCTCTCTCTCAAGGTCTGTGTGGTCTGAGTATCTGTGTAACTCTGTGTAACTCTCTCTCTCTCTCTCTCTCAAGGTCTGTATGGTCTGATTATATGTGTAACTCTGTGTAACTCTCTCTCTCAAGGTCTGTGTGGTCTGAGTATATGTGTAACTCTGTGTAACTATCTCTCTCTCTCTCAAGGTCTGTGTGGTCTGAGTATCTGTGTAACTCTGTGTAACTCTCTCTCTCTCTCTCTCAAGGTCTGTATGGTCTGAATATCTGTGTAACTATGTGTAACTCTCTCTCTCTCAAGGTCTGTGTGGTCTGAGTATCTGTGTAACTCTGTGTAACTCTCTCTCTCTCTCGGTCTGTATGGTCTGAGTATCTGTGTAACTCTGTGTAACTCTCTCTCTCAAGGTCTGTGTGGTCTGAGTATCTGTGTAACTCTGTGTAACTATATATCTCTCTCTCTCAAGGTCTATATGGTCTGAGTATCTGTGTAACTCTGTGTAACTCTCTCTCTCTCAAGGTCTGTGTGGTCTGAGTATCTGTGTAACTCTGTGTAACTCTCTCTCTCTCCCTCAAGGTCTGTATGGTCTGAGTATCTGTGTAACTCTGTGTAACTCTCTCTCTCTCTCTCAAGGTCTGTATGGTCTGAGTATCTGTGTAACTCTGTGTAACGCTCTCTCTCTCTCTCTCAAGGTCTGTGTGGTCTGAGTATCTGTGTAACTCTGTGTAACTCTCTCTCTCTCTCTCTCAAGGTCTGTATGGTCTGAGTATCTGTGTAACTCTGTGTAACTCTCTCTCTCTCACACTTTTAATTTTCTTCGCCCCTTTTCATTGGTGCATCTCTCCCGTCCTCTCTCTCTCTCTCTCTCTATCTCGCCTCTTCCCTTCCTGTCTCTAATTGTCACGCACATGCACACATGAACACCTGTACACGCTTGATTACACATGTGTACATTCACACGCTCTCTCACGCAAACACATACACACACACGCGCACACACACACGGACACACAAAGAGAGAGAGAGAGAGAGAGAGAGAGAGAGAGAGAGAGAGAGAGAGAGAGAGAGGCAGACAGACAGACAGCCAGGCACTACTGTAATTAATATGTAAAACTTTCAAAACATTCCAAAAGAGGAACCACCCAATGTAAAGACAGGGGAACTTCTCCAAATCACTATGCAATTATCAATAGACCGTTTGTTATTATTATTATTATTACACACACACACACACACACACACACACACACACACACACACACACACACACACTCTCTCTCCCTCTCTCTTCACAAGCTCACTATATGCTCTGTACAATGGATAGATATGTGGACTTCTTATCAATACATGGGATATACACACGAGTGGTTCTTACTTGCAGAGATGATCAGGTGGAAATACCCAGCCGACCCCATAAGAAGATAAATCAGGCTGCCGAATGTGTACTCTCTCTCTCTCTCTCTCTAAGATAGTAGATGCGAGAATATATTTATTCTTTCAATTTATATAGTCAATGGCATGCCCTACATTATAATTCATTTAGACAATCAATAATATTTTACTCACATGAAAAGCTCTAATACTGTCAAACACCTTTGATCGAGTGGCATGATTAGATTGTTATCCAGTATTCGATAAATGGATATAACATGTCATGAACTTGACCTTTAACTGGCTTGATGGTGTACTGGTTAGAGTGTTTACGATCTGTATTAGGTAACTATAGGTTCGAATCCCGGGAGGATCACATGCTTTTTTAAATTACACTGGAAGGGGTTTGGTGTTGGGGTGAAATTAATATATTAGATTATTTCACATAGATTGAATATTTCGTTGTTCTGTAAAGTATTTTTTAGAGTTAAACAATCAGACTAGGTGGGCTATTGGAAAACAAATATTTAAGTATTCCAATGATAATTGTTGATATATCTGATGAAAGTAAGACAATTAGGCTTGCATCTGTGACTCCGCTGCGTATATTAGTATTAATGTTTTCATATATTATGTAAAGAAGTATGGAATGGTAATTCAACTAGCTAATAATGATTATGAATAATTCTACCAAGATGAGTATTATTTTAAATTACATATATTTACCGTTTAAATAAACTATGGTGCATGATTTAATTGACCACTTGCAATTTTCAGGCTGTATGGAAGTGGGAGTTTTGTATATCGACATTGAGCAGAATTACGACCTAAGAAATGGTTGTATTGCAAATGTATATACTGTATAATATATACAACCAAATGTATATACTGTATAATATATACAACCAAATGTATATACTGTATAATATACCAAAATGTATATACTGTATAATATATACAACCAAATGTATATACTGTATAATATATACAACCAAATGTATATACTGTATAATATATACAACCAAATGTATATACTGTATAATATATACAACCAAATTCATCATTATCTTTGTTCATCAAATACCAACATTTTGATTGCATATATGTTATATATCGATGTTTATGGATCCAACTTCCTCATAGCCTGAAACTCGCAATTTGGTTGATTATATTCTGGCTATGTTTAGACGGTGTTTATTCACAGAGGTGCATGAGGGCGGTTCGTTCGTGGTTACCCCTTCGGGGATCACGGCGTCGGGCAATAGATAGATAGATAGATTATTCAGTTTAGGAAAGGTCTTTGGGAGACAGTATAATGTGGGATATATATATATATATATAATTTCTGCAATGGAGCTTCCTCTTGGGAATCGAAGTCTCACAAGGAAAAGGAGAACCAGTGTAGTAGCTAACATCTTATCTTTATTGGTTACCAAACGTTTCGGAGAAAACAGTCTCCATCTTCAGTGAATCTAAAATAAATGAAAGTTTACATAAGAAATAAAACAAAAAAATACATATGGATGTGAAATATCAAGCAGTAAGGTTCGTATGAATATGAACCGAGAAGAGCTAAACATAATAAAACAAAAACTATGTATTAAGAGAACAGCATTAAGCTAAACTTAAACAAATAATACTAATAAGAGAAGGTATACAATAAAGTACGAAAAGAAAATGGAAGGATATTTACTGAGTGAAAAGTGGTGTTGCAGTGGCCGTGTTGTTCAGGCTAGGCTTTAATTTATTTATATAGATTGATTCTGAGGTGATAAGGTCACAGCGTGAATGGCATGTGGTTAGTATCTGGAAGTCTGTGGAAGAGAAAGGGTGATCAAACTGGTGAGAGTGATCGCGGATAGCAGAAGTGGAAGGCTTAGAAATCAACCTGCCTGTTCGAATGGATTTACCGTGGTGCTCAAGGATACGGTGAAGCAACCAACGTGAGGTGCAACCCACGTATCTAGCAGTACAGCTAGAACAGGTGAACTGGTAAACCACATTGGAATGGAGGTTCATAGGAAGAGAAGAAGTATGTTTGAGGAAATTTCCTATAGTGTTATTATTAGAAAAAACTAATTTGAAATTGATATGTGGGTAGCAGTTGCGAAGAGTTTTTTGGAGGGATTTCCTAATTTCATAGCTAAGTGGCCCTAAATATGGGAGTTTAAAATATCTAGTGTCTTTTTGTACAGTTTGAACTGGGGTGGGTGGGCAGAGCTTAGAGTTAAGATAATGGTTCAGGAATTTGTTAAACATATGAGTGGGGTATTTATTATTAGTAAAGAAGTTGAGAAGGAAACTTGTTTCAGAGTGAAACGAAAGCCAAGATGAACAGGAATTGTATGCTCTGTTAAGAAGAGTCATGATACTGTTGGTTTTATATTTAAGAGGTATGAAACTTAAGACATTTGTACCTAGACCGGTAAAAGTGGGCTTACGATAAACACTAGTGGAAAGGGAAGTAGGGTGTTTGGTGATAAGTGTATCAAGCAAGGAGAGTTTATGATTATCTTCTACTTCATGTGTGAATCTGATACTGGGATGTTGTGAGTTTAGGTATAACAGAAACTGTTCGGTTTGAGTGGGGTGCTTAAAAATCAAGAATGTGTCGTCCATGTACCTACGGTAGAATATGGGTTTAAAATCTGGAGGGCAATTATTCAACCAAATCTCCTCGTGGTGGCAAAGGAAAGCATTTGTGTATGAGGGATCCAAGGGTGACCCCATCGCCACACCATCGGTTTGGGTGAACAACTTGTCATTGTATGAGAAAAGTGATTGGTGGGCAGCGATTTCCAATAGGGTATGGAATGATTGCTTATTAAGGCCAAATGAAGAAAGGGTAGAGATGGGAATGTTATTAGTGATAAGATTAGTTGTGTCATGTAATGGGACATTTGTGAATAAAGATTCTATATCAAAGCTAGCAAGAGTGACTGGGTGATCGAAGTTGAAGGACGTGATATCTTTGACAAAGTCTGCGGAATTAGCAACCGTGAAGTGATTGGTGGTGAGTGGGGAAATTATAGGGACCAAGAATTTCGCTGTATTATGATTAAACGAGCCTGTAGCAGAAATGATAGGGCGTAAAGGGGTGTTAGGTTTATGAACTTTTGGAAGCTCATAGAGGTTACCTGGTTTAGAGCCTGAAGCGTACATATAATTAAAATTATCCATACCAATGTCGACCTTAAGGGAGCGAAGTGTTCTGTTGAGACGGTCTTCATGTTTTAATAAGGTGGAGGGTAAATCACCCTTGATAAACTTAAACTTAGAGGTGTCTGTAACAATGTGGTTAAGTTAGAATCACCCTTGATAAACTTAAACTTAAGAGGTGTCTGTAACAATTTGGTTAAGTTTAGAATCATAATCATCTTTATCAAGAATAACTATTCCTCTACCTTTGTCAGGACGAGTAATCACTATAGTATCATCTTCTTTAAGGGACTTTAAAACCGTGTGAATGTCATTCTTACCATCGTCCGTGTCGTTAATCTGCTTACAATATTGATTAAAAGAATTTCTAGCTAGAGCTGAGATATTGTGCCATACATAAGTCCAATTTTGCTTATATATATTACAGTTCTTTAAAGAGTAGCATAATTTTTCAAAGGGCAAAAATAATTTTACATAGTTAATACGAGTGGGAGGGAGAGCAAAGTCCAAACCTAGAGATAACACTTCCTTCTCTCGCTCAGATAAGGATCTAGAGGAGAGATTGAAAATTACTTTATCTTTATCGACAGAGCCATTAGTATGTATGCCAAGGACTTTAAGCCTACGAGAGTGTGTAATTGAAACCTTTTTAATCTTAATTTAACTTCAACAAAATTATCAATGATGGCAATGAGACATCTATAATCAAAGAACCGAACCAAGGGGCGTAAGTTACATTTATATTCGTTCAAATCCTTTTTAAGTCTCGACAATTTGTTCCTTTGTTTCCTAATTTCAATATCTAAAAGGTGAAAAAGCCAGGATAGGCCTATATATATATATATATATATATATATATATATATAGTAAGTCGCTTGATAGATTGTTGATCATTGAGCTTTTGATCTCATGTTATGTTTTGTTTTCTTCTTTCAGGTTGGTTTTGTTTGAAGGCAAATACGTACTGGAAAGGAAATACGGTTTGTTGATATTACGTTATTGATTTAAACTCTCTCTCTCTCTCTCTCTCTTACAATATAATACTGATGAGCTCGCTTGGATCGTAAGGTCTGCTGGTCAGTGTACGCTGTAAATCCATGTATGCATATATTAGCCAACATTTTAATTTTGAACTTTGATCAGTTTGCTATTAGAAATAATAATTTTACAGTAGGCAAACAATGATAATGTACATTGGCTAACATTTGTTTTTTACTACTAAGCTATTTAATTTGTGAATGGAACAATAATACAATGACTGCATTTTGAGTGTAGTTTGTTTTGCAGTCGCCAATTAATAGTTTTGTATAATATTATTCATGCAAGTCGTCCACAATCCTTAGACTTTCATACAACAAATTTTGGAGTCGGTATTATATATGTACTAAAATGTGCATTACCAAATAATAGTAGCTCATGTTTTGTATGAATTAGTAAATATGATTTTGATGTATATTGGTGACAGACAAACTCCAACGAAAAAATATTACTTTATTCCAGGAGCTGGCAGAGATAATTATGAAAATCCCTATCCTATAAAGCCTAAGCAGGCTAAATCTCGTGAATTTGGGAAAAGGTTAGGAGAGTTCGTTGTCCAGCAGTGATCTGGAAATGGATGATACTGATGATGATGATGATCCAGTGAGACATTCACGAAGTTGTGTTATCTCTATAACATTATTTCACTCTGAAGTGATATTTGCTTCAGGTTGCCTTGCGTTTGCACATAGAAATACTAGACACTGAAAGTGTACTCTCTCTCCATGTGGGGATGAGACTTGTTTTATGAAAACGTTTCACTCTATAGTTACCTGAGGTCAAAATAGATACATGAAACTTGACAACTTAATTGAAATGCATGAAAAACACAGCAAACAAAACATTAACTACAGTCTCAAAATAAAAAAATAAAAAAATATATATACAGTATATACTGTATATATATACATAATTATATATATATATATATATATATATATATATATATATATATATATACTGTATATATATAAAACAAATATGTTTACAGAATACAAACACATAAAAGAAAAACACAGACCGCCTAATAAACCCGAAAAAGCTTTCGAGGTAAACATTGTCCCTATCAAATACCGTCCTCACACGGTGTTTCTGCTACCACCGTTCTTACATGCTTGTCCGATGTTGTATACGGCTGTCATTCTCCTCTCTCCCCACCCTAATCCCGCCCTCTCTCTTCACACTCAGAGGGGTTTTAAGGGGAGCGTAGTGTGGTCTGTGCGGTGTTGAAGTGAACTAACTAACTCTCTTACGTACAGATTACGTACAGATTGGGGATGTTTGCAATTCATTTTGGCCTCAGTCCCAGTATAGCGGTATTGCCTAAGCTAGGCCTCTCTGTACGTAGTGGTGCTATCCCCCCTTGTCTAGGGGGGTAAGGTATGGGGATGAAACCCCCTAGGACCTGCCCCTGTTTGTGCCGTCGGTGTGGGGGTCGGAGCTTCCTGACTCGCAACGGGGGGCTCTTCTGGTACGCTCTTTATTTTTGCTTTGTTTCTGATTTTTCTTTTCTTTTTCTTTCTTTTTCTTCCCCTTGGTTAGTTTTTCTTTCCTTTTTCGTTTTCCGACAAACCGAAATTAGAATAGTAAAAACAACTTGGGTCATCATGGTCCGTCCATGCATCCCCACTACCCCGGACCAAGCTAAGGCGCACCCTGTCCCCGTCCCACGTGATCTCACGGACTCTCCACCTGACCTTTCTCAACTCTCTGGGGCTTCCACCCTAGACGCATCCGTACCTACTAGTACCGTACCAGCTCAAACCTCTGACGCTCTCCTCATTGCCCGCTCTCCGGCGCCTTCCTCGGCTTCGACTTTGGTAGACGTGGAGTGTGTCACCTCTCTTTCCGATTCTTCATTAGTTCAGCCTGCTCTTTCTTCTACAGCTTCCTCTTCCATATCCCTCCCCGCTCCACCAGTTCAGCCCTCTTCTCTTCCGTCGTTTGCTATCCCTTCTCCTGCATCTGCCACTCTTCCTTCCTCCATTGCTTCCTCATCTCACATCGTCACTTTCGAACCATATTCTCCTTCTTTTTCTTCTTCTTCAGTTCCTTCTCCTTCGGTTCCATCTACTTCAGTTTCTTCTCCTTCAGTTGCTTCTTCTGCTCGCCCTCGTTCTTCTATTCTTCCTCTCTCCGATCTCTTTGCCCCTGCCGATTTTGTTAAATTCTTTTCTATCCCCGCCTCAGCCCCTCTTGCCGGAGATGACCTTCTGTTCCACCTCAGTCTCCTTCAGAAGGTGGGCAAGGATGTCACTTTCCACTCTCGTCATGATTATTCCCGTCTAGTTACAGTGCAAAACGAGAGTCAGGCTGCTGCTATGGCGGCCTTTGCAGACCCCAACGGTACTCCCATCCCTGCTTTTAAAGACCAAAGAATGAACTCGTGCACAGGTACTGTCCTGATCCCTTCTTATATCCAACTCGGTGATCGGGACTTCAAAGATTGCGCCGACCTTATTGGGAAGGCCGTTGTTGCTCAAGACCATGTTGTAATTAATATTGTCTGTTACACCATCCAACCTCGCCATAATCGCCGCTATCCCTCTAATATCGCTAAAATAACGTTCGATGGTAATATTCTCCCTTCTCACGTTATTGTCGGTGGTACTCGCATCGACGTCTTAGAATCCCTTCCCCGCCCTCAGCAGTGCAAGGGTTGCTGGCGTTTTGGCCATCCCGTGAAGTACTGTCGCTCTCTCAACCCCGACTACCCTACATGCCCGTACTGTGCGCAACCTGGCCATATTGCTGATGAATGCCCGTCTACGACCCCCTGCTGCCTCAACTGCAAAGCCTCCCATCCTGCCTATTCCCATGATTGCCCCGTTTACAAATTTGAATCTGAAGTTACAATTCTTAAAGCAAAACAAGGCCTTACTCACTCTGCTGCCCGTAAGGAAGCTCTTCGCCTGGGCTTCTCACCTCGTCCGATTTCTGCACTTATCTCTCACCCTCCCGTCTCTTCTTCCACTCCCTCCGTTTCGCTTCCCTTGTCCTCGTCCTCCTCTTCCTCTACTTCCTCTGTTCCGCTCTCTGTCCCTTCTTCCCTTACTTCTACGCCTTCGGTTTCTTCTGTCTCCACTACTCCTATTACTGTCTCTTCGTCTTCTATCCCTTTGTCTAACTCTTTCTCTGTGCTTGACTCTTCTACTCCTACTTCCGTTTCCACTCCTTCCACTTCCTCTACTCGCCCTCGCCCCTCTTCTTCTGGTTTGGCTCAACGCCCCACCAGCCAGCGGTCCCATCCCAAGCCTTCCTCTAGTTCTTCTCCTCCTCCCTCGTCTCGTGGTTCCCTTTCCTTCCGGTCTCCTGTCTCTACCAAACGGATTTCCAAAATTCCTTCCCGTACCTCCCGTTCTCCCTCTCCCCACTCCTCTTCTAAACGCAGGGACTTCCACCGTAATGTCCGGAGTCCGAGTCCCGGTGAGAAGAAGAAAAAGAGGTTGCCTCCTTCCTCCAACCCTCCTTCCTCCTGCTCTCCTTCTCTTTCTTCTTCTTCCTGCCTTCGCCCTCCCTCTGACTTAAACATGTCCTTTGAGTCCATTCCCAAGATTCAAGACTTTCTCGATTCTTCTCGTCCCCCGCCTCTTACCGTTTCAGCTGACATTCATCCCGTCCCCTCTACACTGCCCCTTACCGCTCAACCACCTCATCCTTCCCCTGTCCCCCCCTCTTCCGTCTCTACCCCTTCCCAACCTTCTTCTCTTCCTTCTGTCTCTCTTTCGTCCTCTGCCCTTCCCTCCTCTCACTCTGGCCCTCCTCTTTCTTCTTCTCTTTCGCTGTCAAGCCTCCCTATGCCCCCCGGTTTTCGGTCCTCCCCTCTGACTCCTTCTCTTCTGTCTCCCTGTTAACCCATCCACCTCTTCATTGTTGTACATAAGTGTGTATTTTTCCCTTTATCATTATTTGTATTTATCTGTCTCCCCGTTCGCCCATCCGACTCTTCATTGTTGTGCATAAGTGTGTATTCTTCCCTTTCTTTTTTTGTTGGCTTTTGCCTCCTTTTAATTCTCCGCGTTATCCTCCTTCACCTTTTCTATGTTGTACATAAGTGTGTGTGTTTTACCTTTATTGTTATTTGTGTATATTGCTTTCCTTCTATGTGTGTCCTTCCTCTTTTTCTGTGCGTTCTTATTTTCGGTGGCTTTTGCCTCCTTTTCTGGTTTTCTTTTGTCTGTTTTCGTTGTTTTTTCGTCCTTTAGTCTCCTCTTAGTTTCTTTTTTCTTTTTGTTTTATTATGTCCATTTTGCAGTGGAATCTTCGTAGTCTTAATGCTCAAAGGATTGACTTACGTTTTCTTCTTTCTCTTCACTCCCCTAAGGTCGTTTGTCTTCAGGAGCCTCGTCTTTTCTCTCCTCCTGTTCCCTTTCCTCATTACTCTTTTTATAGTTCTCACCACTCTCTCCATGATACTTGTCTTCTTATTCATCGTTCTGTCCCTTTTGAAGAGCTGTCCTTTTCTACTCGTTTCCCTTGCACCTTTGCTAGAGTGTATCTTGACCGCTGGTTAACAGTGGTTTCTGTGTATTTGTCGCCTTCTCTTCCCATCGATTTTACCGAATTTTCCGAGATTTTATCTAAGTTGCCCACTCCATTCTTAGTCCTTGGTGATTTTAATGGTCGGCACACCTTGTGGGGTGACAATGTTATTTCACCCCGGGGTCGTCGGCTTGAACCTTTTCTCTCGGACCGTAATCTTTTTATCCTTAATTCTGGTGCTCCTACTCATTTTGATGCTCGGACTCGTACGTTTTCCTGTATCGATCTTTCCCTGTGTTCCCCTTCAGTTTCCCTTGATTTGCATTGGTCAGTTCTCGAGAATTCTCACAATTCCGACCATTTTCCCATTCTCCTTTCTCGGACTACCTACTCTCCTACTCCTAACACCCCTCGTTGGTGCTTCCAGCGGGCGGACTGGTCTTCTTTCGCTTCCCTTACTGTTCCTTCTTTGCTTCCTCCTCCTTTCTCATCGGTCCATGTCATGCTCTCGTTTTTTCTGGATCTGGTTTTCGGTGCTGCTTTGACGTCCATTCCCCGGACGTCTCGCCCTTTCTCGTCTAAATGCGTCCCTTGGTGGTCTCCTGAGTGTTCCAGGGCCCTCCGGGTTAAACGGGCGGCTTGGAAAAGTTTTCGCCGTAAGCGTCTCGCCCCTGCTTCTCAGGAGTAATTTTTTCTCTTTCGCCGTGCCTCTGCTCTTTTCCGTCGTACTACCAAAGCCGCTAAACGCCGTAGTTGGGAGTCCTATGTTTCTTCTATTACGTCTCGCACTCCTGTCGCTTCGGTTTGGAAACTTATTCGTAAGATCTCTGGTAAACATCTTCCCTTTCCGTGCTCCAGTCCTCCGGATTGGTGGTGTTTCTGTGGCAGACTCCGAAACAATTGCTAATCGATTGGGCTCGTACTTTAGCTCAGTTAGCAGTGTTCTCACCTCTCTGCTGAGTTTCACTCGCTTAAAGTCGTTGCGGAAAGTACTCCAATTACTTTTAGTCTTTCCTCTGACGAATCCTATAATGCTCCTTTTTCCTCACCTGAGTTACGCACCGCTCTCCGTGCCTGTAAGAACACTTCTGAGGGTCCTGATAGTATCCATTATCTCATGCTCAAACATCTTTCCTCGCAAGCTCTGGTCTTCTTGTTAGCTCTCTATAACAAGATTTGGTCTTCTGGTGTTTTCCCTCCCTCTTGGAGTACTGCCCTGACCATACCTTTTCTTAAACCTGGCAAGTCTGGGTTCTCCCCACAGGACTATCGGCCTATTGTCCTTACCAGTTGCCTGTGTAAACTCTATGAACGTATGATTAACGCTCGTCTCATGTGGATTCTTGAGTCGCGCCATTTGTTGTCTTCTTCCCAGTTCGGGTTCAGACGTGCTCGTAGTACGCTTGACCCCCTCATTCGCTTGGAATCTTATATCAGGACAGCTTTTGCTCGTCGTCAAACTGTCATTGCTGTTTTTTTCGATCTCGAAAAAGCCTATGATTCTACCTGGAAGTACCACATTTTGCGTCAGCTCCGTTCTTGTGGCATTTACGGTAATCTAGGAGTCTTTATTCAGAATTTTCTTCTCGGCCCTTTCGTGTCAGTCGCTTCCCACTTATCTCGTCTTTACCCTCAGTTGGAAGGTGTCCCTCAGGGTTGTGTCCTGAGTACCATCCTTTTTCTCGTTGCTATCAACAGTATCGTGTCTTCTCTTCCTGTCGGGGTTCGGTCTTCCTTGTATGTCGACGACTTTGCGATTTACGCAGCCGACTCAGATATTGCCGCTTTACATCTTCTTATCCAATCCGCTATTCTGGCTGTTTCTTCATGGGCAACCCGTCACGGGTTCCGTTTTTCCACCTCCAAATCCTGCGCGATGTCCTTTACTCGTTGCCATTCTATTCCTCATCCTCCTCTTACTCTTTATGATACTGCCCTCCCTTATCGTTCCTCTACTACTTTTTTGGGTCTTACTTTTGATTCTCGTCTTAATTGGTCCGCTCATGTTTCTTCTCTCAAGGTTGCTGCCTTACTCCGCCTCCGCCTTCTTCAGTCCTTGTCCCACCTCACTTGGGGTGCTGATCGAGCGCTTCTTCTTCAGCTTCATACGGTTCTTGTCCTCTCTAAGTTGGATTATGGCTGTCAAGTTTACTCTTCAGCCTCTGATTCTGTTCTCCATGCTCTTGATTCTGTTCATCACTCTGGTCTTCGTCTTGCCCTTGGTGCTTTTCGTTCCTCTCCTGTTGAAAGCCTCTATGCTGAGTCTGGTTTCCTTTCTCTTTATCGCCGTCGGGCTCTCCTGTCCCTTCGTTCTTACGCTCGCTTTCAACAATTCCCATCTTCACATCTTTCCCTTCCCCCTTCGGTCGTTGCTACTTTTTCGTCTCACCCCCGTCTTGGTTCTCCGTTTTCTGTCCGCATGCTCTCGCTGCTCGCATCGTGCTCTTTCCCTGTTTTTAACGTCCTCCCTTTCCGCTTTTGCTCTTTTCCCCCCTGGATTTTCCCTCGTCCTTCGGTTTGCCCTTCCATCCTCCCTTGTTCCAAGTCCTCTACTTCTCCCCTCGTTCTTCGGTCTCGTATCTTAGATCACCTCTCTCTTCACGCTACAACCACTCCTGTGTTTACTGATGGCTCCAAGACGTCGGTAGGCGTGGGGTTTGCCGTCCTTTTTCCCACTTGCTCGTATCAATATTCTTTACCTCCCGTTGCCAGTATTTTAACTGCTGAACTTTATGCTATTTTTTTTGCCCTCCGTTTTATGTGTTCCTTCCCCTCCTCGTCCTTTACTTTGTTCTCTGATTCTCTCAGTGCTCTACTTATCTTACAGTCCTCCCCTGCTCTCCACCCTTTAGTTCTTTCCATTCAGGAATGGCTTTTCCGCCTTTCCGTCCGCAAAAAGCTTGTACATTTTTGCTGGGTTCCCAGTCACGTTGGCGTTTGCGGTAATGAGCGGGTTGATTGCCTTGCTCGTTCTGCTGCCGTGCGGGGTACCCGCTCTTCATTTGCTGTCCCGGCCTCTGATTTCTTCCCTGCCTTGTCCAGGTTTCTTAGGTCGAGGTGGCAGACTCAGTGGTCCACTATCTCCGTTAATAAACTTCGTTCTGTCAAACCGTCCGTTTCTGGGTGGTCTGATCCCTCCCACCGTAATCGCCGGTGGGAGACGGCTTTGGCCCGTCTCCGCATTGGCCACACCAGACTTACCCATTCGTTTTTAATGTCCCGTTCTCCTCCGACTCTTTGCTCGCGCTGTACCGTTCAGCTTTCTGTCTCCCATCTTTTCCTCGATTGCCCCTTATTTTCCGTTGCCCGCACGCGTTTCTTCCCTTTTCTGGCTTTCCTCCGCCGGCCGCCATGTCTTGCTGATTTTCTTTCTGAATCTCCCTCGTTTTCTGTCTCCCGTATTATGTCCTTCCTTCATCATGTTCGAGTTCTCGATGATATTTAGTTAACTTCCTTCCCGTCTTTAAATATTTCGTGCCATATGGCCTTTGTCGCCTGGTGCGTTGACTTCATTAATGTATGTATGTAACTAACTCTCTCTCTCTCTCTCTGGATTAATGAATCAGTAGGCAAGTGTACATTCCCTTTCAGACTAATTTCTTTCTATATTCTATAAAACTTTCCTTGTGGGCATTTCCTGACCCATAAGGTTACACTTCATCCTATTTTCCGGTAAGGGTTTTTAGCCGTATGGAGCGGAGGGTTGGGAGAGAGCATTCTACTTTGTTGTCCTATTCTTCTACTATAAACTGTCAAAGCCTTTAGTAAAGTTTAGTAGTATTAATGCCGGTCCACCTAGTAGGGACCGCAAGGTCTGTGTGGTCTGAGTATCTCTCTCGCTCTATCTCTCTCACACACAAACACACACACACACATAATACCAACCCCCAGCTCCACCCCCTCCCTTTACAGCGCGAGAGGTTAAAAAGGGATCACATTGGGGGGGACCTGGTTGTCTGGTTGACTGAAGTGGTGGACGTGGGAACAAGCTCTCCGGTTGGTCGATAGGGTTGGGTGGTTGGGTTTACGGGCCCGTGGGAATTTGGAAATCCTATCTCTTACGGGGCAACAGCTGTTAATACCCCACTCCTGTAATAACAACAAGGGCTACACAAACACACCCTGGGCCAAAACAAGGGAGAGGGACGTGATGGTCGATAGTCAACGGTAAACTATAAACATTTTGCAAGGGAAAGGTACGCTAAGGTGTAAACGAACGCTTAACCACAAACATTAATTGTTATTATTATTAGGTTGAAAACAAATATTGAATGCTGTAACCCACATAATAACTAGAAACATTTAACCCCTTGAGGGTTATGCCGTGTTTGTACAGTTTTTTCTACCTTTCATTGGACGATTTAATATAGCTTACGTAGGAACTTTGAGTGTTAAAAGGTTAAAGTCTATCGTAATTTATCCTCTGACTTCCATGTGCCTTTCCATACCTAAATTAACTAGTCTAATAACAGCCATAAAAGAAATACGTCCTCGTATCCTGAAAGGGTTGATTAACAAAGGAAAGGGACACGAAGATCGATATTGAACACTAAACTATATATATATATATTTTTTTTTTTTTGTCATTAGGCCGAAAAGAAACATTGGATTATGTTGCCTGCATAATGATCACGAAAATTTACTATTCTTTTGTCGCACGAACTTTTAGATAATGTTCATTAGGAATGCACAACACAACAAACTTTTTCAATCAGTCGAACACTCAGAAAAACGATAATGAAGGTTATTGCTATCTATCAATCCACAGGTATACTGTATATTCCGTCTAATCACACAAAATCTAAGGAAAGAGACATGGAGATCAAGTAAGTCCATAAACATTGATATGTCACAATATCCCGAACCTATGTCGGGGCTGACCACTAGAAAACAAGAGTTGATTTTGTTATTTACATGCGACGATTGATTGATTTGATTGGCAGAAAACATGGCACTGCAACAACAAGGTCTTATGGCGCCCGACAAGTTGGGGGAAAAAAACCCACGAAGCATCATGACTAGACATCAATGTAAAAGCAATGCAATACAAATATAAGTAAAAAGAGGCCAGCTTCCTGAACAAATAAAAACACACTCATTAAATGGGACGAAAACAGCGAAACAGACGTGAAATTTGAATCTAGACAAAACACCTTTCAATATAATTTCAGACATGAAGGTCGCACATTGCTACAAGCTCTGCTGTTTCAGTCAGGGATATATATGAGTGAAGAAAATCGAAGATTGATAATGAATTGATAATGAATAATAAGACCGTTTTAAAACTAATATTATAAAATTCAAATGCGTAGGCCTATAGGCCTAGTAACACTAAATTTGGGCAAGAGATAAGCCCATGTAATTCTCTGCTGACTCAGAAACTACAAACATTTATTTGTTCAATCATTGGGAAACAAGGGAAGCAGACATGCAGGTTGATGTTGAGTGGCATAACAAGACCATTTACATTTACCATCACACAGCAACAAGGGCAACTATGTAGCTAGCTCGGTGGTCAACACAAAACAACAAACATTTACTTTTCCAATCCATCAAAAACAAAGGATGGATAGATGAATTGAGGACAGAATATAGAACCCGAAACCTGTACGATTTCAGTCTATTACAGGATTTTTTTTTTTTTTTTTTTTTAAACTGATGCTCTCGCTGTTATTCAGCTTGAAACCAATATCCGAAAACATGGGAAAGGGACTTTATATTCAATACTGAGCAAAAATGCAACCATTTACTTTAGTCAGTAGATAACTTTATATTTAATAATGTTTTAGTTCTATCTATCTATATACTCAGGCCCAATCCCCAAGCTTCCTTTTTTTTGTTTTTGTGTTTGTTTTGTTTTACCGCTTATAATATTATTCTGCTTAGAAGTGTTCAGGAATGAAAGGTTGAAAAACTTGACCAATTTGTATTAGTGACGATTATGCACTAGCGTATTTGGGATTATGCTTAGGCCTACTTGTTTGTCCAGAGGAATTTGACCTATTCCCCTGCAACAAGGTCGTAATCTTGTTACTGAGCTCAATACAGAGAAAGAGAGAGAGAGTGTGTGTGTGTGTGTGTGTGTGTGTGTGTGTGTGTGTGTGGGGGGAGGGAGAAAGAGGGGGGGAGAAGGGAGAGAGATTATAAATACACTGTTGGAGGGATAGGAAGTCGGAAGTGTATCGAAATGTGACTTAAACACTGACACAATGCTTGAGTCATTGAGAAATTTGAGGACCATGAGAGAGAGAGAGAGATTGTGAATAATATATACCTGATTAAGTAGAAAGACAGTTAATGGCTCTAATCATCTAAAACATTATCTATTGTCTGCAGAAGAAAATATATGTGTCAACTAAACTTAAATCATCCCTCGTTCCATTTATTTTTATAGACCTCAGTCTACGTATTGTGAAAGGCCTGTTATCATATGGCAAATTGTAGGTGTAAGTTAAGTGAGAGAAAGTTCTTTTTGTGATGGAAAGAAGCTTTTCATAATACGTGTTGCTAGCCTCAAACGCGCAAGTAACTGCCCAAATTGTAGGAATGTGACATATCTGTAATATGTATCCATGTATTCTCTTATCCCTGTAAGAAATAATGCACAACGCAAATTTCATGTAATCTACATGACCAATGAAGTATTTATTAGGGGTTCGTCCCCTACAGGGAACCCCAATTGTAATAATTAAACCCGGTTTTTCATCCAAATTCTTCTTACGTGCCGGTTTCGACGCAATAACTCCAGAACCGCTTTTTGGATCAGGATCAAACTTTCACAAGAGGTGCGTTTTTGTATTGGGCAACTTTTGATATGGTAAACATCCGGCATGGCAGCCAAACAGGTCTGTGGCAGCCGATTTCCCGAATAACTTGACGCCTAAATGCCGTCTCTCCCACTCATAGGAAACGACTGGGCTTTGGCACACTAATCCCCTACTAATGCTCCGCAAATGTTATAGAGAAGGTTTTGCTTTTGCACGTGGTTTTTTTTCCGGCAATCTTGAAAAAACCTCTAATTCCACTTAAAATTCCACATCTTGAAAACTACGCCGATGATCAAAGCCATGCTTGCGTAGTTGGGTGAGGCTCGCGATTCCGAACGTTTTGATAACAAAAGAATATAAATAGGTGGAATAGTTTGGCCGCAGCATTGAAAACTGTCTATTCTTAAAGGACTTTAAAATCGTATTCGCTACCCACACAAAGTTTACCGTCCACAGTCTATAGGCTTCCCACGCATCCCCCAGTTTTGCTTAATAACATAATCTCTTTATTATTCAGATCTATTCATGTTTTTGTATTTAACTCTCTCAAAACAGTTAAGAGTCCCTACAAATTCCAGCAATTATTTAGCCAACCTACCTATACATACCTACCCTACCAAATAATAATGATAATTCAAATTTATTTTTGGTGAATAACAAGAGTATTGGCTAAGGTTTTTAACAATACCTCCCTTTGCCAAATGCTTTGTTTAATAACAATGATATGGACCTTTAAAGTTTTGGCAATTGCCTGTGTGACTTACCCTGCCCTTCCTTCCTACTTCCCTCCTCCCTCATATCTATGATGATGATGATGATGATGTCTAGCAAATGTATCAACAACCACTCTAGTGAACTTTCGGTATTTAGTTTATTCAGCTTAATACTATTTATCCACATAAAATAGAAACCTATCACGATTTTTGTCTAATACAACCATAGACAGTGATATTACATATTATTTGAACATGATGTCGAATTTAGAAGTTGCTGTTTACCTTGAACAGTAATGACAGAACCGAAAGCTTCTCTTGCCATGTAGTACTCAAAGAAAACAGGGGTACTTAAGCCGGCCCATACCGAACTGTTACCAAGTCAGAGATTCAGAGGTAACTTTCACTATGCATTATAACCCTAGACAGACACCAATATACCACTAAATCATACAAATATCATTACAAAAAAGATAGGAAAATATTATATTAATGTCCTAGGTATTTGAAATTATGCAAATGAGTAAAATGCATTATGACATAATGATAATGGCATTGATTAGTATCTGGCAACAGTGTTGCACACTAATTTTCTGAACGTATGCGAACTTCGGAGTATTTATCCCATTAACCCGGGAGCTGCAGGGAGACTCATAAGAGTTCCCCCGGCGGACTGCGGGGAGACTCTTAAGAGCAGAGCTTTTGAACGCGTACCAAAACCGCGCGTTTATAACCAGGCGGCTGAAAATTGGTGTGGGTATAGTACTACATATCAACTCTCGACACCACCCCGCCAAACGCTCGCCCCGCACTCATGCAAGCACCACCGCACCAGTAACCACGCACTAGTCATGGAGCCCACACGTCCCTCACGCTCGTTCCCTGATGACACAACCAGCCCTCCTTCTGGTGGTGTTAGCCGCCGTGGAAGGCAGAGGGTGGCTGCTAAAGACCCTAGCTACCAGTACGACACGCCCTACAGCTCGGAGGACGAAACACCTGCACCCAAAGCACGAAAAACACGTGCAAGCACGAGAAAGGTACAGAGGTCATTGGTGTTTCGGGACACTGCCACCACGACCCAGGCCACTACAACAACCACTACCACCACCACTGCCACCACTGCCACCGGTACCAGCGACGCAGGAGGCCGCCCTAGGGCTGCAGAACCTGCGGGGGCAGGAAAAATTAAAGGCACGGGCGTAGGGAAGAGAACCCGTACGCCAGCCACAGTGCCCCTACCACCACCACCACCACCAGCCGCCCCTGGCCCGGCTGCCTCTGCCGCCCCTGCTGTCCCTGCCACCCCTGCCACCGGTACCAGTGTGACGTTAACCACTCCGTTAGAACCGCATGGCTTGTCCTACAGTGACTCGCTAGGATCGCCAGGGCAGTGGATGGGGCTACAGTTTGTGTATTAGAGTGTGCTTTATTTCATATGAAAGCTCGTGTCATGGGCAGTCCAGAAAGGCTCTTTGTTTTCGCCCATGTCAAGGCTTTATATATTTAATTGTAAAGTATATATTTTATCATTAACTAGTAATGATAGGATCTGGGAGAGAGAGAGGGAGTAGAACAGAGTGAGAGGGGGCGCGCAGTGTTTTTTGTCCCGCTCGATGACGTCACGGCTGGCTGCCTTGCGGGGGTTTGGTGGAGAGAGGCCCTTACCATGCTGTAAGCTTTGCTAGTGGTTAGATGACTTGTAACCGCTGTTTTCCCACGCGGCTCGAGCTAGTGCGAGTATATATACAGTTCCTCGCCACTCTCTCCCTCAGATCTGGTTTCTAGAACGCACCCATCTTTTTTCCTTGCTACCTGTCACCTGCTCTGTACCTGAGAATCTTTTCCTCTGCCTATCTCTCTCATTTTCCATATCTTTCACCACCTTTTATTAACATTATATCCCCTCTGGTTAACTCTGCAAAATCAGCTTCATGCTGGCCAGTTGTATTGTGCGTTAAGGTCTGATATAACCCATGTATGTTAGTTGTTAAGATAAGTGGATCACGAAGCATTGGTTGGCATTTATATTTTTTAAGTACTGCATCCTTTAATTATTAGTGTTCTGCTGGATTAGATAATGCTAGACTAGGAGTCTGATATTATAAGGTATTGTTTCCTATGAGTGCTGGCTTTAGTTAAAAAACTGCACGACATACCTGAGAACTGGAGTTGATTGAGTAAATTCTAGTCTGTGTGACATTGAGAGTAGAGCATGCACGAATGAGGGCTTTTTGCCTATACCATTCTGCACTGTTCTAAGCTCGTTGCTTGTCTTTGAGGTACGCCAGGAGAACGCTTAATACTTCGGTATTAAGGTTTCTCAAGAGAGCTACCCTTCCCTATAACGTAATATTTGACGCACAGACTTGAGATTTGCACTAGGCTATGCGGCATGCCATGCGCACCAGTATCTCGTATCATTGACTCTAGCTAGACTTTATCAGTCACAGTAGACATTAAGTATATTAAACCAATTACTCTTTTTATGCATACCCATTTATTATTACACAAGCATTTCGCAGCCTAGTTTGATGTATTGAGACACAAACGACTTAGGCTCTTTTTGTTGATAGGAATACTGCATTGTCGTGGCGATTATTATTATTGTTGTTGTGTTTAGGATATTCTTGGCTCCGACGGCATTATATATTCTGCCTTTTTGTGTGCATAGCCTGCACGAGCATTGTTCCGCTGCCTGCCTTTTTGGGTTCCATTTCCGATACGAGCATCTTTATAGCATCTAACATTTAAAGAAGATTCCTTGTTAGTGTTGAAGGACTTTAGTGCACTTTCTTTCATGCAGGAGTGCCTGACATTTATTGATTAAAGTAACGTAAGCTGTAACTTCTCTTACCACCTTACTTTGCATACCATAACCAAGCACCTTCGGTTATAGATAGTAATAGGCTGTTTTCACATAACATTAAGCCTAGAGTACACGCACATTTATTGAGAGTTTGATAGCCTATTATTGCATATAGAACTCTGTAGAGTATTTGTGTTCTTTGTTCACTGGGAATATACATCAGAGGTTGGAGCTAGCGCTTTCCGTTGTAGCATTTATGCCATTACTAGTCCAATGAATAAGAGCCCGGATATATTTGAACCCCAGTCGTAACAAATGGCGACCTTACCTAGGATTTGGTGAACCTACATTTATTAGCAGGGAACATTTGTTGTTTTGGAGAATATTTTGCGGGGATCAGCAAGAATAATTTTGTTTTGCAACATAGTATAGCCCTTGAGTATTTCCGAGAATTTTTGTGTGTATATTGAGGTATAAGAGTTTGGGGTGCTTCTTTTCTGAATATTGTGGTGAGAAATTTGTGTGAGCATCATGTCTTATACCGGGTCAGAGGAGAATGGAGACACAGTACGTAATGTCGAAACTGAGGAACAGCAGCATGATGAAAGGGTTAATCGGGTGAACTGTGAGGAGGATGCTAGGATATTTTTGCAATGGCCTGTTACTGCCGAGCGGTTGGTGGGTATGGATCGGTACGGTCTTCAATGCCTGGCCACAGCTATCGGTCATGCGGTTACTAGCAGCATGACCAAGGATAACTTGATAACGTGTGTACTGGGCAGGGTGACTGGTGAGCGAGATGGGTTGAGTGCTCAGAGCCCTTCGGCTATGCCTCCCCTACACTCGACTCCCAGCCATCCCAGTAGTTTGCCGACCCCGGGTACGCTTCCGCAGTTGGGTGGTGACTGGCAGGGTGGGTTGCCCCTGGGGGGACCACCGGTAATTTCAAATATTGTAGCACCTTCACCTCCTCAAGGGTTAACTCCAGAATTATTGCTTCAGCTCGAATTAGCTAAGCTTCAGCAGCAACAAAGGGCATGTGAGCTTCAGCAGCAATTAGAATTAGCCAAGATAGATGAGAGAAAATCTATCAGTCAGCAGTCTCAGCACATAGAGCTAGCATAAATCCAAGCGGATTTAGAGTCGACTAGGTACTGTGCCGACATGGACGTAGAGAAGTCGCGAGTAGAGGCAATGGGACAGCGACTTGGGGCTGGTAACCGTGTTCATGAGCAGTCTCTCTCGCACTTATTGAAACTGGTTCCGGTGTTTGATGAGAGTGGTGTAACAGAATTTTTCACACGCTTTGAGAAGAAGTGCCAGGAACACCAGTGGCCAGAGAATAAATGGGCAGCACTTGTATCCTCTAGATTAATAGGCAAGGGTCTTAAAGCCTACGATGCGTTACCTTTGGAGTTATGTATTGTGTACGAGGATCTCAAGGAGGCTGTCCTGAGGGCTTACGAACTGCAACCAGAAACGTACCGTTTGAAGTTCCGGGGTGTAACTAAGGGAAGAGATAGCACCTTTTTGGAACACGCCCGGGACTTGTCCGATGCTATGAGGAACTGGCTCCGATCTGAGAAGGTCACAACATTTGATGAAATTAAGCAGTTAATGATGTTGGAGCAGGTCTTTAACCCTTAAAAAGCGGCTCACCACATAAGTCGTTTTTAATAAAGCTGGACTATGTGGCGGCGCTCGACATAGGTCGAGTGGCAATTTCAGCACGTAATGTTGCTGAGAGAGAGAGACAAGTGGTGGCAGGAGACTAGCGAGCGTATGACTGCTCCAGACCACCGCGGCGAACCTACTGACACGAATCTCACCTCCCTCCTCCCTCTCTCACTCGCTATATACGGAATTGTATCGGGAAAGTGGCTAATTGCCTGCTTTTTGCACTCGCGTTGCACAGTTATTGCAAGAAAACTAGCCATCATAAAAGGATCGTTATGGTGTCATTCGAAAGCTCTGTTTATGCCCTTTCAGGGATAGATACTTGTTTTACGTTCTGGGTCTTATTTAGGCATGAAAATGATCACGTAAACAGCCCTATTTTGGCTAAAAACACCCCGCTGGGCGGTACATATAAATAAACCGCATAGGCCGCTAAAGAAGGGTTAAGAGCACGGGCGGTGATCTAACTTTGAACTTAAAGGAGAAAAACCCAAGAACTCTAGTAGAAGCAGCAGAAATGGCTGATCTACGGCTGTCGTTGATTCGGGGTTACGGGTCCTCACAGAAGTACGATGCAAGTGCTAGGGACCATTATCCTCTCCCTCCCTGTAGCAATGACACATTTAAACCAAAGAGCAATGAAACTAAAACTGAAGCCAAACCTACCACCACACCATATGTGAAAAGTCAGGGGCCTTTTACATCACAGTATAAGCCGAAACCGAAATTTATGTGTTTTAGGTGCCACCAGGAGGGTCATAAGGCAAATGAGTGCCCTAGTCGACCTCCTCCGGCAGCTGTGTCTTTTGCTCACGGCATTGGAGTGTTCAAGAGGACATCGGAGTTTGTTAGAGGCATTTCTTCTGAGGTAAATACACTGCCAGTGCAGAAGGATCCGGAAGGCTTATTCCCTGTCCGTGATGCCTTTATTGACCACAGGGGACTTGGTTGTGTGGAGTGGGGGGGTAGAAGACATGAGGTGAGAATTTTGCGTGACACTGGGGCATCGCAAACACTGTTGAGAAATTTCACTGGTAAACCTGTCAATACGGCGCGGGTGGTTGTGGTACAGGGAGTTAATGCGACAAGGTCATACCCGCTTGTAAGAATGAAGGTGGAAGTTGATGGTGTGACTCGGGACCTGGATGTAGGAATTGTGGAGAAGTTACCTGTTGGGGGCGTCGAACTCCTTCTCGGCAACGACTTTGCGGGACCTACTTCTGAGGCTCCACCCTTGGTCGTTGCCGAGAAGCCGGCCGACGTGAGTAGGGAGGAGCAGGAGGGGGTTGAGAAGTGTCCGGTGCAGCCTATGGCGTGTGTTTTCACCGGAGATTCTGCATCCAGGGAGTCACATTCTGGTCAACAATCTTTAGATCAGCGGAGGAAGGGTACCGAGAAGGGGTTGAAAGTTGATGCGGTTGAGAGTTTAGTGTCAACGGACCTTCTCGGGGACTCATTATTAGGACCACATTTCGAGTCTGGAGAAGACCCAGTAACTGTTCCTGAAGGGGCAGAGGATGGGCTTAAAAAGACGAAAGAGTTGAAGGAGGACAGTGATGCACAGTCGGGAGATGTAGCAACAAGGTACCATGACGCGTACCCTATGAGAAATGGGTCGGCGAAGACGGTGGTCCGAAGCTTGCTAGTGTATTTTTCCCGGTATGGTTACCCGCAGGGGATTCAGTCAGTCCGGGGACCCAACTTCACTTCTAGCCTCTTTGTACAAGCAATGCCGCAGCATGGGATTGTTGGGGTTGTGTCATCTGCATATCATCCGGAGAGCCAGGGTGTGTTAGAGCGATGGCACTCAGCCTTGAAATCTGTGCTTCGTTGTTGTTGCTTTGAGAGTGGGAGGGATTGGGATCTTGGCCTGCCATGTGTTTTGTTTGCTGTGTGGGAGGTACCTGGGGAGAGTTTGGGATTCAGCCCTAATGAGCTCGTCTTTGGACACCGTGTCAGAGGGCCTCTCCATATGGTTGAAGAAGTATGGGAGGGCGCAGAAAAACCTTGTTCTATGCTCAAGTGTGTCCTCAACAGTCGAGAACGGATGTTGCGCAGTCTGGAGTTGGCTGGCCGTAATTTGACTAGCTCTCAGGCCCTCAGGAAGGACAGGTACGACCTCAAGGTTGAACTCAGGGAGTTTCACGTGGGTCAGGAGGTGTTGATTCTACTGCCCCTTGTAGGTCACCCCTTATCCGCGAAGTACGCTGGTCCTTATAGGGTGGTTGAGGAGCTATCAGACCTGGATTACTTGGTAGCCACTCCAGACAGGCGGAAGCACAATCAGTTATGTCATGTTAATCCCATGAAGGAGTATGAGAGGCACCCCCCTGAGCCTCTCACTGTGCCTGTGATGACGTTTAGCAGTCAAGGTGGAGAAGGAGAACGGGACAGTCAAGCTCAGGTGGAGGATAACTGGAAGGATAAGAAGTTCAAATGGGTGCCTGAGTGTGAGAAGGTGTTTAGAAAAGTAAAACACCTGTTGTGCACTCACCCGATCCTCAGGGCCCCTGACTTTAGCCTACCTTTCCAACTAGCAACGGAGGCTAGCGGTGTGGGGGCTGGTGCCGTCCTTGTGGAAAAGGACGATGATGGGCTGGAGCATCCTGTTAGTTTCTGCTCGGAGAAGTACAATTCGGCCCAGGGGAGCTGCTCTGTTGTCGAGGAGGAGCTGCTGGCGGTTGTACTTGCTCTGAGGCATTTCGAGGTCTATGTTCCAGCCTATGGTCCGGTCGTTGTAGTTTACCCAGATCATCACCCTCTCAAGTTCTTGGACCAGTTTCACAATCGGAATATGAGGCTGACCAGGTGGTCACTAAGGTTATTGGTATATAACCTGGACATACGCCATATTGCCGGTTGTGACTACGTGGTTGCAGATGGTCGTTCAAGGGTATATGATCCTGGGTAGATTGACACACGGGTAGCCTCCTGCTTTAGTTTGAATAGTATTTTGCGCTTGGTGCTTGTTGGCTCGCGGTTGTAGCCCAGCGTATTGGGTCGTAAAGCAGGAGTTGAGCGTTTGGTATAGAAGAAAAAACTAGGCTTGCCCCTATAGTGCAGCCGAAATAAACAAATTGTAAACATAAAAAAATCAAATAAAAACTCTTTCTTTGATAGTTGAATTTTTTTAGTATGTTATAGCAGTAATTCTGAGTTGCACTCCTCTCAGAATGCTGTGCTAGAGAAACTCGCTCTTGAGGAGCATAACTACATATAATTTAACCTATGGTGTTGGGGAGGGTTATAATTTTGAAAAATGTTTTGTTGAAGAACTGTGCCAGATATTTTACTGCCGCTGGGTGATGGGAAGGGGAGATATAGCATGGGTTCTAACCATCAGATTTTTGTGAGCCTTGGGGCCTCTGAGAAAAATCTTGGGGGGGGGTGTGACTATAAACTGTCAAAGCCTTTAGTAAAGTTTAGTAGTATTAATGCCGGTCCACCTAGTAGGGACCGCAAGGTCTGTGTGGTCTGAGTATCTCTCTCGCCTTATCTCTCTCACACACAAACACACACACACACATAATACCAACCCCCAGCTCCACCCCCTCCCTTTACAGCGCGAGAGGTTAAAAAGGGATCACATTGGGGGGGACCTGGTTGTCTGGTTGACTGAAGTGGTGGACGTGGGAACAAGCTCTCCGGTTGGTCGATAGGGTGGGGGGTTGGGTTTATGGGCCCGTGGGAATTTGGAAATCCTATCTCTTACGGGGCAACAGCTGTTAATACCCCACTCCTGTAATAACAACAAGGGCTACACAAACACACCCTGGGCCAAAACAAGGGAGAGGGACGTGATGGTCGATAGTCAACGGTAAACTATAAACATTTTACAAGGGAAAGGTACGCTAAGATGTAAACGAACGCTTAACCACAAACATTAATTGTTATTATTATTAGGTTGAAAACAAATATTGAATGCTGTAACCCACATAATAACTAGAAACATTTAACCCCTTGAGGGTTATGCCGTGTTTGTACAGTTTATTCTACCTTTCATTGGACGATTTAATATAGCTTACGTAGGAACTTTGAGTGTTAAAAGGTTAAAGCCTATCGTAATTTATCCTCTGACTTCCATGTGCCTTCCCATATCTAAATTAACTAGTCTAATAACAGCCATAAAAGAAATACGTCCTCGTATCCTGAAATGGTTGATTAACAAAGGAAAGGGACACGAAGATCGATATTGAACACTAAACTATATATATATATATATATTTGTTTTTGTCATTAGGCCGAAAAGTTGGATTATGTTGCCTGCATAATGATCACGAAAATGTACTATTCTTTTGTCGCACGAACTTTTAGATAATGTTCATTAGGAATGCACAACACAACAAACTTTTTCAATCAGTCGAACACTCAGAAAAACGATAATGAAGGTTATTGCTATCTATCAATCCACAGGTATTCCGTATATTCCGTTTAATCACACAAAATCTAAGGAAAGAGACATAGAGATCAAGTAAGTCCATAAACATTGATATGTCACAATATCCCGAACCTATGTCGGGGCTGACCGCTAGAAAACAAAAGCTGATTTTGTTATTTACATGCGACGATTGATTGATTTGATTGGCAGAAAACATGGCACTGCAACAACAAGGTCTTATTGCGCCCGACAAGTTGGGGAAAAAACCCCACGAAGCATCATGACTAGACATCAATGTAAAAACAATGCAATACAAATATAAGTAAAAAGAGGCCAGCTTCCTGAACAAATAAAAACACACTCATTAAATGGGACGAAAACAGCGAAACAGACGTGAAATTTGAATCTATACAAAACACCTTTCAATATAATTTCAGACATGAAGGTCGCACATTGCTACAAGCTCTGCTGTTTCAGTCAGGGATATATATGAGTGAAGAAAATCGAAGATTGATAATGAATTGATAATGAATAATAAGACCGTTTTAAAACCAATATTATAAAATTCGAATGCGTAGGCCTATAGGCATAGTAACACTAAATTTGGGCAAGAGATAAGCCCATGTAATTCTCTGCTGACTCAGAAACTACAAGCATTTATTTTTTCAATCATTGGGAAACAAGGGAAGCAGACATGTAGGTTGATGTTGAGTGGCATAACAAGACCATTTACATTTACCATCACACAGCAACAAGGGCAACTATGTAGCTAGCTCGGTGGTCAACACAAAACAACAAACATTTACTTTTCCAATCCGTCAAAAACAAAGGATGGATAGATGAATTGAGGACAGAATATAGAACCCGAAACCTGTACGATTTCAGTCTATTACAGGATTTTTTTTTTTTTTTTTTTTTTAAACTGATGCTCTCGCTGTTATTCAGCTTGAAACCAATATCCGAAAACATGGGAAAGGGACTTTATATTCAATACTGAGCAAAAATGCAACCATTTACTTTAGTCAGTAGATAACTTTATATTTAATAATGTTTTAGTTCTATCTATCTATATACTCAGGCCCAATCCCCAAGTTTCCTTTTTTTTGTTTTTGTGTTTGTTTTGTTTTACCGCTTATAATATTATTCTGCTTAGAAGTGTTCAGGAATGAAAGGTTGAAAAACTTGACCAATTTGTATTAGTGACGATTATGCACTAGCGTATTTGGGATTATGCTTAGGCCTACTTGTTTGTCCAGAGGAATTTGACCTATTCCCCTGCAACAAGGTCGTAATCTTGTTACTGAGCTCAATACAGAGAAAGAGAGAGAGAGTGTGTGTGTGTGTGTGTGTGTGTGTGGTGGGGGGAGGGAGAAAGAGGGGGGGAGAAGGGAGAGAGATTATAAATACACTGTTGGAGGGATAGGAAGTCGGAAGGGTATCGAAATGTGACTTAAACACTGACACAATGCTTGAGTCTTTGAGAAATTTGAGGACCATGAGAGAGAGAGAGAGATTGTGAATAATATATACCTGATTAAGTAGAAAGACAGTTAATGGCTCTAATCATCTAAAACATTATCTATTGTCTGCAGAAGAAAATATATGTGTCAACTAAACTTAAATCATCCCTCGTTCCATTTATTTTTATAGACCTCAGTCTACGTATTGTGAAAGGCCTGTTATCATATGGCAAATTGTAGGTGTAAGTTAAGTGAGAGAAAGTTCTTTTTGTGATGGAAAGAAGCTTTTCATAATACGTGTTGCTAGCCTCAAATGCGCAAGTAACTGCCCAAATTGTAGGAATGTGACATATCTGTAATATGTATCCATGTATTCTCTTATCCCTGTAAGAAATAATGCACAACGCAAATTTCATGTAATCTACATGACCAATGAAGTATTTATTAGGGGTTCGTCCCCTACAGGGAACCCCAATTGTAATAATTAAACCCGGTTTTTCATCCAAATTCTTCTTACGTGCCGGTTTCGACGCAATAACTCCAGAACCGCTTTTTGGATCAGGATCAAACTTTCACAAGAGGTGCGTTTTTGTATTGGGCAACTTTTGATATGGTAAACATCCGGCATGGCGGCCAAACAGGTCTGTGGCAGCCGATTTCCCGAATAACTTGACGCCTAAATGCCGTCTCTCCCACTCATAGGAAACGACTGGGCTTTGGCACACTAATCCCCTACTAATGCTCCGCAAATGTTATAGAGAAGGTTTTGCTTTTGCACGTGGTTTTTTTTCCGGCAATCTTGAAAAAACCTCTAATTCCACTTAAAATTCCACATCTTGAAAACTACGACGATGATCAAAGCCATGCTTGCGTAGTTGGGTGAGGCTCGCGATTCCGAACGTTTTGATAACAAAAGAATATAAATAGGTGGAATAGTTTGGCCGCAGCATTGAAAACTGTCTATTCTTAAATTACTTTAAAACCGTATTCGCTACCCACACAAAGTTTACCGTCTACAGTCTATAGGCTTCCCACGCATCCCCCAGTTTTGCTTAATAACATAATCTCTTTATTATTCAGATCTATTCATTTTTTTGTATTTAACTCTCTCAAAACAGTTAAGAGTCCCTACAAATTCCAGCAATTATTTAGCCAACCTACCTATACATACCTACCCTACCAAATAATAATGATAATTCAAATTTATTTTTGGTGAATGACAGAGTATTGGCTAAGGTTTTTAACAATACCTCCCTTTGCCAAATGCTTTGTTTAATAACAATGATATGGACCTTTAAAGTTTTGGCAATTGCCTGTGTGACTTACCCTGCCCTTCCTTCCTACTTCCCTCCTCCCTCATATCTATGATGATGATGATGATGATGTCTAGCAAATGTATCAACAACCACTCTAGTGAACTTTCGGTATTTAGTTTATTCAGCTTAATACTATTTATCCACATAAAATAGAAACCTATCACGATTTTTGTCTAATACAACCATAGACAGTGATATTACATATTATTTGAACATGATGTCGAATTTAGAAGTTGCTGTTTACCTTGAACAGTAATGACAGAACCGAAAGCTTCTCTTGCCATGTAGTACTCAAAGAAAGCAGGGGTACTTAAGCCGGCCCATACCGAACTGTTACCAAGTCAGAGATTCAGAGGTAACTTTCACTATGCATTATAACCCTAGACAGACACCAATATACCACTAAATCATACAAATATCACTACAAAAAAAATAGGAAAATATTATATTAATGTCCTAGGTATTTGAAATTATGCAAATCAGTAAAATGCATTATGACATAATGATAATGGCATTGATTAGTATCTGGCAACAGTGTTGCACACTAATTTTCTGAACGTATGCGAACTTCGGAGTATTTATCCCATTAACCCGGGAGCTACGGGGAGACTCATAAGAGTTCCCCCGGCGGACTGCGGGGAGACTCTTAAGAGCAGAGCTTTTGAACGCGTACCTAAACCGCGCGTTTATAGCCAGGCGGCTGAAAATTGGTGTGGGTATAGTACTACATGTCAACTCTCGACACCACCCCGCCAAACGCTCGCCCCGCACTCGTGCAAGCACCACCGCACCAGTAACCACGCACTAGTCATGGAGCGCACACGTCCCTCACGCTCGCTCCCTGATGACACAACCAGCCCTCCTTCTGGTGGTGTTAGCCGCCGTGGAAGGCAGAGGGTGGCTGCTAAAGACCCTAGCTACCAGTACGACATGCCCTACAGCTCGGAGGACGAAACACCTGCACCCAAAGCACGAAAAACACGTGCAAGCACGAGAAAGGTACAGAGGTCATTGGTGTTTCGGGACACTGCCACCACGACCCAGGCCACTACAACAACCACTACCACCACCACTGCCACCACTGCCACCCCTGCCACTGGTACCAGCGACGCAGGAGGCCGCCCTAGGGCTGCAGAACCTGCGGGGGCAGGAAAAATTAAAGGCACGGGCGTAGGGAAGAGAACCCGTACGCCAGCCACAGTGCCCCTACCACCACCACCACCACCACCAGCCGCCCCTGGCCCGGCTGCCTCTGCCGCCCCTGCTGTCCCTGCCACCCCTGCCACCGGTACCAGTGTGACGTTAACCACTCCGTTAGAACCGCATGGCTTGTCCTACAGTGACTCGCTAGGATCGCCAGGGCAGTGGATGGGGCTACAGTTTGTGTATTAGAGTGTGCTTTATTTCATATGAAAGCTCGTGTCATGGGCAGTCCAGAAAGGCTCTTTGTTTTCGCCCATGTCAAGGCTTTATATATTTAATTGTAAAGTATATATTTTATCATTAACTAGTAATGATAGGATCTGGGAGAGAGAGAGGGAGTAGAACAGAGTGAGAGGGGGCGCGCAGTGTTTTTTGTCCCGCTCGATGACGTCACGGCTGGCTGCCTCGCGGGGGTTGGTGGAGAGAGGCCCTTACCATGCTGTAAGCTTTGCTAGTGGTTAGATGACTTGTAACCGCTGTTTTCCCACGCGGCTCGAGCTAGTGCGAGTATATATACAGTTCCTCGCCACTCTCTCCCTCAGATCTGGTTTCTAGAACGCACCCATCTTTTTTCCTTGCTACCTGTCACCTGCTCTGTACCTGAGAATCTTTTCCTCTGCCTATCTCTCTCATTTTCCTTATCTTTCACCACCTTTTATTAACATTATATCCCCTCTGGTTAACTCTGCAAAATCAGCTTCATGCTGGCCAGTTGTATTGTGCGTTAAGGTCTGATATAACCCATGTATGTTAGTTGTTAAGATAAGTGGATCACGAAGCATTGGTTGGCATTTATATTTTTAAGTACTGCATCCTTTAATTATTAGTGTTCTGCTGGATTAGATAATGCTAGACTAGGAGTCTGATATTATAAGGTATTGTTTCCTATGAGTGCTGGCTTTAGTTAAAAAACTGCACGACATACCTGAGAACTGGAGTTGATTGAGTAAATTCTAGTCTGTGTGACATTGAGAGTAGAGCATGCACGAATGAGAGCTTTTTGCCTATACCATTCTGCACTGTTCTAAGCTCGTTGCTTGTCTTTGAGGTACGCCAGGAGAACGCTTAATACTTCGGTATTAAGGTTTCTCAAGAGAGCTACCCTTCCCTATAACGTAATATTTGACGCACAGACTTGAGATTTGCACTAGGCTATGCGGCATGCCATGCGCACCAGTATCTCGTATCATTGACTCTAGCTAGACTTTATCAGTCACAGTAGACATTAAGTATATTAAACCAATTACTCTTTTTATGCATACCCATTTATTATTACACAAGCATTTCGCAGCCTAGTTTGATGTATTGAGACACAAACGACTTAGGCTCTTTTGTTGATAGGAATACTGCATTGTCGTGGCGATTATTATTATTGTTGTTGTGTTTAGGATATTCTTGGCTCCGACGGCATTATATATTCTGCCTTTTTGTGTGCATAGCCTGCACGAGCATTGTTCCGCTGCCTGCCTTTTTGGGTTCCATTTCCGATACGAGCATCTTTATAGCATCTAACATTTAAAGAAGATTCCTTGTTAGTGTTGAAGGACTTTAGTGCACTTTCTTTCAGGCAGGAGTGCCTGACATTTATTGATTAAAGTAACGTAAGCTGTAACTTCTCTTACCACCTTACTTTGCATACCATAACCAAGCACCTTCGGTTATAGGTAGTAATAGGCTGTTTTCACATAACATTAAGCCTAGAGTACACGCACATATATTGAGAGTTTGATAGCCTATTATTGCATATAGAACTCTGTAGAGTATTTGTGTTCTTTGTTCACTGGGAATATACATCAGAGGTTGGAGCTAGCGCTTTCCGTTGTAGCATTTATGCCATTACTAGTCCAATGAATAAGAGCCCTGATATATTTGAACCCCAGTCGTAACACCAGCGACACAGGAGGCCGCCCTAGGGCTGCAGAACCTGCGGGGGCAGGAAAAATTAAAGGCACGGGCGTAGGGAAGAGAACCCGTACGCCAGCCACAGTGCCCCTACCACCACGACCACCACCACCAGCCGCCCCTGGCCCGGCTGCCCCTGCCGCCCCTGCCGCCCCTGCTGCCCCTGCCGCACCTGCCGCCCCTGCCGCCCCTGCCCAAGGAACAGGGAAGGGGAAGGGGAAGGGGAAAGGGAGAGGGAAAGCGACTGCTGGCCCTGCTGGCCCTGGTGTCCCTGCCGGCCCTGCTGCCCCTGCTGCCCCTGCCGCCCATGCCGCCCCTGTCCAAGGAACAGAGAGAAGGGCGACAGGCACCACCATCATCTTGCCATCAAGGCCACGCACCACTGCTGCCCCTGCCGCCGCCCCTGCCGCCGCCCCTGCCACCGCCTCTGCTGTCCCTGTCCATAAGACTCCCGCACGTGCAAAAGTGACCCGGAAAACTCTGACACCATCAAAGTATGCCGCCCTGCTGTTTGATGGTGATTCGCAGGACATTGGCAGCCCAGGTTTCGACGACGAAGCCCTAGCACGGGACCAAGGGTGGGGGGATTTGGGAGTGGACAGTGGGAGTGAGTCCGACGTCGGTGACGAAAATGAGGAAGGGCATCGTCTGTCAAGTGAAGAGGAGGGTAATGATGATGAAGTGCTGTATCGCGACCATGGAAGCGATATTTCAGACGATGAAGCAGACGCAGACGACATTCCGATCCCTGAGCTGCCTTCGTTCGATTGGTCTGACGGGGTCAATTTTGTACCTGACGTGCCCCAGTTCAATCCTGGGACGTCAGGAACAACTGACGACTGGCCCTGTGACGATCAAGCGAACGAAAGCGACTTCTTCCTCGCTTTTTTCGACATGGAGGTAATGACGTACATCGTTGCCCAAACAAACGCCTACTACAGGTGGGTGTTTGGCAGATTGGACGTCCTTTCTCCAAAAGCGAGAATACGAGGCTGGGTGGATACGACTGTGGAAGAATTTATGACGTTCTTTGCCTTGTTGTTCCTCATGCCTCTGATCAAGAAGCATGTGTTGCAACACTATTGGAAGCACGACCCTCTCATCGCCACCCCAACTTTCAATAAGTTCATGACTCGTGACAGATTTTTGTTTCTGCTAAGATTTATGCACTTTGCAGACAACGAAAATCCTAACAGGATTGACAGGATATGGAAAGTTCGGGATGTGTTCACCATGTTGTTGGAGAGGTATAGGAAATACTTTTACCCCTTCCTCAATTTGGTGATTGATGAGTCGCTCATGCTCTTCAAAGGACGTCTTGTTTTCAAACAGTATATCCCCTTGAAAAGGCATAGGTTCGGAATCAAGCTCTTCGTTTTGTGTGACTGCGAAACTGGAATAGTGCTTGACATGATCGTGTACACAGGCACTGACATTGACATACCGAAAGCCGCTGCCAATGACCTCATGGGCATGTCAGGTGCCATCATCAGGAAAATGTTGGCACCTTACCTGGGCAAAGGCCACATCATCTACACTGACAACTGGTATACTTCTCCTGCTCTCTGCCAGTTTCTTCATGACAACCAAACGGGGTCATGTGGGACTGTCGGAAAGACAAGAAAGTTTATGCCAAAGTTCACAGGTAATGTCATTCCTCTCACAGATGCCTCCTCCAGTGACACACCTTCAGAAGACGACCTGGCCCAGGAACACCGCGAGAGGCATGTGCGAAGAAGGCGACGAAAGGGGCAGAAATACAAGCAGCTCGAGAAGTGTGGGAAAGTGATAGCCCTGAAGTGGAAGGATAAGCGAGACGTCCACCTGCTTTCCACCGTCCACACAGGTGCCCAGGTGGATTCTGGCAAAATCCACTACCGAACCAGGAAGACAATCTACAAGCCCGACATGGTAGTGGACTACACTAAGAACATGCGCCTGGTGAACAAGTCTGACTGTCAGCTGTTAGGCGTTGAGTGTCTGAGGAAGACTGTGAAGTGGTATCACAAGCTCTTCCTCCACCTAGTTGATATAACGATGCTGAACGCCTACAACTTGTGGTTGGTGAAAAAGGATATGGCCCCAAACCAGAAGCTGAAATTCCGGGAGTTCGTCTACAACGTCTCATACCAACTCCTGGAGAAGTATGGCACCACCACCCACAGACGTACGGCATGGTGTGGGGATCACGTTCCTGACCGCATCCAGCTGGGTGTCGAAAGACACTACCCCATCAACACTGAGATGCTTGGCACTCGTCACAGGCAGGCGCAGTGCACCGTCTGCAGCTCCAGTGTCAGGAAACCCCATGTCACCAAAAGAGTCACCTCAATGTGCGCCGAGTGCAAAGTTCCACTCTGCCTGGGTGACTGCTTCAGGGACTACCACACCTTCAAGAATTATTGAGTGTCGCCCTGCCCTGCCCTGCCCTGGACTCGCCCCGTGCCCTGCCCTGGACTCGCCCCCTGCCCCGCCCTGTCCTGCACTCGCGCCCTACCTTACCTGACCTGACCTAATTGATCACGCTACCTCATAATGTAACATATATATTATATAATGTATAAGTTCCAAAGATGTCCCTGTGATATAGCTTTTACATTATATAATTGTATGTTTCTTTATTTAGTTTATAAGTTTCAAAGATTTACATGTAATATGCCTTATTTTTTTAGTATATCAATATATATGTTTGTTATTAGCCAAAGTAATGTGTATATAATTATCTTCTTACCTCAAATGAATTGTACAAAAATAAATATGTTTCAATAAATCCTGTCAAACCTACCAAGATAATAAAAAAAAAAAAAAAAAAAAAAAAAAAAAAAAACAAGGTCATGTCATTGTATTCTTACAATATGATATATTCTATGAATATTTCATATTGTTTGAATACAATGGCATGATCTTGTAAAAAAAAAAATTTATCAAAAAATTTCTAGACAATATAAAACCTTCCCCATAACCCCCTCCTGGATTCGATCACACAACCCTACCACACTTTGAGTTTTCCAGTCCGCGACCTTACCAACCATGCCACAGGAGCTCATACCAAATATCACTCAAAACTTTGTGTCTACAATCGAAATGACAATATACAAAAAAAAATGAATTATCCCACCAATTTACGTTTGTAAATTGATGGGATTATCAATTATATCATGCCAAGGTTTATAAAAGTTTGTCTCTGTCAAGAATTAGTAATTATATAACTTTATTCTGTCAAAAATTGCCCAAACACTCAGCAAAATTGCCCCTCTCAGTGCGACTCCACTCATTTTCACACGGTCAAGCGGTGACCCTTGCCGCTCCTTTATGCCCCAGCTACACCAGCAACAGCAGCTCTGTCTGGGAACAAAATTTGTATAAATACAATAATGGATAAAATACTCTTCACAAATACATTTGTATTGTATAATATTGTAAATAAAAAAGAATAATAACTGTGTGGGTGTCGAAAATTGCTCAACCAGCTTTCTTATGTCTCGCCTACGCGCGTATATTGGATTATACATAGTCATGACTGTCATACAAATAATTGCAGTAGGTCTCGAATATACATTTAGATTGCATATTACTTGGAAATAAATAAGTAAACGTTTCTCTGGTGGCAATCTACCCTTTCGCAAGTGTAAGGAGACACCATTCTATATCTAGCCCTTTATCACAAAAGGCAATCTGCCTGTGTTTACTGACCACCGTCGCTGGTGGTCTATAATATAGTACTTTATTTACAGTCAATGGCCTACATGTTTCTGTGGTACTTCACATGTGTCTAAAATGCAATGTCTGCTTGCATAAAAATGCAATTCTGAAGTCCATTTATACGTACGACATACGCATGTCTCAGTTTCTATCTCTCTCTCTCTCTCTCTCCATTCCTGACTCATGTTATTGTAGACCTGTTGGTGGCAACGAACACCAGACATCTGGTAGACATAAGGTTAAAAATACCAAGACATCCATACGCCTCGGGCGCCTCCACAATTATCACAAAGCTGGTTATCTATCTAGAGATCTGCCTGACTTCCATCTCTCCACGACTCACTCACTCACTCACTGCACCCCTGCATGCCTCCCTCCCACCCACCCACCCCCAACCCACCCTTTCAGGCTTCCGTCTGCTAGAAACACATTCACAATTTACGTAAATATCGCATCAATTGGGCTATATGCGGTATATTCCTTGTTATATGGGACGCCTACATACGTACACGTCTTTATTATAGCATGACAGTGCTCTAAATACAAGATTTACGTGATATTTATGGCGTAACACACCCTCTCCCCCTTTCATTCCCAGCACAACTCACTCACACCTTGGTTCACGCATAGAAACTCATTGATAATGTGCGTAAATATCGCATGAATTGGTCTATATGCGGTATATATTTTGATATATGGCACGTATACATACGTACAAGTCTGTATTATAGCATGACAGTGCTCTACGTACAAGATATACGTGATATGTATGGCATAAACCACACTCGGCTCATAAATTGCCGCCAAGCCTCCAACACATCTTCATTCCCGCCTAAAAATTATCTTATAATTCCCTTATATATTGCAATTTTTGGTCACTATGAGGCATATTCATTGTTATATGGGTGGCCTACACACGTATACATACTCTACATAGCCTAAAAGGGCTCAAAAAAGGAGATATACGTGATAATACGCGGTAACCCACCCCCTCCTCCCTCTCCTTCTATCCCCTGGGCGCGTGAAAATTCGGCAGGGAAATCTCGCCGCTCGATGACAATCTAGCCGCGCGGTGCCATTCGCTCCACATTTTTCAACTACGGACCGTTCCCCCACCCCCCCCCAGACATTTTTTGGGGGGTCAAATATATATGGGCCGATGCACGCAAACATTCCCTACACGATGATGTACTTTTTATCGAAATTGGCAATAGGTCCCAAAATCATCATAGGTGCGCACAGTCTTACCCTGTAGAAAACCCCCTGTGCGCCGCGGAGAGGTTAATATACACATCTATCACTATTTAAATTTAATACAACCATACACAGTGCTATTACATATTATTTGAACATAATATAGGATGGTCTTTCCTTTAAACCATTTTCTATATCTATTCACGAAAAATATAGGCCTAGCCTAGGCAGCGCTACCGGTAGGTACGAATTTAGCAGTTCGAATTTTGATTGAGAGTGGGATTAGGCCTAGGCCTAGCCTAGGGCTTAACATGGGATACTGTTTGGGGGTTGGGAATAGGCTCAGGCTGCTTTAGGCCTAATTAGGTAAAAATAGTCAAATCGAGACAATTGCACAGCCAACATAGGCTAGCCTATTTATAGGCTACCTTTCATTACTGCAGTTAAGCACAAACTTATTTTACAATGGAAAATAATGCATGAGGAGGGCTGGGTAGGCCTATTAGTATTTTGTGAAATAACTTAAATTAGGTTAGGCTATAGGCCTAGTATACTTCATTAGGTTATTAGGCCTATGAGAAAACAGGCCTAGGCCTAGCTTAATTTTATTTCACTGCTCAACACATTTTTTTTGTTTTTGCTGTTGAGCTCTGCGTAGGGCTATATTGAGGTAGGCTTGGGTTTTAGTAAAATTGCATTAGGCTAGGCTACATAGTTTTACTTCTATTGGAAAGCACAGGCCTACACAATAGTACACATGTTAAATAATTTAGCCTAGCCTACCACAATTTAGCCTAGACTGAAAGAACAAACAAAAATAGGCTAGTCTAATTGCAGCTAAATAATTTAGCCTAGCCTCCACAATTTAGCCTAGACTGAAAAAACGAACAAAAATAGGCTAATTGCAGTTTTGGTAAGAGTTGTAGTTGTGGGCATACCAAAAGCTTTGTTTATATAGCCTAGTCGCACGCTCGCAGTTAGGCCTACATTCGCTTCTAATTTAACTGCTGGGGTAAACTTGGTAAAGCCACCCTCAATCCGCCGGCCGGTAACAAAACAATTTACCCAACGCCTGGCCGTGGGATACAATAATGGGTTGAAGGGGCTTTATCCCCCTATGACTTATTGTCATCATTATATATATCACCAGCAGGGGCAAATAACCACAGTCAAATTAGACGCGAATGTAACTGCGAGCGTCCGACTACGTAAATAAAGGGGACAATAGACCCGCTAACACAACTCTTAACGCATTTTTTCCTAATGTATCAGATTTTTTTTATATTTATGACCTCAACAGTTGAAAGATGACAATTTTATGGTTTATTTTAGGCTATACAAAAACATTTGCTTTGTAACTTAGATACTCATATTTATGCTTATAATTGCAGTAAGAGTGGGTTTTTTCTTTTTATATGTAGGCCTAGGCTAAACAAATGTTAGTTTTTGTTTTATAGGCTAAACTAGGCTGAATTTATGCTAATAAATATTAATTGGAGGGAGCAAATCTGTCAAGGAATAGCCTAGATGTGGAAATTTACAGCCAATTTGCTCTAGCCCTTTTTGAGATACAGAGGTTAGAGATCGTTGGACAATAATATGTTGAGGGGGTCAATCACCCCCCATGACATATTGTCATCATCATATTATATTGCCAGCAGGGGGCAAATAGCCTAGGCCTAGCTTAACTACAACAAAAATTGCCGTCAAAATAGACGCGAACTTATATTAACTACGGCGATCGACCATTGCCCGCACCGGCCGTCCCTCGGTTATTGTTGAGGTCCTGAGGAACCGTATGACTTTGACGATCTCTTCCCTCCGCAGTCTCCGCATCCCATGTATCGTCGTACGGTACCTCTTCCCCTCCACATCCTACATCTGGTCGTCCTACATATGACTCCTAAGCCTCGCCTCGTCCCGTCACAGAGCATGTGGATGGGCGTCCCTTTCTGGCTTCAAAGTTGGATTCCTTCTGACAGCTCCTACTGGATTGTCTGGGGTTGGTTGATAAGGGCACCTCGCTTCAAGACATTGCTCTGGCCCTAGTACCGCGGTTTGTAGGTCTCTGGTTCGCCACCTGATGACCTGCTATTGGGTTGTTGCCTTTACAGTGTTACGGTTCTACGAATGACCTACAGTAGAGTGAAAGTGACACGGTGGTAAATTTTAACCTTAACTATAAACTAATTTAATTGTAACATAGGATCTCCGCGACTACGGTAGGGCCGGAGCGGGCGAGTATTCGCCTGAGGTTGCCTTTAACCCCCAAGACAAGACAAGACAAAATTCTAGTGCTGGTTTTACTCAGATTTTGGGAGTTTTAATTTAGCCTAGCCTAGGCCTAAGAGTTCAGAAGATTTGCAAAATGCACCCCATACTAGCCTACCAGAGCCTAATAGGCCTAGTGATTCTTTTTTGGCAGACCACCCACAAATTTTCATATAGCCTAGGCCTAGGCTAGCCTAAGTTCTGGAATGCATGTTGGAATAGCCTTCCTATAAACTGTAGGCTAGGCTACTTCCTTTTAATTTAAGTTTGATTCTTTGGAAAAATCTATTAGGCCTAGACCAGGGCAGGAAAGTAACATTTAAAATGACGTGTAAAAAGTCGCCCATAAACGGCGGGCCGCTATGTTATTGAAATTTGGGAGCTTATTTCGTCTGTTGATTGACTTTGTCCTTAATTGGGGATCCTATGAATTAGCACAGATGATGATGACTTACCGTACATCATAATACGTGACGGGCCGACGTGGGAGGGCAGAGCCGCAGAGACCCCCTCAACATATTTTGTGTTCCACAGTAACTTTTAATGGGATGGATGTAGTTACCGGGTGTACGGTCGTCATGTTTACATAGGGCAATCGCCGCGGTTAACTTCGCGTCTATTTTGACGGCGATTTCTTTCGGCACATTTCATTTTATTCACTTTTATATTTAGGCTATAATCTAGCTTTGGCACGACAATAACCCTAACCTAGTCTTTCTTAAAGATTCTTCTAATCTTCCAGTAGCCTATAGCCTAATTTAGGTCATTTTTAAAGGCACACAATTAAATGGTTGGTATTTTAAACGACACTACTGCAGCATTATGAGAAACAATTTATTAGAGATAATAGGCAACAATAGATTCGCCATATTTTTCTCCATAGGCTATAGTCCGCATGGAGGATTTTCGTTATCGACAAATTGAAAAAATTCCCACTTCACAGACAAAATAGACAAATACACTAACAATCGGGGTGTGGGGGCGACAGCCCCCACCCAAATAGCCTACTATAATAGGTTAGGTAAGGTTGTTAGCTTAGGCTAGGCTAATGTCCTTTCAAAGGGGTATAGGCCTAGTAAACACTAGGATAGCCTATACAGTCAGGCCTCTCAATACGCGTGTATATGGGCGACACACGTGGGCGCGGAATGGAAATTCGCGTATTAGCAATAGAGTATTACAGTATATGGGAATAAATCGATATGGGCGGCACTGACTCCAAGTTGTGTACTTTAGGCCTATTTATCTCCGTCAATTGCCACAAAAGGTACATATATGTATACTGTACATAAACATCCAAATCATAAGAAAATATAACAATAATAAGTTTGTTCTTGCGAGGGGGCATGATGATGGGGGGCAAAAAACTATATCACTGCACACGAGTCGGACTGCGTGGACTGAGGGTAGACTGGCGTCCCTGCGCAGATGGATGCGCGGAATGGTGGGGGCCTCGCGTATTAGCTGTACTCCCCGGAATTGCCCTTATATCGGCCCCAGATTCGCGTTTTAAAGGTACATCACGCGTTTTGAAATTTTGGGTATGATTCGACCCCCTCCTCGCGTATAAGGTGAATCGCATATTAAAAGCTTGCGTATTGGCAGGCCAGACTGTACCTGGTCAAGGGTAAGTCCTGCTGTAGTCAACTTGAATGCTACCTTAAATTGTAATATTAGACTAGGCCTAGCCTACTTATTTATTGTAGCCTATAATATAGGTCTAGCCAGGTAGAATGTAGAGTTCGGGCGTACCGCCACCATTGTTTACACTACGCAGAGCGGCGACGGAAGCTTGCCATCATGTTCCCGTCCATTTTGAATGCCATTGGATACGATAATATGTTGAGGTGGGCAAACACCCCCCATGACATATTGTCATCATCATATAATTTGCCAGCAGGGGGCAAATAGGCCTAACCAAAAAAAATCTTCGTCAAAAACTCAAAATAATCGCGAACTCACAGAAACTGCGACGATCGACCATGTAAACATGACGGCGGCGGCGGCGGTGGACGCTTGCGATCATGTTCCCGTCTATTTTGACTGCCATTGGATACAATAATATGTTGAGGGGAGGCCTTTGCGGCAATTTTGTTGGTTGTTTGCCCCCTACTGGCAATATATGTGATGATGACAACACGTCATGGGTGCAAAGCCCCCCCTCAACATATTATTGTATCCAATGGCATTCAAAATAGACGGGAACATTATACGCAGGTGTCCGACGCCGACACTGCCGCCGTCATGTTTACATATGTCGATCACCGTGGTTAAAGGCTGGTTCACACATAGCCGAGTAGGTGCGCGAGTCCAACACGAGTCACTCTCGCCGATTATCGCCGTCGCTGGAGGCTGAGTCGGCCGCGAGTAGCAATTGCTCCCGAGTCAAGGAGAGTGTAACACGAGTTAACTCGAGTCAATACGAGTCAACACGTGTTCATGCAAGAGTCTGTACGAGTAACTGAGAGTCAAAACGAGTGTAACACGAACCCAACACGAGTGTCAAAAATTTGAAAAATAATGGCCACATTCCAGGGCACGTAAACAAAGAGTATGGACGAGTCTAACACGAGTCAACGCGATTGTTACACGGATCAACACGATTGTTATACGGATCAACACGAAAGACAACGCGTTGACTCTTGTTGGATCTCTGCTGCACACGTGTTGACTAGTGTTACATCCGTGTAAACTCTTGTAAACTCTCGTTGATTCGTCCTACATTTTTTAAATAACGGTATTTCAAATGACACTTGCTTTTTCGTGCTACACTCGTGTTTTTTCTCAGTGGATCGTGTTTTTCTCGTTTACTCGTGTTTTCACTCGTGTTTGAATCGTGTAAACTCTGGCATCATGGGGGCACCAAATTTTGGCACTCGCATTCGTGCTTTCTACTCTTGTTGATACGTGTTGCATGTGTGTTACATACGTGTTGTTGCGTGTAGACATGTGTTGCTTCGTCAACGTCGAAATGATGACTAAAAGCGACGAATCACTAAAGAGAGTTACACGGGTTTACACGAGTTAACACGAATAACGAAGAGTTATTCAGAGTTCAACACGAGTTAACACGTATGTACATGAGTCTATACGTATTTAGGCCACACTCGTGGGTACTCGCCACGGGACCCAAAAATGTCATGCATGCATGAAATTTTTGGACCCCGTGGCGAGTACCCACGAGTGTGTCGAGTAAACAAAGAGTATAATTACAAGAGCGTAGCACGAGTCCATACGAGTGTTGAGGAGTATCGACGAGTCATTGCTGAATAGAAAAATTTCATCACTCGTGTTGGACTCGCGCACCGACTCGGCTATGTGTGAACCAGCCTTTAGTTCGCGTATATTTTTAAGGCGTTTTTTTCGGTTATTTGCCTCCTGCTGGCAATATATATGATGATGACAATATGTCATGGGGGGGGGTGCCCCCCCTCAATCTATTATTGTATCCAAAAGCAGTCAAATAGACGGGAACATGATGGCCAGCGTCCGCCGCCGCTCCGCGTAGTGTAAACAAGGCTGGCGGTACACTCGAACTCTACATTCTACCCCACTAATTTTCCAACTAGCATAACCGATGATTATCAATGATCAATCCCAGTCAGAAACGTCCATGCTTCCCTCCCATAAGTCAATGTCGGGATTACCACACTGTCATGCAAGGACTTCTTTACTTCCATGCTGACCACCCTATTTCTTCTTACTGCTTTCAGAGTTCCTACAACGCTCTTCCCCTGTTACACTTTCTCCCACACTTCTTCATCCATAGGCCTACTCACATCTTTACTCAACACACTGCCCAAATACTTAAATGAGCTGACATTCTTCATAGCTGTTCAACCTCACTTCACACTCTATGGTTGCACCCCTTTCAAAGACCATAATATTGCTCTTCCTAGCATTTACCTCCAGATTCCGTTTTTCACACACTGTTCCAAACATATTTACCTGACCCTGCAACTCCCATTCACTATCTTTCATCAGAACTGTGTTGTCAGCAACAGTAGTACCGGTACTGTACTGTTGAGGCAACTTCCACTCGTTTCCTTCCCTTATCAGCGGTACACCAACATCCGCTGCTCTTCCTTGTATTTCTTTCATGACTCCATCCTTATACTGTACCGGTATATATTGAACAACCATGGGGACATCACACACACCCTTGCTTTAACCCAACATTCAGATTAAAGAACTCGCTCTGTTAATTATCCACACATACTGACACCTTTGCACCCTCATACATGCTCTTCATTGCTTTCAGCAACTTGCCATCTACTCCGTATATTCTCAGTACTGGTACTTTCCACATACCTTCTCTATCAATTCTGTCATAGGCCTTCTCCAATTCCATAAATGCAGCATACAACTTTTGTCGCTTCTCCATAACACATTTCCGGGCAAAAATCTGAGCTACACATCCTCTTCCCTTCCTAAGATGACTACAGTATGCTAACCGTTTCCCCAGCAATACTGACTGAAAATGCCCAAATATATTGCATGTCCTCTTCAGATTTATCTAAAATATGTAAAATTACACCAAATACCACTACAGTAGCACTGAAATCAATAAAACTCACGAACAGGATAAATAAATAGAAGAAATACTCCAAAAGATTAATATGTTAACCCTTTACCCAGCAATACTGACTGAAAATGCCTAAATAGATTGCATGTGCTCTTCAGATTTATACATACATATGTACATAACATTTTAAGACTGAGTGCTCCACACAGATGTGCAGTTTCAGTCTCTTTTCCTAATGGCGGCGTTCCAGGCAACCCTGTTAAGGGATGCTTTACTTGTCAAGTTTTTGGATTTGAGATCGGCACGTATAGTCCGATCCCAGGTCTTACTCGGTCCACCCCTTGGTGCAGCTCCCTCCACAATCGCAGACCTGCAGCTTTTCACCCAATTTTGTTCATCCATTCTCTCCACATGTCCATACCATCCCAGTTTACTTGTACGCATCTCCTCGCTAATACTCTTTATACCTAAACGTCTCTTCAGCTCATCATTTGTTATTCTGTTGACATCCTTTATCTGATATATGTAAAATTACACCAATTACCAACTACATTACCATTTTTTTTTAATAAAGTACACTAACAGGATAAAGAAAATGTAAGAAATAGCCCTAAAGATGAATTTATTTATCTATCTATTGACGGACGCCTTGATCCCCGAAGGATTGGCCACGAACGAAACACCCCTATGCACCTCTGTACCCAGTCAGTCGACGCCCCTCCTCCCATCCAGCACCACTTTCACGCATATACTTCTTAACTCCATCCTTCCACCTCTCTCTCGGTTTATTTCTCCCTCTGTCCTTCCACCTCACTCGTACACGCTCTTAGTCATTCTCTCGCTTCCCATACGTTCCACATGGCCGAACCATCTCAAGGTGTTCTTTTTTGCACTTTCCAGTACATTCACACCACACCTCTCTCGTACTTCCTCATTCGTCTGTCTATCCCTCCATGTAACTCTGCACACACTTCTCAAGTAACTCATTTCCATCCCTTTCACTCTTGGTTTGAATCTCTCCAACAACGTCCATGCTTCGCTTACATAAGTCAGTGTCGGGATTACCACACTGTCATGCAATGACTTCTTCAGTTCCATGCTGACCACCCTATTTCATGTTACTGCTTTCAGCATTCCTACAACCCTCTTCCCCTGTTGCACCCTCTCCCACACTTCTTCATCCATACTCCCATCTTTACTCTGTACACTGCCAAGATACTTAAATGAGCTGACAATTTCCATAGCCTGACCGTTCAACTTCACCTCACACTCTGTGGCTTCACCCCTTTCGAAGACCATAACCTTGCTCTTCCCCCGCATTTACCTTCAGATTCCATTTTTCGCACACTGTTCCAAACATATTTACTAGACCCTGCAACTCCCATTCATATCGTCAGCAAACAGCAGTACACAAACATCCACTGCTCTTCCTTGTATTTCTTTTATGACTCCATCCATATACTGTATATATAGAACAACCATCGGGACATCACACACCCTTGCTTTACCAAACATTCAGATCAAAGAACTCCCTCTGTTCATTCTTCACACATACTGATACCTTTGCACTCTCATACATACTCTTCACTGCTTTCAGCAACTTGCCATCTACTCCATATATTCTCAGTACTTTCCACATACCTTCTCTATCAACTCTGTCATTCCACTCGTTGCCTTCCCTTATTAGTGGTACACCAACATCCACTGCTCATCCTTGCATTTCTTTTATGACTCCATCCATATACAGTACAGTATACTGTATATTGAACAACCACAGGGACATCACACACCCTTTCTTTAATCCAAAATTAAGATCAAAGAACTCGCTCTGTTCATTCTCAACACATACTGACACCATTGCACCCTCATACATGCTTTTTACTGCTTTCAGCAACTTGCTATCTGCTCCGTATATTCCAAGTATTTTCTACATACCGGTACCTTCTCTATCAACTCTGTCATAGGCCTTCTCCAAGTCCATGAAGGCAGCATACAACTTTTGTCCCTTCTCAAGATATTTCTCCACAACATATTTCAGGGCAAAGATCTGAGCTACACATCCTCTTCCCTTCCTATGATGAATACTGTATGTTAACCGTTTCCCCAGCAATACTGACTGAAAATACCCAAATATATTGCATGTGCTCTTCTGATTTATCTAAAATATGTAAAATTATACCAAATACCACCTACATTAGCACAAAACTCAAGCAATCACAGAAACAGGATAAAAACATAGAATAAATACCCCAAAAGATGAATACATTAACCCTTTCCCCAGCAATACTTACTGAACATGCACAAATAAATTGCATGTGCTCTTCAGATTTAGCTGAAATATGTAAAATTACACCAAATACTAACTACATTAGCACAAAAATCAATCAAACACTTTAACAGGATAAATAAAATGGAAGAAATAGCCCAAAAAATGAATTTATCTATAGCATACCGGTATATATTGCCGGACACCTTGATCCCCGAAGGGGTGACCATGAACGAAACGCCTGCGTATTTCAAGCTCGCTTGAGTTATCACTCTATCGTCTTTTAGAGCTTTTTGGCCCGGGGTAATTACCACACCATTGCGTCATAAGGAGTTTGAGGGGGTTAAATTGCTAGATACATAGAGGAAGAGGAATGCCAAATAAAGCTAAACAAAAATATATAAGATATTTTTAACATGAGGTTGCTTATAATAATTTGTACCTCTGCAGTTTCTCCATGGCTAACGAAAAAGGTCACATTCCTAAGAAGCCCCAACCAAAAAGGCCAAGCTTCTGTACAAAAAAAATGCCACACCATTACCCTTATGGTGACCCTATCAAATAATCAAAACAACCACACTTCTTAACCCAATTCCCGTGGGGCCCCTCATATGACGGAGACGATTTTCCGGCTATTTTGTAGCCTGTGAGCCAGGCCAGCTTTTGCAAGCAGCGCGGATGGACGTCAGCCGGAGCCTACAGGCCCCGCCACGACACTGAGGTTTGTGTGAGAGAGAGCTCACTTATGTGCAGCGTCATACATAGCGAAAACAGAAAATAATTGGTAATTTTTAGCGATGTCGCCTATCGGATTTGGTAATTTTTAGCAATTTTGCCCTTCGTTTGCAAGATCCTTACAAGAAAACGAGACGTCGTACAGGAATGATTCAGGAGTAATTTGAAAGCTATTACCGTACTTTCACGAATACATAATTGTGTTACGCTCTGGCTTTTGCTTATGCATGAAAATGAGCAGGGAATGAAGGCAATTCCGGGTAATTATGCCTACTCGTACAGGAGTCCTTGGAGCGGCTTCGGTCGCGCCGGGAATTTCCACACCTCTCACACCACACACACACATCACACAGTTTTTCCTACACCGAGAAATGACTCCCCGGCTGTCATTTCTCGAAGACTTCTTCTAGCCGGAGACATTGAGAGTAACCCAGGACCCACCTACACATACATATGTCCAACTTGCTCAAAACTCATCACTTCGAGTCACCACACTAAGGGTTCAGTTCTCTGCAATTCATGCAGGAACTGGACCCACTTCACCTGCACAACACTTGCCTCCAAGAAACGCTACACGAACACCTGGACCTGTTCCTCATGCCCCTCCCTCTCCCAGTCAAATCCCTCGCCTAAAACCCGTCCATCTCTCCTCCCCAACCCACCTAACCTTCCCATATCATCCATTCCCCCCTAAAACCCGTCTACCTCTCCTCCCTAACCCACCTAACCTTCCCATACCATCCACATCCTCAACTCAACACACCACACCCCATCCTAATCCATTCCAACCTCCATCTCCTGCTCCCAAATCCCCACCCCCACTTCACCAATCCCAACCCCCAGCCCCTCCCTCACCCCCACCCCATCCTCGTGCAGCAGCATCCAACATACATCGTGCACATAACATTAACATTCTCCAATTGAACATAGATGGCATCAACACAAAGAAACACAAACTCTCACACTTCATCAAACAACACAACATACACATTGCCATCTTACAAGAAACAAAACTCTGCACAACACAAAAAACACCCACATTTCATGATTTCACCACCATCAGACAAGACCGGGCTGTCGGCGGAGGCAGTGGACTCATCACCCTGGTACACAAAGAAATATCATACATAGTTACCAGTGTACAAACCAAATCCCTCCTCCCCCCAAATGATAACACAACAGAAATAATCAATTAAAATACGCACTGGCAACAACTCCAACATAACCATCATAAACACATACATCCCCTACAGTACCAAATGAATACAGACCACACTTACAACACATCACAAACACCCCACACATCATCCTGGGTGGTGACTTCAACGCCAAGACGTCGGCCTGGTTTGTCGACAACCCCGACACAGACACATGGCTGGTACTACAAAACCAAACTGATAACCTCATCATCCTTAACGACATCCATCAATATACCCATATTCCTCACCAAGCCCTCTATAACCCATCATCTCCAGACATCACCTTTTGCTCCCCAGAACTCGCCCCCACAACATCCTGGAGGGTGGTCAGAACCTTAGGCTCTGACCACCTCCCGATCATTATCACCACCAAAACCAGACTCACCCCAGCTAGCCAAAAACACACATACACCAATTATAAAAGAGCTAACTGGGAAGCATTCACAAATGAGACAGAACAACACTTCACAACTCTAAACAGTACACCCATCACTAACATCAACAATGCTGTACACATACTCAATAAAACTATCCAAAACGCTGACAAGAGGTAACAGAAAAAGACACAACCCCAACTTCACACCAGAAATTCAAAACCTCATCAGACAACGTGACATACTGAAACACTCCCCAGCACCCCACACACAAGACATCACACAACAAATCCAAGCACTCAACACCCAAACTAACAACAAAATACAAGAACAAAAACTAAATTGGAATAACTTCCTACAAACACTTGATCACAAAACAAACCCCAAAAAACTCTACAAAACACTAAACAGCATCACACTTTCCAACAGCAACACAACACAATCACATGCTGCAATCACAACAACAGACTCTACTCCTTCATGTAAACAACAAGCAAACACTCTCATCAATCACTTCTCACATGTCAGCCACCTAAAACCTCACAAAGACGACCGACGTGTCATCCGACGTAAGAGACAATTCCCCACAGACCCTGACTATACACCCTTCACCAATCACCAGACAAAGCATATCATCAACAATCTCAAGCACTCACCCGCTTGTGGCCTAGACAACATAAGCAACATACACCTCAGACCACAAGGCATACAAGCACTCACTAACATATCAAACTACAGTTATTCACACAACACAATACCAGACATTTGGAAGCATGGTCTCATCACCACATTCCCCAAACCCAACAAAGACCCCACGCTACCCTCCTCGCACCGCCCCATCACACTCCTTTGCTCCCCCTCCAAAGTCATGGAACGCCTAGTATTACAACTAATTACACCCGACCTACCCCTAGCTCCAACACAACATGGCTTTAGGCCACTGCACTCCACAAACACTCTTCTCACAGACCTTACACAAAGAGCTTTTGACGGCATCAACTCAGCTAGACCACCACACAGATCACTATTAGCCACACTCGACATTAGTAAAGCCTTCGATGCCATCCCCCGTCACAACCTAACAAACAAAATCTACAACACAAACATGCACAACAACACAAAAAGGTGGCTGGCAAACTTCCTAGCAGGCAGATGTGCACACATATCTTTTACCGGTCAGTCATCTAAAATCAGAAACTTTCCAAACGGAGTCCCACAAGGATCCGTCCTATCGCCCGCACTCTTCAATCTGTACATGCACGATATAACTACACCCAATACGCCCCAAATAAACTTAGCCTCCTATGCAGATGACATAACACTCACATGCACACACCATGACCCAAAAAGAGCAACAGATCTCCTTCAACCCTATCTCAACACACTACATGGCTGGTGCACTACAAACAGACTTAATCTAGCCCCAGCCAAATCCACCGCAACCCTGCTCACAAGCTGGACAGGAGAACACGAATACATCCCTCAACTCACCATAAACAACACACCCCTAACACATACAAACACACCCAAAATCCTAGGAGTAACATATGATACTCATATGACATTCAAACAGCACACCACAAACATTAAAAAGAAACTGACACCCAGACTTATCGCCCTCAGGTCACTTGCTCACACACAATTTGGACACAACAAAGAAACTACCACCACAGTATATAAACAATACATAAGATCAGTGATGGAATACGCAAGCCCAGCCTGGGCTTCTAACCTAGCTGAAACACATCATATGACCTTACAGACTATTCAAAACAAAGCCCTGAAGATCATTACAGGCTGCACAGCTACTGCACCCACAGATCACCTACATCAAGAAACCAAAATCCTCAAAGTCAAAGACCATCTGAACATGAGAGGCACTCAATTCCTGGCAGCAGCCTCCACGAACCAAGACCACCCACTAAACTACATGGCAACACACCCACAGACACCAAGAAATATCAAAACAACACCCAGCACACGGTATCACACACACAATTACTGTCCTCTCTCCCTCCCTGCCCACCCCGAACCAACTTCCAGAAGCACATCCATACTCATATCTCTCGCCGATCCATCCACTCGCTCACAGACAACACACAGCTGCAAGCACGACCTCCCGAAATCCATCGTTCCGAATCCTCCCTTCCTCGCGAGGACAGAGTCCACCTGGCCAGGCTGAGATGCGGACACCATCCAGTTCTCCTGAGCTATCAGAAGAGACTGGATGACTCCGTTGTCGACGCCTGCCCGGGATGTAACACAGCACCCCATACCATTAAACACATCATAGAAGACTGCATTTCATACAACCACTTACGCCAACAACACAATCTACACTCAATGAGAGCTCTGTGGGAAAGCCCGATCGTGGCCATGGCCTTCCTCAGGGACTCGGGGCTGTTCGGCCAGGCAGCTTAGGGAACAACAACAACAACTCGTACAGGATTTATAGCTTTAACCAAAATGGTCACACTCCTTAATGGTCTACGTGGCCATAGCCAAAATGGCTACACTATATTCCTTCTGTACTTTCTCCATGCCCGATAAGATACATGCTATTTTGATATATGTGGCACAGCCCTTGTATCCAACACAATACCCTGCGTGCAACCCCGCTCGAACCCCGCACAACGTTGCTTGCAACTTTAATTATTATTATTATTATTATTAGTAGTAGTAGTAGTAGTAGTATCATTATAATTATTATTATAACTTTATTATTATTATTATTATTATTATTATTAGGGGTTCGACCCCTACGGGGAACCCCTATTGTAATCATTAAACCCGGTTTTTCATCCAAATTCTTCTTACGCGCCGGTTTCGACGCAATAACTCCAGAACCGCTTTTTGGATTGGGATCAAACTTTCACAGGAGGTGCTTTTTTGTATTGGGCAACTTTTGATATGCTAAACATCCGGCATGGCGGCCAAACAGGTCCGTGGCAGCCGATTTCCCGAAAAATTTGACGCCTAAATACCGTCTCTCCCACTCATAGGAAACGACTGGGCTTTGGCATACGGACTCCACTACTAATGCTCCGCAAATGTTATAGAGAAGATTTTGCTTTTGCACGTGGGTTTTTTTCCGGCAATCTTGAAAAACCTCTAATTCCACTTAAAATTCCACATCTTAAAAACTGCGCCGATGATCAAAGCCATGCTTGCGTAGTTGGGTGAGGCTCGCGATTCAGAACGTTTTGATACCAAAAGAATATAAATGGGTGTAATAGTTTGGCCGCAGCATTGAAAACTGTCTATTCTTAAATGACTTTAAAACCGCATTCGCTACCCACACAAAGTTTACCGTCTACGGTCTATAGGCTTCCACGCATCCCCCAGTTTTGCTTAATAACATAATCACTTTATTGTTCAGATCTATAATGTTTTTTTTTATTTAACTCTCTCAAAACAGTTCGAGTCCCTACGAATTCCACCAATTATTTAGCCAACCTACCTACACATACCTACCCTACCAAATAATAATGATAATTCAAATTTATTTTTGGTGAATAACAGAGTATTGGCTAAGGTTTTAAACAATTCCTCCCTTTGCCAAATGCTTAGTTTAATAACTATGATATGGACCTTTAAAGTTTTGGCAATTGCCTGTGTGACTCGTATTTTAACCCTCCTAAGTGTTGCCACAAAATACCGCTAGATCCTTTCTCAAAAGTCGCTAGCATGTTGCTACATAGTCAAACAATGTTAGAATAATGCTGCAATTTCTAAAGAGTTTTGGTTTGTTTATTTTGCAAATTTTACAATGTAGTATGACTAGAATGTCTGACATTTTCAAATTATCCCTAGTAAATGTCTCTAGATATAAAAGAATTGGCTGCTAGATTGAAGTAAATAGCTCTACATTTAGCGGTAATATGTAGCTTTACAACTGGCAACACTGCAACCACCACCACCTCCCTCCCACCCTCCCAGTATGTCTCCACAAAATATCGCTAGATCCTTTCTCAAAAGTCGCTAGCATGTTGCTACATAGTCAAACAATGTTAGAATAATGCTACAATTTCTAAAGAGTTTTGGTTCGTTTGTTTTGCAAATTTTACAATGTATTATGACTAGAATGTCTGAAATTTTCAAATTATCCCTAGTAAATCTCTCTAGATATGAAAAAATGGCTGCTAAATTGAAGTAAATAGCTCTACATCTTGCGGTAATATGTAGCGATACAATTGGCAACACTGCCTAAGTGTTACCCCAAAATACCGCTAGATCCTTACTCAAAAGTCGCTAGCATGTTGCTACATAGTCAAACAATGGTAGAATAATGCTGCAATCCCTAAAGAGTTTTGATTTGTTTTTTTTGCAAATTTTACAATGTAATATAACTAGAATGTCTGAAATTTTCAAATTATCCTGAGTAAATGTCTCTAGATATGAAAAAATGGCTGCTATTCTGAAATAAATATAGCTCTACATCTAGCGGTAATATGTAGCGGTACAACTGGCAACACTGCCTACAACCACCCTCTGATCGCCAATGATTATGCTCTGAGGTTTGTATTTGCCTATCTTATCCTGTGTATAAATGTAACCCTTACACATGTTTCTATTAAATAATTACATTAAACAGGATTCATGATTAAATACAAGGCTAGATATTTATCGGAAGTAGTATTTACCTTCGGAAAGCTAAAATATAATGTTTACACATATGGGATACGGAGGAGGGAGGGAGGTATAAGAGGTGGACCGATGGAAGGGAAGAGAACCCCGATATACGAGATACATAGCTTCATATGCGCGTATTGATCACTTTCATGCTATTATGTATGCATACAGAAGTAGCAGGACACATATGTCAAGAGTGAACACCAAAAACTTAATCCATACACAGTAAAAAAGACGGAAATAATATCGTACATACGAAGTTATGGAATGGGTATGGGGGGAGTGTGTTTGATATGTAAACAGGACAGTTCGTCGCTAGATAGGTGTGTGTGTGCTTGTGTGATGGTCTTGTGTAGCTATGTGTGTGTTTGTTTGAGTGTTGCTATAGGCTACGCATTAGTTATCTCTCTCTCTCTCTCTCTTATTTATCGCTGTCTTCCTTACGATTACGACATACTGTACTAGTGCATGAGAACAGGAAATAGGGAGCCTCGCTCTCTCTCACAAATGAGAACATAAGTAAACAGGAGTCTGCAGAGAGCCGATTGGCTATAGGACTCGGTACCCTATTCCACATATCTACAACTCTGTTACTAAACGAATAGAAGCAGATCCCTTACACACCTAGTCTCTCTCTGTCGCTCGTTTGTTTGCACACCGACACAAATGAGGCAGATCCCTTACAAGATGGCCATGGGAATCTGCAGAGAGACAAGTGGCCCACAAAAAGCAGATCCCTTTCACATCCAACCCATTTCGTCCATATGACTTATCTGATTTTATCTTGAAATTCTCTATTGTTCTTGATCCCACTATAGCACTAGGTAGCCTATTTCACATATCTACGACTCTGTTACGAGAGAGGCAGATCCCTTACACAGCCAATCTCTCTCTCTTTTTTGCACACTGGTACAAAGGAGGCAGATCCTTACACATGCTACCAAGATGAAAATGGGAGTCTGCAGAGAGCCGATTGGCCCACACACGGCAGATCCCTTTCACACCCAATTTATCTCGTCTTATCAAATTTTATGTTGAAGCTCTATTTTTATTGATCCCACTATAGCACTTGGTAGCCTCTTCCACATATCTACAACTCTTTTACCAAGCGAATAGAGGCAGATCCCTTACACAGCCAATCTCTTTCTCTCTCGCTCTTGTTTGTTTGCACACCGGTACAAATGAGGCAGATCCCTTACACATGCAACCAAGATGAAAATGCGAGTCTGCAGAGAGCCAAGTGGCCCACATAAGGCAGGTCCCTTTCACACTCAACCCATCTCATAAACGTTACCTGTTATTTACACTACTTACTATACACCCATGTTATCATATACCTGCAACCAAAACACAATTGTAAGAAATAGGAACATAAGAAAATGGGAGTCTGTAGAGAGCCAATTGGCCCACACAAGACAGATCCTTTTCACACCCAACCCATCTCATAAAAACTCATTTATCTCTGTCTTCCTTACATTTATGACATCCTAGTCTCTCTCTCTCTCTCACTCACAAATGAGAACATAAGAAAACCGGAGTCTGCAGAGAGCCGATTGGCCCACACATGTCAGATCCCTTTCACACCCAACCCATCCCGCGCTCTTTCTCTCTCTCTCATATTTATCGCTATCTTCCTTACGTTTACGACATCCTATTCTCTCGCCATACTCCCTCTCTCCTTCACAAATGAGAAAATAAAAAATAAGAAAACGGGAGTCTCCAGAGCCGATTCACCTACACATGGCAGATCCCTTTCACACCCAAACCCCTCTCGTTCTATCTAATTTCAAGTTGAAGCTCTATTGTTCTTGATCCCATTATAGCACTCGGTAGCCTATTCCACATATCTACAACTCTGTTACTAAACGGATAGAGGTAGATCCCTTTTACAGCCAATCCCTCCCTCTCTCGCTCTTGTTTGTTTGCACAATCTGCTCCTTCTGTAGTTTCTCCATGCCCGATAAGTTAAATAATCTTTTGATATCTGTGACACAGCATTTGTATCCAATACAATACCCTGCTTGCAAAACCGTCGCACCCCGGACAACGTTGCTTGCAACTTTAATTATTATTATTATAACTGTTGCTTTCAACCATCCAAACACAGATCCTTTTATTCATGTACAGTTAGCAACATAAGTTCTGTTCCCCTCCATGATCTTATATATGGAAATAAAGTACGCATGATCGAATTACGAGTGTAGTTTCTTATGCAGTGGTTAACTCATCTGACTAGCCAACTGATGTTTAATAGAAATCACACTCGCAATTCCTCCATACTGATTTTACTTGGGCATATAAGATCACGACGAGGAACATAATTTATGTGGGCAACTATACACCAAACAGCATGTAAAGTACAAAGATACATTCCACTTACTCCCCCAACTACACTGTGTTTCTTTTCAACTGTCGGTAAATTGTAAAGTTTCCATCAAGATATCCCAGGTAGTTTGTAGATTGTGTAGTGAAATATGGTGTAAAGTTTATATAATTGGTCATAATATGATACAGAGACGTAGTAATTTCATATTTTTCCATTAACTATCGAGAAATAGCTGCCAAGGGATTTAATTTACGGTCAGATGAAATGAAACTGAGTGTAAACACAACATACTGCGACTATCCTGAACCCCACTAAAGTAACAACGAAAACTAATATGACGCCTGCCAGCGTTGGCAGAATCGCCTCCCAGTAGCCACTAGCGCTCGCCAGGACAGTGAAATGGGCTACAGTCTATCTACAATGTTGTACTTTCTTTCTTGTTAATCGTCATGTCATAGGCAGTACAGAAGTGGTCTATATTTTCGCCTGTGACAATGCATTATATTTTATATCATGAGTAGAACATAAAATGCATTGTATATTGTTGAGGAGAGAGAGAACCATATAGGCAGTGGGGTGGTAGTGTGTGCGTGCGTATACATGTGCTGCCTTCCCCCCCCCCGCTCGTAGGCTCGCGTGCGTGACGTCTCACGCCTCTTGATTGGCTGGTGGCTCCTGGTGCCTTCTGCAGGTCTGCTGCCTGGTGACGTAGCGGCCTGTGATTGGCTGACCACCATGCCTTTGTGTGATCCTAGGGTCCCGAGGAGCTACTCTCTTCAGAGCTTGCTTGACCAGCATACCCTTCACACCTCCCTTACCACCTGTCCCCGACTTCTACCTATAGAGCACTTTCTCTCTCTCTCAACTTCTTACCTCTCATTCTTCCATTCTATTTAATATCATAACTCCCCTTTGGTTCTGCACCATTTCATATATCGGCCATCGTATTATATGCTGAAGCTCTCAGATATTATATGTTTAGTTAGGCATTTTGGAGGGGTTACCATTTTGTCTGTAGAGGTTCGACACACTCATGGTGTCTCCCTACCTATTCCTTGGCTGTCTGCTGGGCTATTTAATGCTAGACTGGGGTAAGGCTACTTGTGTTGTGATTTCCGATGTGTAACAGGTTTTGTTGAACCTGTACAATCGCAACGGAGACGTGGGAAGCCTAGGTGGTCTTTCTGACTGTGTACCTTGTGAGTTTAGCACTGTGTTGCAAGTGAGGGCTTTTGCCTCTGCCACCCAACACTGTGCTAACTCTTTTTGTTTTGACTTTGAGAGGGTCGCCAGGAGAGAACCAGATACTAGCGATCTGGATCTCTTAAGAGAGCACCCAGTCATTTAACGTAATTTGGCCGCACATTCTTAAGGACCTCGCTAGGCTACGAGCCGCTTGCTCAGCCATTGTTTCCTAGCCTACGACATCCCAGCTAGACTTTATTAGCCTAGCAGACACCGATTAGGATCATAAGCTCTTATGTTATGTATGCAGCATTTTTATGCACGTTGACTGTAAGCCTTGGTTGTTGTTGAGTTGCACAACCCGAGCAGGCATTTTGAGTTGCCTGACGAAATACTTCTTTTGTTGTTGGAGATAATACTATTGTGCATTTATCGTTATTCCCGTGTCAGTTAACACTGTCTGTCCCTACATTTGTCATATCTTGTTCCTGCTTTATATAACCGTTCAAAATCCGATTCGATCATCTTAAGCAGCATCAGACTTTCTTCAGAAGATTCCTGCTCGATGCTTTAGGACTTTCATTCACTTTCTTTAATATAGGAGTGACAGTTTATTATTGTTTAGAGTAACTTTAATTATACCTTCTTCTTGGTTGCATTAAATCATGGCAGTGATTTAATTAAGATCTCTATCTGTTCCTTGTATACCTTACTAACGTAATTGTATGTTGTTGTGATCAGGCTGTATCAGAGATCATCAGCCTGTAGTAGTAGTGCATTTATACCGAGTTATAGGATACCCCGCTATCGCAGATTTAACTCTGGAGGGTATAGGTGTTTTTGTGCGCCGGCATTATAAGTTTGAGGGTTGGATCTAGTGTTACCGTTGTGGCTGTGTGCCTTTCTAGTCCAATGATTAAGAGCCCTTGTTTTATACGAGTCCCGGTCGTAACAAATGGCGACCTTGCTTAGGATTGTGTGAACTTAGAGAAATATTGCAGGAGTGTTGTGGTCATTTGTTTTTTTTGTTTAACCCGTCCAGCCCCGGCTAGTTTTGTAATGTTTGTTCACCAGAACCCGGCCGGTTTTCAAAAAATGGTTTTATTCCAGAAACAATAGCGAATGGGTTAGGAATGAAGGAAAAACCACGAAAAACCGCTCAAAAAGCTTAAAGAATGGTCCTACAGAGCCCCCGAAAACGTATTTTACAAGAGTAAAAAATTGAAGGCAATTATCCCCAAAAAACAGGTTATTGCACGCTCACGCGCACGCACGTGGACTTTGAGAGTATTCAACCATCGGCACGGTTGCGTGGGATACGTACACAGTTCCCATACAAATCTGAGCCCTCTTGAGTGGCTACACCTGAGGTTACGGTCGGCGCAATTAGGGTGACGCGCCAGGCGCGTCTCTGGGGCTGTGCGTTACATACATCGCCGACGCGTCAGGCGCGTCGCTGGGGCTGTACGGGTTAAAGGAATATAGTGGACACGTGGATTTTTTTTTGGGCAAGTAGTATAACACTTAAGAATCTTCAAGCATTTTTGAGTGAATAGTGCTACATAAGAGTTTATGTACTTCTCTTTTTTTTTATAAACTTTGAGAATTTTCGGTGGACACTATGTCAGACGACGGATCAGTGTACAGTGAGGACACAGTACGGGAAGCAGGCTCTGAGGTGCAGAGGCTGGGTTTGTTAGAAGACATTATAGTAATAACTAGTGAGGAGGATGCAAAGAAGTTTCTGGAGATGCCTATTACTGTTGACCGGGTGTCGGGGATTGATCGGTATGGTCTCCAGTGTTTGGCCACGGTCATGGGGCATGTGGGCACTAGCAGCATGTCGAGAGGTGACCTGGTGGCCTGTGTGCTCGGCGGGGTGCGTGGGGCTTCGGGTGGAGCGGGAGCTGGGGCACCTTCGGCCCAGCCCCCATTCCACTCGACTCCTACCATGGCGCCCCCTCGGGCTCCGGAGCCGGGTACGTTCCCGCAGGCCGATAGTCACTGGCAGCGTGGTTTGCACTTGGGTGAGTCTCCAATTGTTGCATCTCCTCCTCCTCAAGGTTTTACTCCAGAGATGCTCTTCCAGCTTGAGATGGCTAAGATGCAGCTGCAGCAGCAGCGGGAGTTTGAGATGGCTAAGATTCAGGCTGAGGAGAGAAGGGCCAGATATGAGCTTGAGCAACGAAGGCATGAGGCTGAGCTTAAGCAGAGAGAGGCTGAGCTTCGGGTTGAGGCTACGAAGTACTGTGCAGACATAGATCTTGAGAAGTCGCGGGTGGAGTCGACAGGGCAGCGTCTCGGTTCTGGGAATCGAGGTCTTGATCAGTTTTTATCGCACCTGCTCAAGTTGGTCCCTGTATTTGATGAGTCGGGTGTCACCAAATGTTTCATGCGTTTTGAGAAGAAGTGCCGGGAGAACCAATGGCCCGAGGTTAAGTGAGCAGCCCTTGTTTCCTCTAGGTTGGTTGGCAAAGGACTCAAGGCATATGATGCGTTGCCCTTGGAGTCTTGCGTCGATTATGAGGTATTGAAGGAGGCTGTCCTGCGGGCATATGAGTTACAACCAGAGACGTACAGATTGAAGTTCCGGGGTGTAACGAAGGGTCGTGAGTGCACCTTTCTTGAGCATGCCCGGGATCTGTCCGATGCATTTAGAAACTGGCTGCGTTCTGAGAAGGCATCGACTTTTGAGGAGTTGAAACAGCTGATGCTTCTAGAACAATTTTTCAAGTGTACGGGCGGCGATCTGACGTTGAATATTAAAGAGAAAAACCCAAAAACTCTTCAGGAGGCAGCTGAGATGGCTGACCGTAGGCTATCGCTGATTCGTGGGCGCGGGTCTGCACAACGGAACGATGCAGGTAACAAGGGGCGCAACACTCCACCCCCCCCGAGTCAGTGATACACCATATAACAATAACAACAAGAGCAATGATATTCAGTATGACCATAAACCTAATATCGTCCCATTTAAGAAGGGTCAGGGCCCTTCCCCACCTCAAGGGAAGCCCAAGGGGGAGTTAGAGTGTTTTCATTGTCATGAGAAGGGTCATTTTGCAAGAGCCTGTCCAAGCAAGCCACCTAATGCAGTTGTGTCTTTGGCTCGCAACATTGGGGTGTCCCCGAAGTAGTCTGAGTTTGCCCGAGGTATAACGTCAGAGGCTGGGACACAGCCAGTGGAGAAGAATCCGGAAGGCTCGAACCCTGTCCGCGATGTCTTTTGCGACCATCGAGGGCGTGGCTGCGTGAAGTGGGTTGGTAAGAAGCATGGAGTTGAGCTGTTGCGAGACACGGGTGCCTCTCAGACTTTGTTGAAGAACTTTACTGGTAGACCAATAAACGAGGCACGGGTGGTTGTGGTACAAGGTATCAATGCTAGCAGGTCATACCCGTTGGTCAGGATGGAACTGGAGGTGGATGGTGTGACACGAGAGTTGGATGTGGGAATTGTGGAGAACATGCCTGTTGGGGGCGTCGACCTCCTTCTCGGCAACGACTTTGCGGTGCCTACTTCTGAGGTTTCACCCTTAGTCATTGCCGAGAAGCCGGCCGACGTGAGTAGGGAGGAACAGGAGTGGGTAGAGAAGTGTCAAGTACAACCCATGTCATGCGTTGTTACAAGATCTCTTGCATCCAAAGTGTCACAGCCTATTCCTCAGTCTTCTGATAAACGGAGGAACGGTCGGAAGAAGACGGCTAATGTTGGTAAAAGTTTGGAGAGTTTAGTACCAGCAGCGCTTCTTGGCGACTCAGTATTGGCACCATTGTTGGAGTCTGGAGAAGCCCCAGGACCTGTCACAGCTAGTGAGGAGGTAGGGCAGGAAGAGACTCCGAGGCAGCAACGTTACACACAGAGAGAAAAAAGGGTTGCTCAGTTTGATATTGGGGGAGGACTTGGGTTGCTTCGGAAGCATTTAGACAGGTTGGTTCCCTCAGATATTTGTAAACTGCAGTTGGAGGATACGGAAGTTCAGAAGTGTGGTAATGGTGCTGTCGAGATCAAACACGAGGACGGGGAAACATGTCATGTGAACCTGTTGGAGGAGTTTGTGAGGCAACCACCTGAACAGCCTACTGTCCCTGCGTTGGTCTGCAGCGGCCAAGGTGGAGAAGGAGAGGGGGGCAGTAGGGCACAGGTGGAGGAGAGTAGGGATTGTCATGTCTCGGCGGAGCAGTGGGCTGGGGACACGAGTCTGGTGGCTGTGGAAGCGCTAGAACACCTGCCTGAGCAGCAGTGTGCAGCGTTCCAGCACCAGCTCGGTTCATACCCCACTGGTCGTGCCGAGTTCCCGAGCCTCACAACTCAGGCGGTGCAAGATGTTCCGCGGGCAGGTCACGTGAATGTTGGGAGACCGTTAGCCTCGTTGTTTTGGTGGTTCAAGGTGGGCGACGAGGCTTGGACATGGTTGTCAGGTCAAGGTCGACCCATGACTGCCAAGGGTGGTGGTCAGAAGGAGGACTTTGAGCAGATTGGTGAGGTTGGCTGTGGAGTGGATGTGCCCGGTCGTCGCATAGCCTCCCAATGCTGCTCTAGTCGAATGCAACAGCCCTACCATAGACCGACTGTATCTGGCCATGTCGCTAAAAGCGGTGATGCTGCGCAGGCAGATGTAGTCGTAAGGAATGCGGGGGTGCGCATGTACGGTATCGGCGGGGAAGCCTTAGCAATAATGAACTATGGGAGTGACTGCACAGGTGGTACTGATTGTCCCTCTCATGACCTGGCTGTTCTAGGGACGAAGGTGGAGAAGGAGGGAGACTACAGGTTAGAAGCTGGTCTCGGCTGGGTTGTGGGAGGGCACTAGGCATGTTGTTCTGCGAGAAAAGTTGTTTACTAGGCTGTGGCAGTGCATCCGCATGTTTGTTGCTCCTCCAGGCCTGATGTACGGGGTAGAATCCAACATGGAGGCTGGACACAGTGAAAGGCTCAGTTTAATTCCCTGCCGTATAAATCCTGCTCGACAGCCTGTGGTGCAAGCAGAGTTGGATTACGTGTTGACGAAGGGTCTGAGGGATAAGGAATGTTGTGAGTGGTCGTTGCCTGTAACTTTGCAACCTGTGTTAAGTGGCAAGATCAGTGTGTGTGTTGATTGCAAGAGAGTGTGTGCATTATCCCTGACAGACGCCTATACCTTATCGAGAGTTGACGACACCATAGACCGCTTCGGGACTGCATCGCCTATCACGAAGGTAGAACTAGGGAACGGCTTTTGGCAGGCCCCGTTGCCGGAAAGAGCGAAGAGAAGTGCCAGTCTTGTGATGAACTGGGCAGTTTATCAGTGTCAGGTGTTGTTGTGGTGCCGGAACACAAGTTGGATGTGTGGCATGCTAAGGGCACTGATAATGTTTTGGCTGATTGTTTGTCACAGGAGGGTTTGTTTGCAGGAGAACCTTCGCCGTTCAGTCAGTGTGTGTTGAGAGTGGAGAAAAACTAGGCTTGCCCCTGTAGAGCAGCCGCCAAAAACAACATTAAAATTAGATCAAAAATCACATAAACACTCTTTCTTTTGATAGTTAATTGTAAGTTGCCAATATTATAGCTAAAGTCCTAAGTTGAACCTGTCTTTCACTTAGGAGGCTGGGCTCTGTGAAGCTCACTCAGGGAGCATAGTAGGCTAAATTATACTATTATGTTTGGGAGGGGTTATAAGATTTTCTTTATGTTGATATGTTTTATGTAAGACTTGAGCTTTGCCTTTCATTTCTGGTGGAGTGGCTATGTGTGACGGGTTCTGTTGGCATTCTGCCTTGTCAGATATCGTGCTCGCCTAATGTTTAGCGTCCTATATCTTGGGCGGGGTGTGACGCCTGCCAGCGTTGGCAGAATTGCCTCCCGGTAGCCACTAGCGCTCGCCAGGGTAGTGAAATGGGCTACAGTCTGTCTACAATGTTGTACTTTCTTTCTTGTGAATTGTCATGTCATAGGCAGTACAGAAGTGGTCTTTATTTTCGCCTGTGACAATGCATTATATTTTATATCATGAGTAGAACATAAGATGCATTGTATATTGTTGAGGAGAGAGAGAACCATATAGGCAGTGTGGTGGTAGTGTGTGCGTGCGTATATATGTGCTGCCTTCCCCCCGCTCGTAGGCTCGCGCGCCTGCCGTCTCACGCCTCTTGATTGGCTGGTGGCTCCTGGTGCCTTCTGCAGGTCTGCTGCCTGGTGACGTAGCGGCCTGTGATTGGCCGACCACCATACCTTTGTGTGATCCTAGGGGTCCCGAGGAGCTACTCTCTTCAGAGCTTGCTTGACCAGCATACCCTTCACACCTCCCTTACCACCTGTCCCCGACTTCTACCTATAGAGCACTTTCTCTCTCTCTCAACTTCTTACCTCTCATTCTTCCTCTCTTTAATTAATATCATAACTCTCCTTTGGTTCTGCACGATTTCATATATCGGCCATCGTATTATATGCTGAAGCTCTCAGATATTATATGTTTAGTTAGGCATTTTGGAACGGTTACCATTTTGTCTGTAGAGGTTCGACACACTCACGGTGTCTCCCTACCTATTCCTTGGCTGTCTGCTTGGCTATTTAATGCTAGACTAGGGTAAGGCTACTTGTGTTGTGATTTCCGATGTGTAACAGGTTTTGTTGAACCTGTACAATCGCAACGGAGACGTGGGAAGCCTAGGTGGTCTTTCTGACTGTGTACCTTGTGAGTTTAGCACTGTGTTGCGAGTGAGGGCTTTTGCCTCTGCCACCCAACACTTTGCTAACTCGTTTTGTTTTGAATTTGAGAGGGTCGCCAGGAGAGAACCAGATACTAGCGATCTGGATCTCTCAAGAGAGCACCCCGTCATTTAACGTAATTTGGCCGCACAGTCTTAAGGACCTCGCTAGGCTACGAGCCGCTTGCTCAGCCATTGTTTCCTAGCCTACGACATCCCAGCTAGACTTTATTAGCCTAGCAGACACCCGATTGGTATCATAAGCTCTTATGTTATGTATGCAGCATTTTTATGCACGTTGACTGTAAGCCTTGGTTGTTGTTGAGTTGCACAACCCGAGCAGGCATTTTGAGTTGCCTGACGAAGTACATCTTTTGTTGTTGGAGATAATACTATTGTGCATTTATCGTTATTCCCGTGTCAGTTAACACGGTCTGTCCCTACATTTGTCATATCTTGTTCCTGCTTTATATAACAGTTCAAAATCCGATTCGATCATCTTAAGCAGCATCAGACTTTCTTCAGAAGATTCCTGCTCGATGCTTTAGGACTTTCATTCACTTTCTTTAATATAGGAGTGACAGTTTATTATTGTTTAGAGTAACTTTAATTATACCATCTTCTTGTTTGCATTAAATCATTGCAGTGATTTAATTAAGATCTATCTTTTTCTTGTATACCATACTAACGTAATTGTATGTTGTTGTGATCAGGCTGTATCAGAGATCATCAGCCTGTAGTAGTAGTGCATTTATACCGAGTTATAGGATACCCCGCTATCGCAGATTTAACTCTGGAAGGTATAGGTGTTTTTGTGCGCCGGCATTATAAGTTCGAGGGTTGGATTTAGTGTTACCGTTGTGGCTGTGTGCCTTTCTAGTCCAATGATTAAGAGCCCTTGTTTTATACGAGTCCCGGTCGTAACACTAACCATTATTTTGGCGATTTTGAGACCTTTCGCCCATTTCTTTGTCAATATTGTTTCGACCGGCACAACGAAATAAACAAGGGCACTCAATATTGGACTAGATGATAGGCTATATCTGCAACAACGGTAGGTACGCTAATTCCAAACCCTCGAACTATTACGCCGGTGAACAAAACACTTAAAACCCTCCAGAGTTAATCTACTGGATAACGGAATATCAATTAACTGGGTTTTTAGTGCACTTCTACAAAGGCTTACCGATGACGGCAAAGCCTACTCACAACAGGAGCACTTTACGTTAATAAAATGCTCTTAAGTAATAACAATGCTTGAATAAACTATAATAAGATTTAATAAAGGAGTATATGCTTACGTTAACTTTAGTGTGAGTCTGTACTCAACACTAAACTCTACAATGCTCTATGAAAACACTAGAAGTCTAGTTCTACAGCAATCAGATAAAGAATCTTCTGAAAACGTCTGATGCTCTAAGATGCTCGTTAATGTAGAACAGAAATAATGCTGGGGCAGGACACCAAAGTGTGTATCTTAAATACACCAATAAGTAGGATACATATATATATAACAAGGGAGTGCAACAACTCTGTGACAGCACTAATAATCGCCACTCAAAAGAGTACTTCCTTAGCCAACTTAACCTCTGAAGTGCGCATGGGGGTAATTGGAAACGTCCCCCTGTGCTGACGTATTTGAGGTGTTTCCGTCACTAAAATATTCATTGTGCCATTAATAGCATTAATACTTATCCATATGCGCCTATTATGGGTTGATTATAAAGGTATTAACCTGAAACAACAATAAAACTAGTGAAAACAGCGTTTGGATGGTCAAAATCGGAGATATAGCCCGCGAGTTGTATAATGTATGGGTGAGGCAATCTGCTTTCCCGCCAATTTCCCCCAAGGCCACTGAGACACAGTCGATCGATACTCTCTCTCTCTCTCTTGCACTCGCTTGCTATCAGTGATGACCACACCCTCCAATCGGATTTCTAATGTTAGCACGAAAATATACCTCAGAATAAGGGAATAACAGGGAAAATAGGTGATAACTGAAGGAGAGGAGGAAAGTGGGGAAGGAGGGGAGGTAGAGGACTGAGATTTTGCATGGCCCAGGGGCCAAAAAAAAAAAAAATAAAAAAAAAATAAAATAATTTTTTTTTTTTTCGATGTCAAAAGTTGATTTTTTTTTTCTCTGACTCTTAAGAGTCTCCCCGCAGTGCGCCGGGGGAACTCTTAAGAGTCTCCCCGCAGCTCCCGGGTTAATAGCCAAACTGGGTTGTGCACTATGCATCAACCTAGGCTAAAATAAGGCGTGAATAATTCCTAAAGCATACACAATTAAAGTTAATAAACACAATGCTGTCTTTCTCACTAATAAAGTCTAGCAGTGGCATAAAAAGGTACTAAGAAACTAGGTAGAGCGGAAGCATGCTCGTAGCCTACTGTCTCCCCTTGAACAGATTTCCCTTATGTTACGTTAAGTGACTTGGAGGCTCTCTTGGTAAGTCCAGATCTCAAGTATCTGGTCTTTCCCTGGCGCTCCACAAAGGTCAACAAAATGAGGTAGCAAGTATGCAGGTGAGATTAGGCAAGAGCCTTTCACTTGTATACTGCTACACTCGCAAAGGAAAATATGCACAAGGGTTACAGGCTAGCTAGCTTCGTCGATGTTGTACAGGCTCTGACTTGCCCCATACATAACTCAGAGAACGACCAAAGATACCTTCCACTGTCTAGCATTAAATAATAAGAGAGAACAGCTCAATAATTAGGAGCACCCCAACACTATGGTACCATTTGACTATGACTCTAATAATCCCTAAAACTAGTGCAAACATATATGGAGAGCTGGTGCTGGTAATACGACTGGCCGACTATGGAAGTCGTATGCAGAACCAGAAGGGATAAGTAATTGAATATAGAGAGAAGTATGAAACCGAAGAAGTTCAGAGAGAGAGATAGTAGTATAGAGGGTTATATGGGAGACAGGTTGCAAAGGACATGTAGGACCTAGCACACCAAGCCTAGCTCTGCAGGAGACACAAGGATAGGAGCCCGCACCATCGTCCCAGGACCGCGGCCACCAATAAAAGACGACTACATCATGAAGAGCAAGCATTCTATGACATCGACAGGGCCGCCGGCCAATCACGGGCGTGGGAAACTCCTCGGAGCGCGGGAGGCAAACGTATATACACACGCACAAACTACCACCACGCTGCCTACCCCGCTCTCTCTCTCCTTAACTTCACACCATGCATCTTATATTCTAGCACTGATATAAAATACTTCTAAGTGTCACAGACAAGAATAAAGATCACCACTGATCTGTCTGTGACAACATGTACTCTATGAAAGAAAGAACATCGTTCTACGATTATTGTAGCCCATATCACTGCCCTGGCGAGCACTAGCGAGTCCCGAGCACATTCTGGCAAGCTGGCCAGCGTAACACCCCGCCCAAGATGTGGGACGTTTCAGCCACAGGCGAACCTCACATCTGACCAGACAGAATGCCCATCAACCCCGCATCACCTAGCCACTCTCCCAAGTTGTGAAAACAAGGCACGATCACAAACATAAAACACTGCATTATAAAAAACATCTGCAAAACACTTCCCCAAAATAATAGCATCATAATAATTATATCACGCTCAACGAGCAAGCTTCACCAAGCCTAGCCTACTAAGACAACAACTCAGAGTGTCTTAGATGCTTGCTGTGATATACTGCACTTACTGTATACTATCAAAAAGAAAGTTTTTTTTATGTGAGGTGTTACAATATTTAATAGTGTTTTTGGCGGAGTTGCACTACAGTGGCAAGCCTAGTTTTTCTCCACTCTCAACACACACTGAACGGCGAGGGTTCTCCTGCAAACAAACCCTCCCGTGACAAACAATCAGCCAAAACATTATCAGTGCCCTTAGCATGCCACACATCCAACTTGTGTTCCGGCAGCACAACAACACCTGACACTGATAAACTGCCCAGTTCATCGCAAGACTGGCACTTCTCTTCGCTCTTTCCGGCAACGGGGCCTGCCAATAACCTTTCACTAGTTCTACCTTCGTGATAGGCGATGCAGCCCCGAGGCGGTCTATGGTGTCGTCAACTCTCGATAAGGTATAGGCGTCTGTCAGGGATAATTCACACCCACTCTTGCAATCAACACACACACTGATCTTGCCACTTAACACAGGTTGCAAAGTTACAGGCAACGACCACTCACGACATTCCTTATCCCTCAGACCCTTCGTAAGCTCATAATCCAGCTCTGCATGCACCACAGGCTGTTGAGCAGGATTTATACGGTAGGGAATTAAACTGAGCCTTGCACTATCTCCAGCCTCCATGTCGGATTCTACCCCGTACATCAGGCCTGGAAAATGAACAAACATGCGAAAGTACTGCCATAGCCTAGTAAACAACTGCCTGGCACTGTCTCCACGAACAACATCCCTAGTGCCCTCCCACAACCCAGCCGAGACCACAGCTTCTAACCTGTAGTCTCCCTCCTTCTCCACCTTCGTCCCTAGAACAGGCAGGTCATGAGAGGGACCATCAGTACCACCTGTGCAGTCACTCCCATAGTTCATTATTGCTAAGGCTTCCCCACCGATACCGTACATGCGCACCCCCGCATTCCTTGCAACTACATCTGCCTGCGCAGCATCACCGCCTTCAGCGACATGGCCAGATACAGTCGGTCTATGGTAGGGCTGTTGCATTTCACTAGAGCAGCATTGGGAGGCTATGCGATGGCCGGGCGCATCCACTCCACAGGCAACTTCGCCAATCTGCTCAATCTCCTCCTTCTGACCACCATACTTGGCAGCCATGGGTCGACCCTGACCTGGCAACCATGCCAAAGCCTCGTTGCCCACCTTGAACCACTGAAACAACGAGGCCAACGGTTTACTGACACTCAAGTGACCTGCCGGCGGAACCTCGTGCACCGCATGAGTTGTGAGGCCTGGGTGCTCGGCACAAACAGTGTGGTATGGACCGATCAGGTGCTGGAGCGCTGCACACTGCTGCTCAGGCAGGTGCTCTAGCGCATCCACAGCCACCTGACTCGTATCCCCCGCCCACTGCTCCACCGAGACATGACAATCCAGACTCTCCTCCACCTGTGCCCCACTGCCCCCCTCTCCTTCTCCACCTTGGCCGCTGCAGACCAACGCAGGGACAGTAGGCTGCTCAGGTGGTTGCCTCACAAACTCCTCTAACAGGTTCACCTGACATGCTCCCCCGTCTCGAGTTCAGTAGCCTCGTTCCCACAACTCTCCTCCACCTGGGAACTACTCTGTCGCGGAGTGCCATCACGCCCTACCATGTCCCTAGGGGGGACAGGTTCTGGGGCCACTCCGGAGCTCACCTTTGGGTCAAGTACCGAGTCACCAAGGAGTGTCGCTGGGTCCAAACTCTCAACCCGACCACCAGCCTCGACTTTCTCCTTCCGACCCTTCCTCCGCTGGTCGTAAACTTGGGTACTAGGCTGTGACACCTGAACGGACTGAGATCTCTCAAGCCCCTCTTGCTCCTCCCTACTCGTGTCGGCCGCCCTCTTGGCAACGACTAAGGGTGGAACCTCGGAAGTGGGCACCGCAAAGTCATTACCAAGAAGGAGGTCGACCCCCTCAACTGGCAACTTCTCCACCACAACCACATCCAACTCCCGTGTCACACCATCCACCTCAAGCTCCATTCTGACCAGCGGGTAAGACCGCGTAGCATTGATGCCTTGAACCACCACAACCCGAGCCACGTTAACAGGCTTGCCAGTGATATTCTTAACAAGTGTCTGGGAAGCGCCTGTATCACGCAATAACTCAAGCCTATGCTTCACACCAGCCCACCTCACAGTGCCGTGCCCCCTATGACCACAAAAAGCATCACGGACGGGTTACGAGCCCTCCTGCTGCTTCTGCACCGACTGTGACTCCGCAACCGACTTTTTACCCCGGGCAAACGCGGAAGACCTTAAAGACACACCGATGTTGCTCACTAGTGACACCACTGCTGTAGGCGGTGTGCTCGGACATGAGCGCGCAATATGCCCCTTCTCATGATACTTGAAACATTCCACCTCACTCTTGGACTTCCTCTGAGGTGAGGAAGGGCCCTGGCCTTTCTTAAACGGGAAGGGTTTCGACTTGGGTTCATAATTGGCAACAGTACTCTTACATGGATAATTATATGTTGTGTCATTAATTCGGGGGGGTGGAGTGGTACGCCCCTTGTTACCTGCCTCAGCTCTCTGTGCAGACCCGCACCCGCGAATCAATGACAACCTGAGGTCAGCCAGCTCAGCCGCCTCTTGTAGAGTTTTCGGTCGCTTTTCTTTAATGTTAAGAGTCAAGTCACTGCCAGTACATTTTAAAAATTGTTCCAGCAACACTAGTTGTTTTACTGAATCAAAAGTAGTTGCTTTCTCCGACCTTAACCAATTATCAAATGCATCTGACAGCTCTCTAGCGTGTTCCTGGAAAGTACTCTCCTTTCTTTTTGGAACCGCCCTAAACTTCAGCCTATAGGTCTCTGGCTGTAGCTCATACGCCCTCAGGACAGCCTCTTTCAATAACTGGTAATTCATACAGGAATCTAGGGCCAAAGCATCGTACGCCTTGAGTGCTTTCCCCGTCAATCGTGAAGAAACAAGGGCTGCCCACTTCTCCTCGGGCCATTGGTGCTCCTGGCACTTTTTCTCGAACCGGAGAAAAAATTCTGTAACTCCCAACTCGTCAAACACTGGAACCAACTTTAGTAGATGCGACAGAGACTGGTCCTGGGCTCGACCTCCCTGGACGACCCGGTTCCTCATCACCTCTACACAAGTTTTCTCTAGATCAACATCGGCACAATACCTTTCAGACTCATACTTAAGCTCAGCTTAATGCTTTCGCTGCTCGAGCTCAGCCTCATGCTTCTTAAACTCCGACTGCTGCTCAAGTTTGGCGAGCTCGAGCCGAAACAACATCTCGGCAGACAAACCTTGAGGAGGGGGTGCTACTATCGGGGACCCACCCCGTGAATCACCTAGAGGCATACCCAACCGCCAACGGGCATCGGCCTGCGGGAACGTACCCGGCTCCGGAGCCCGAGGGGGCGCCATGATAGGAGTCGAGTGGAATGGGGCCTGGGCCGAAGGTGCCCCAGCTCCCGCTCCATCCGAATCCCCATGCACCCCACCCAGCACACAGGCAGCCAGCTCACTTCTCGACATACCGCTAGTACCAGAAAACCCCAAGACCGTGGCCACACACTGCAGTCCGTACCGGTCTAGCCCCGCCACCCGGTCCGCCGACATAGGCTTCCCCCCAAAAATCTGAGCATCCTCCTCACTGTTCACCACCCGAGCGCCGCTTAACAACAACACCTTCTCCACCTCCTCGCCTGCCTCTCGCACTGTGCCCTTACTATGCTCAGACCCGGATCGTCCAGTGACATGATGGAGTCAACAACAACAAAATCTCAAGTCCAGACAAAAAAATAGCCAAACTCTTGCGTAGCTTTATTCACCAACAAATATTCGAAGATGTTCTTGAGTGCAATACTAGGTCACCAATAACTCCAACAAGTTCTATGTATCCTCAAAACAATGTCTACTGCCAACAATGCGAGAAATAAATTCAACCCCTAAATGGCAATAAGATTTCTCCAAAAAAAAAAATGCAATATTCAGTTCACTATATTCTGGTCTAAGGTCGCCATTTGTTACGACCGGCACTACGAAATAAACAAGGGCACTCAATATTGGACTAGATGATAGGCAATATCTGCAACAACGGTACGCTAATTCCATACCCTCGAACTATTACGCCGGTGAACAAAACACTTAAAACCCTCCAGAGTTAATCTACTGGATAACGGGGTATCAATTAACTGGATTTTTAGTGCACTTTTACAAAGGCTTACTGATGACGGCAAAGCCTACTCACATCAGGAGTACTTTACGTTAATAAAATGCTCTTAAGTAATAACAATGCTTGAATAAACTATAATAAGATTTAATAAAGGAGTATATGCTTACGTTAACTTTAGTGTGAGTCTGTACTCAACACTAAACTCTACAATGCTCTATGAAAACACTGGAAGTCTAGTCCTACAGCAATCAGATAAAGAATCTTCTGAAAACGTCTGATGCTCTAAGACGCTCGTTAATATAGAACAGAAATAATGCAGGGGCAGGACACCAAAGCGTGTATCTTAAATACACCAATAAGTAGGATACATATATATATAACAAGGGAGTGCAACAACTCTGTGACAGCACTAATAATCGCCACTCAAAAGAGTACTTCCTTAGCCAACTTAACAGCCAAAAGTGGGTTGTGCACTATGCATCAACCTAGGCTAAAATAAGGCGTGAATAATTCCTAAAGCATACACAATTAAAGTTAATAAACACAATGCTGTCTTTCTCACTAATAAAGTCTAGCAGTGGCATAAAAAGGTACTAAGAAACTAGGCAGAGCGCAAGCATGCTCGTAGCCTACTGTCTCCCCTTAAACAGATTTCCCTTATGTTACGTTAAGTGACTTGGAGGCTCTCTTGGTAAGTCCAGATCTCAAGTATCTGGTCTTTCGCTGGCGCTCCACAAAGGTCAACAAAATGAGGTAGCAAGTATGCAGGTGAGATTAGGCAAGAGCCCTTCACTTGTATACTGCTACACTCGCAAAGGAAAATATGCCCAAGGGTTACAGGCTAGCTAGCTTCGTCGATGTTGTACAGGCTCTGACTTGCCACATACATAACTCAGACAATGACCAAAGATACCTTCCACTGTCTAGCATTAAATAATAAGAGAGAACAGCTCAATAATTAGAAGCACCCCAACACTGTGGTACCATTTGACTATGACTCTAATAATCCCTAAAACTAGTGCAAACATATATGGAGAGCTGGTGCTGGTAATACGACTGGCCGACTATGGAAGTTGTATGCAGAACCAGAAGGGATAAGTAATTGAATAAAGAGAGAAGTATGAAACCGAAGAAGTTCAGAGAGAGAGATAGTAGTATAGAGGGTTATATGGGAGACAGGTTGCAAGGGACATGTAGGACCTAGCGCACCAATCCTAGCTCTGCAGGAGACACAAGGATAGGAGCCCGCACCACCGTCCCAGGACCGCGGCCGCCAATCACAGACGACTACATCATGAAGAGCAAGCATTCTATGACGTCCACAGGGCCGCCGGCCAATCACGGGCGTGGGAAACTCCTTGGAGCGCGGGAGGCAAACGTACATACACACGCACAAACTACCACCACGCTGCCTACCCCGCTCTCTCTCTCCTTAACTTTACACCATGCATCTTATATTCTAGCACTGATATAAAATACTTCTAAGTGTCACAGACAAGAATAAAGATCACCACTGATCTGTCTGTGACAACATGTACTCTATGAAAGAAAGAACATCGTTCTACGATTATTGTAGCCCATATCACTGCCCTGGCGAGCGCTAGCGAGTCCCGAGCACATTCTGGCAAGCTGGCCAGCGTAACAATATTAACACTAGATTAGCGGGATAGCGGTTTATTTATATGTACCGCCCAGCGGGGTGTTTTTAGCCAAAATAGGGCTGTTTACGTGATCATTTTCATGCCTAAATAAGACCCAGAGCGTAAAACAAGTATCTATCCCTGAAAGGGCATAAACAGAGCTTTCCAATGACACCATAACGATCCTTTTATGATGGCTAGTTTTCTTGCAACAACGGCGCAACGCGAGTGCAAAAAGCATGTAATTCGGCACTTTCCCCATACAATTCCGTATGTAGCGAGTGAGAGAGGGAGGGAGGAGGTGGGATTCGTGTCAGTAGGTTCGCCGCGGTGGTCTGGAGCAGTCATACGCTCGCTACTCTCCTGCCACCACTTGTCTCTCTCTCTCAGCAACATTACGTGCTGAAATTGCCACACGACCTATGTCGAGCGCCGCCAGATAGTCCAGATTTATTATACTCGACTTATGTTGCGCGCCGCTAGTAATGGGTTAATACTTTGCGTGCCATTTAGGTGTCGATTTTCTCCTGGCGAGCGATAGCGTGCCTGTAATTTAAGAGGAACCGGCCTTCAGCTGGGATTTCTATCGACAAATTTACAAATTTGTCTTGAAGAAGGGTCTTGGGCGGGTGTTTTATAAGCTTGATGGAGGTCTAGGGAACAAACTAAAAACCAACCAAGTTCAAATCCTTTTCACCTACCCCCAACTAACACAACAGATTAACAAAAGTAACAAACCCATAACTAACCGACTTATAATGTCCATGGTCTATATATTCTTCCTCACGCCCCCTACTCTCTCAACACAGCGATCTAACTTGCATCACAGGAGGACATTTATCGATAATGTTGGATCTCCAACTTCAATCTGGTGATTGTTTTACTATTTTCTTTTTATTAGCAACTTATACTGGATGAAGTTGCTTATAGGTGACAGGATTTGTTGTATAAAGTGTATTTTTGAAGCTGCCAGATTAGTTGCTAATAAGTATTGAGGGACAAAGTACTCGTGTGATACCGGTTTACTTGTACCAGGTCCCTATAGTAACAGAGCTCGGCCACCATCCTCCATATTGGTGCCACTGGTGTCTTTTTGCCTCCAATTACTCAGTTAAAATAGGACTTCAGAGGCTATATCAACCCTCCTGGATTATTAAGCCAGCACCCTGTAAGTCAAGAATAGCGTCAGGACTGGAACTCCTTTTCGGAGAACTACAGTCCCTTGTCAAATAATATCCACGCCCAAGGTAAACATTCCGCAATACTGGTACAGTGTAGATTACTATACCAGGTTCCAAATTGGTAGGCCAGAAATCGCGAACCCTAACCTCTGTAACTCAAAAAGAGCTTGAGCAAATGGGCTGTAAATCTCAACAGTTATTCTCTGGCTGCCCATATGGTAGAAATATTAGCTCGATTACGTTAGTCGTTTGAGAGTAATAGAGTTTAATGTTCAAGAGTTTTGGCTTACTTATTTGTAACATGGTATAGTTTCTTGTTGAATCTAGATTATATTTGATTGAAAGTATAATATCATCCAGGTCAGGTCAGGTGAAGGTATTGAGGGATGGGCATTTACGATGTTTTTTGTTTTAGAATTATGGCACCACAATGGCGTCTATAGCTAAAAGAAAGACCTATCTCTCTTACTGCAGGATCTCTACTTGTATCAGATCCCTATTCACCATCACACACACCATCTCCATATTCATCACCCCTCCCTCTTTCTCCAACCCCAACACACGTGCTGTTGTCTTCTACAGCTCGATACGGTCACTCCATGAAAGTGTGCGTTTTTTTTTTTTTTTTTTTTTCTATATTCCAACTACTCCCTCTCGGGCATAGGCTGAGAGCCTGTACATTCCACCGCTCAACACGGTGAAGCCCGTGAGGTCTTGTTCCAGCCTGGGGAGTGAGGCATGTGAAGCATCCATCATGGCTCGAAGCAGCTCCATCTCTGAAGCGGCTGGTTGCTTCGTTCAAGTGCTTCACCGACTCACCCTCCAGACTCAGACCCTCACTCTCAGAACGCCACCTATTGAGCAGTGAACTCACTAGGCATTGTCCCCTTGTAACATATTTTGAATATGGGAATATTCATACAGTGTTATTTAATCAGGGAACAATGAGGGAACAAGGCTTATAGTTGGCTTATAGTTCATTCACTATAAATAGGCCAGAAATTCAACCCCCCCCCCCCTTAACCTCTGGAGCAAATTATCTGTAATTTTCCACAACTACAACGTTGGTTTGAATGAGTGTGTGGGTGGGAATTTCTCGCGCTCCTCGGGAAAAGACAATTTCCCTTGGCTCTTATGGATATAAATAGACAATTCTTCGTAAGAGTGTGTATTTCGGCATAGTGAATAGATCGAGTGCAACAAAAGTTAAATTAAGACCGTGAAAGTGGTAAAAAATGCCTGTGTTAGTGAAGTGCAACGTTTTATTTTTTACAAGGCAGGTATCAGGAAACCCAAGCGGCGTCCTACCCTTGGAAATTCTGACCGACGCCACAGGCGTCGATAGTCAAAATTATGCGCTACTCCTAGGAGCGTATATTTAAGTGAAATCTCCAGTAGTATCGTACTACAAATCACAGTAGGAAGTGAGTTTCCGCTTGTAAAGGAGAATTAGTGATAAAGTGTAAAACAAAACAAATCAAAATCCAAACTAAAATCCTTGTTTGACATCTACGCGGGTGCCAGGCACCTCCTTCACACACACAAGACACACAATATAGTGCCGGGCTGAAAATTCAAACGCAGGACCACACAAACTAGTGCCAGGCTCCCAGCCCTCCTGGCGCAAAATTGGCCTACAAAAAGAGCCACCCATAGGATACACTTTCGAAAATATATAAATGATCAAATGAAAAAGTAAAATAGTTTGAGTGACCGATAATATAAAACAATAGATGAGAGTAGGCAGTGTCGCCCCCTCCCCCTCCCCCTCCCTCCCCCCACGTTTAGTGTCCAGTAAAACAATAACAACAATACAAGTAATACAATAACAACAATAACAACAATAGAAATGGCGTCCAGAAACATTTGCACAACATGTAGGCATGATATACACGTGAATATGGGTACGAAATGCCAGATATGCAAAATAACGTTTCATTGGGCGTGTGTAGGCCTATCACCAATTATTACAGCCTTCAAGGATATAGGGAAAAACCTACATTTCTGTGACAAGTGTTTTGAAGTCACAATGCGAATTATTCAGACAGTAGAAAATACAGATGGGAAAGATAGGAATGAATACACGAATGATGCGGTAAATTACCATAGAGGATGGAAAATATTGAGGGGTGACAGGGATAGCCCCACCCTGGATGCTCCGCCCACGACCGCAGCACACCTCACCCACCCTCCGACACTACCCACATCGACCCACCAAGGCCAACACACACCGCCTGCTGCACCCCAACTATCGCCACATGCACAATACCAATTACATACCGGTAAATCCACAAACCATCCCACTTCACAGCTTCCTATTGTCACTGATCACCCTACTGTCACTGACCAAATAACTTCCCAGGAAGCAAACATGAATCAACAGGCCCATTTAACAGGCTCTCCCAACCACAGCCCCCCACTTGACCCGGCCACACCGCCTCCACACCTCTGCCATCACTGCCTCCACACCACCCCTCCACCCCTCCACACCTCTGCCATCTGCCCACTTACTCCCAACAGACCAGGAGGTCCAGGACACCCAGCCCCCATCTCCACCATCTCACAACACCACACCATTTCAAAACCACACCACTATTTCCCCCAACTACCAGGCCTCCCCCTCTCAGACTCAGCTAGTCCCTCAGTATAGTTCACCACAAAACCGTTCTCAGCCACCTTCACCAATATACAGATATTATCTGATAAGACGGTGCTATTTTGGGCAAAACGGTGATATTAGAGGAAGATGTAGATTTGCACACCCACAAATTTGCAACATACTGATAAATGATGGAAACTGCAGATTTGGTGGAAAATGCAGATACCACCACCCATCCATCTGCAAGTCGTCACTAAAAAACAAGACCTGCTATGATACTAACTGCCATGATTTTCATATTAGAGGTACATGGAGGTATGCAAGAAACATAACAAATGGTACTGGTAACCAAAAGAAATATCCAGCTTCGCGAGGACGAGACAGAGGAAGAAAGCAAGGAGGGAAATGGCAGATGAAGAGGAAGAGATCGAGGAAGATGGAAGAACACATAGAATACATAGAGCACCTCCTGGCCCCCAAACAGTGGCGAATACTTCCCGAAGACTATTAGAAACACATAGTACTCCAAACAATCTCTCCCCACTCTTGTTTGCAAATATACAAGGCCTAAAAAACAGAACCACAAACAAAGTACCATTTATTAGGGGCCTGCTAGAAGAAGGAAACGATATATTTGCGGCTCTCACAGAAACTCACATTAACCCGGCAAGCGCGATAGGCCTCACGGAAGGCTTCCTATAGGGAACGCGATAGGCCTCACGGAAGCAGGACCATAAAAAAAGCCTTCCATAAAAAAAAAGGGCCTATCAAAACAAAGGAATTTGTCTCTAGGTGAGATAATTCCCCTCCAGTACTCATCCATGTAAATCTCACCCACCCCCCTCCCCTCCTTCCCCACCTTATTCCCCCCTCCCTCCCCTCCTCAATTATCACCTATTTTTCCTCTTATTATCATCATTTATCGGTTATTTTTCTCTCCCGCGATAATGTAGCACAAGTGGGTTGCATAAAAGATCGTTATGCAACACCCAGACACCGGCACACACCGCCCCGCTCGTCTCAGTTGACTCCCAGACAGCGAGAGGGGAGGGCTGCCTGTCTCTCTCTCTCGCCTGAGATTATGACCGGGTGGCCAATATCTTCGTTTTTCACCACCCAAATGCTTTTCCCACTTATTTTAGCACTCTTGAAGGTTCATATATACATCATATATGTAAAATAAAAGCATACCGAAAACAAATAATGCTTTATATTGTAAATATAACGAATTCTGTCAGAATCCAGGGCTAGAAATGCACAAATAACTACCCTAGCACCTAGGTCTATATCGCGCTTGTCAGGTTAAAGACCAAGAAGATAGTGAAGTATGGATTCCTGGTTATAACCTACACAGGGCGGACAGAACGCATAGAACACGTGGAGGTGTAGCCTTGTATATACATGACTCACTGATATGTACTGAATTCCTAAATACCTAAATAACAGCAATGAAGTGGTGGAAATACTGGGAGTTAAAATAGAATCCATAAATTTAGCAGTTATAGTAACATACAGGCCTCCGGACTCATCCCTAGAAGAATTCAAAACCCAGCTCAACAAAATAAAAACAGAAGTGGAAGCACTGGGGAACCCAACACCAAATATTATGTGGCTAGGAGACTTTAACCTACCAAACATTAAATGGAGACAAGTAGAAAACCAAGTAGTGGCAAACAACACCATGGAAGCAAATCCGAGAGAGCTTTTTACACTTTGCGACTATTTTAATCTTAACCAGCATATTGCCGAACCCACACGGGAAAACAATATCTTAGACCTTGTCTTCACTAACAATGACTCTCTAGTACACAGCATAAACATATCGGACACAACATACTCAGATCATAAATTAATTGAGATCAAAACAACCTTAACAAGTGTTCAGACAACCTCAGAATCGAGACTAAGAACCGGCCCTTTCAGTAAATTTAACTTCAATAACAAAATTATTAGGTGGGAAGAGGTAAATCAAGAAATGCAGGAAATAGACTGGGAAGATTTAATGAATAACCTGACACCTGCAGAATGTCTTGTCCTAATAACAGAAACCACGACCCAAATCTGTAGCCACCACATACCTGAAAGACAAACAAGACGAAGAAGCAAACAAGATCGGGAAAGAAGGAAGCTATACAGAAGAAGAAAATTACTCGCACAACGACGCACACATCCAAATCTACAGGATAGGCAAAAGGCCAAAATAGATAGAGAAATGGTGGAAATTGAACACAGGCTAAGAATATCATATGAACTACAATATATGGAAGAGGAGAGGAAAGCTATTGCAGGTATAAAGGAAAATTCCAAGTACTTCTTTTTATATGCCAAACTAAAGGCTAAATCAGCATCAAACATCGGCCCACTAAGCAAAGGGGATGGGTCATTCACAGGGGACAAAAAGGAAATGAGCGAACTCTTACGCCGGCAGTATGAAACGGCCTTCAGTGAGCCTGATGAAACAAAAGCCATCAGAGACCAAAATATATTTTTCATGGAAACCTCCCCCACGGAAGCCCCCCAGATGCTGGATATTGATTTCGGTCCAAAAGACATAGAAGAGGCCATTTCCAACATGCCATCCCACTCGGCACCAGGCCCGGACTCATGGAATTCGATCCTAATGAAGAAATGTAAGGAAAACCTCTCAAAAAAAGTCTAGGCACTGGTGAAATACCAGATAGCTTAAACAACGCAATAATTGCCCCAATGCATAAAGGAGAAAGTAAGGCACTACCATAAAACTATCGCCCGGTAGCTCTAACCTCTCACATCATTAAAGTTTTCGAGCGAGTCCTGCGAAGCAAAATCTCAGCTTTCATGGAGGCAAATGAACTACACAACACCGGTCAACATGGGTTCAGAGCGGGAAGATCATGTCTCTCACAACTTTTGGAACATTATGACAAAATTCTTAAAGCGCTAGAAGAAAAGAAAAATGTTGATGTCATCTACACCGATTTTGCTAAGGCATTTGATAAATGTGACCATGATATAATAGCCCACAAACTAAAAGCAAAAGGTATAATGGGGAAAATCGGACGGTGGATATAAAATTTCCTCGTAAACCGGAAACAATCAGTAGCAGTAAACCAAGTCACATCTGAGCCTTTGGATGTATAAAGCTCAGTGCCCCAAGGAACAGTGCTAGCACCCCTTCTGTTCCTCATTCTAATTTACGACCTAGATACCAACACAAGACACAGCACGGTGTCGTCTTTTGCGGATGACACAAAACTAAGCAAGATAGCAAACACACAAGAGGACACAGGCCAGCTGCAGGAAGACATAAATGTATTGTTCCAGTGGACCAGGGAAAACAACATGCAATTCAATGAAGAAAAATTCCAATTAATAAGGTACGGAGATAATAATGGCGTTAACCCTTAATTAGCGGCGAGCAACATAAGTCGAGTTAAATAAAGCTGGACTATGTGGCGGCGCTCGACATAGGTCGAGTGGCAATTTCAGCACGTAATGTGGCTGAGAGAGAGAGACAAGTGGTGGCAGGAGACTAGCGAGCGTATGACTGCTCCAGACCACCGCGGCGAACCTACTGACACAAATCTCAGCTCCCTCCTCCCTCTCTCACTCGCTACATACTCAATTATGTACCGAAACTACCGAATTACCTGCTTTTTGCACTCGCGTTGCACGGTTATTGCAAGAAAACTATCCATCATACAAGGATCGTTATGGTGTGATTCGAAAGCTCTGTTTATGCCCTTTCAGGGATAGGTACTTGTTTTACGTTCTGGGTCTTATTTAGGCATGAAAATGATCACGTAAACAGCCCTATTTTGGCTAAAAACACCCCGCTGTGCGGTACATATAAATAAACCGCATAGGCCGCTCGTAAGGTGTTAAAGTGATCACAAACTACCTAACAGAATCTAACCACGTAATAGAACGGAAAGACAGTGTGAAATACCTTGGGGTGTTAATGTCTGAAAATATGTTTCAAAGAACATAACCAGGTCAAAGTTGCGGCTGCGAAACGTTTAACGGGTTGGATTCTGCGTACATTTAAAACACGCAGTGAATTACCTATGATAACGCTCTTCAAATCTCTAGTGCTACCGCGGCTTGAATACTGTAGCGTATTAACATCCCCATACAAAGCAGGTGAAATAAATGACTTAGAGAGTGTACAAAGAAATTTCACTTCGCATATAAGTTCGGTAAAACAGCTACACTATTGGGATCGTTTAAGAGCACTGAACCTTTACTCACTGGAACGTAGAAGAGAACGTTACCTAATATACACGTGGAAAATCGCAGAGGGTTTAGTACCAAACCTACATACTCCGATAGTCATGAAGTTCAGTGATAGGAGAGGCTGGGAATGCGAAATTCCCCGGATGAATAACAGGGGAGCTATGGGCTATCTGCGAGAGGGCTGGTTATCACACAGAGGCCCACGTCTCTTCAACAAACTCCCACGGCGAGTAAGAGACATGAGGGGCGTCTCTTTAAACAACTTCAAGAGAGCCCTCGATGTCGAACTGCAAAAAGTGCCAGACGAGCCCATCTTAGCAAGGGAGCGGGCTGTCTCTTCAAACAGCCTGCTGCACCAAAACACAACCCACAACGAGGGGCGACGTGCTCCTCGGTGCTGCTAGGAGAGTGGCGAACACAACCTAAGGTAACCTAAGGTAAGGTATTACTAGTTGACTTTTTCCCAACCCCTGTGGGGCTGTTGGGCCAGGCAACCTAGAGAACGACAACAACAACTTTTTTCCAAATGGGTGAAATTACAGATCGATTATTTAAGTCGGGTTTGAGTTATAAGAGGTTGAATTCGGGGTTCCTGGCCTACCTATAATTAACAGGGTACAGTACCTAAGCCACACCACTGTCATTACTACTACTGTCTTCTGCTTCACCTCCTGTACTTTGTCTCTGTTCAAACCCTGAGGCAGATTACAATAACAAATATAACTTTTTTTCTGTTATTATATTACCTAAACCACACCAGTATCACTACTACTATAACCTGTTTCAATCATGTAGGCCAAAGGTCAAGGAGCTGGGGTTCTCGCAGAGAGGCTCCAATCCTGACGTTATTCTTGACTTACAGTGTGCTGGCTAAATAATCCTATAGGGTTGATAGCCTCTGAAGTCCTATTTTAACAAAAAATAAAGTAAGCCACAACTCTTGGACATTAACCTCTATCACTCGCGAACGAGTAGAGTAATCTAGCTCATATATCTAGCATTTGGGAAAGGTCAGTCAGGGAATAGGTGTGGAAATTTACAGCCCATTTGATCTAGAACTTTTTGAGTTACAGAGGTTAGGGTTCACAATTTCTGGACTACCTATTTGGAACAGGGTATACAGTAAGTCTAATGTCTTTGCAGAAGTCAATGTGTGCAAGGGGCTGCAGTTCTCAAAAAGGGGCTCCAGTCTTGACGGTATTCTTGACTTAATGTGCTGGCTTAATAATCCAGAAGGGTTGCTTCCCCCTGAAGTCCTATATTAACCAACTAACAATGGGTTGAGATTCGTATACATTAATGTTGTTTGTTTATAATGTTGCTATATAGTTACCATATACAATGGCTTGAGATTCGTATACATTAATGTTGTTTGTTTATAATGTTGCTATATAGTTACCATATATAATGGGTTGAGATTCGTATACATTAATGTTGTTTGTTTATAATGTTGCTATTTAGTTACCATATATAATGGGTTGAGATTCGTATACATTAATGTTGTTTGTTTATAATGTTGCTATATAGTTACCATATACAATGGGTTGAGATTCGTATACATTAATGTTGTTTGTTTATAATGTTGCTATATAGTTACCATATATAATGGGTTGAGATTCGTATACATTAATGTTGTTTGTTTATAATGTTGCTATATAGTTACCATATACAATGGGTTGAGATTCGTATACATTAATGTTGTTTGTTTATAATGTTGCTATATAGTTACCATATACAATGGGTTGAGATTCGTATACATTAATGTTGTTTGTTTATAATGTTGCTATATAGTTACCATATACAATGGGTTGAGATTCGTATACATTAATGTTGTTTGTTTATAATGTTGCTATATAGTTACCATATACAATGGGTTGAGATTCGTATACATTAATGTTGTTTGTTTATAATGTTGCTATATAGTTACCATATACAATGGGTTGAGATTCGTATACATTAATGTTGTTTGTTTATAATGTTGCTATATAGTTACCATATATAATTGGTTGAGATTCGTATACATTAATGTTGTTTGTTTATAATGTTGCTATATAGTTACCATATACAAAGGGTTGAGATTCGTATACATTAATGTTGTTTGTTTATAATGTTGCTATATAGTTACCATATATAATGGGTTGAGATTCGTATACATTAATGTTGTTTGTTTATAATGTTGCTATATAGTTACCATATATAATGGGTGGAGATTCGTATACATTAATGTTGTTTGTTTATAATGTTGCTATATAGTTACCATATATAATGGGTGGAGATTCGTATACATTAATGTTGTTTGTTTATAATGTTGCTATATAGTTACCATATATAATGGGTGGAGATTCGTATACATTAATGTTGTTTGTTTATAATGTTGCTATATAGTTACCATATATAATGGGTGGAGATTCGTATACATTAATGTTGTTTGTTTATAATGTTGCTATATAGTTACCATATATAATGCACATGCGATCAAATGCAAATCACGGCTGCTTTTACTTGCATTGTACACTCGGATGCCATAAGTTGCTTTACAACAACTATAATTTTCAATATTGCGGTACAGGGTATAACCGTATTCGTTATTTATAATGATACAGAACCTTTACTTCGTCCGTAATTTAGTACATGTAAATGTAAGAATGAAAGTAAGGAGTATAGAATTATTAGACGGTCATTATATGTAGGCTTAGTTGCTTTCTAAAATGTTGAGTTCTTGAACCACTTCACGTAGAGTGTAACCATAATCGGTATTTATAATGCTCTACTGAATAATATAAGGTTTGAGCGTTTATGCAGTGTTTTGAATGTATGTTTACGAAATCATATTGCTCATACCTATAGCAATGATTTAGCTGTTTCTTTGTTTAATTATTTTACCTGGATTCATGAAGCACAGGTGGCTATTGGACAAGACAAGACTGAGAGACTTGGACTTTGAAGTGGCAGTGGCGGAGGGTCGAATTGGGAAACATCTAGGTTGAATGTAGTAAGGTACTGGTACAGTAAGATAAGGGAAGTATAAGGGAACTAGAATAAGATTAATTGTACACCACTTTGTAATTGTGGTCAATATTTACGAGACGCAACAATATAGGTAACAATTTCTAATATAAATTTTGGGTTCCTATCATCATATGCTTCATTTCTATTTACTTTTTATCCCCGGGGGGAAAAAAAATCGGGATTTTTCATTTTTTTCTTGGGATCTTTTGTTCTGGTCATTAACCTAACCAAAAAACCTAACCTAACCTAACCTAATAGCCCCCAAATACATTTAGGTTAGGTTAGGTTAGGTTATGTTTTTTGGTTAGGTTAATGAACAAAAAAATCCCAATAAAAATATGAAAAATCCCAAGATGTTTTTTTTTTCCCGGGGATAAAAAGTTTATAGAAATGAAGCACATGATGATAGGAACCCAAAACTACCATTACAAATGTGTTACCTATATTGTTGCGTCTCGTAAATATTTACCGTTATTGTCACTTAATTTAAAAACAACAAAAGTAATAATACAAAAAATAAAATAATATATATATTTTTTTTTTTTGGAAAAGTTCAGTTGACAACCGAAATATTCTGGGTGCCAAACCGAATCATTTAATTTTGTATAATTTGTGGCCTCTGACGGTTCTGCTTATCATAAGGGGGGGTGACCTGCATTTTTTCCCTCCTTTTCTCTCTTTCTCTGGCTTGTATTCATTCGGCCCCATTCAGCCTACTGTTTTTAGACGTTTATCTCCATCCAGGTGTCGATTTCTTCCTGGCGAGTGATAGCGAGCCAGCATTGTATGAAGAAATCCGGTTTCGCCGGAGAAATTTTTCTATCGAAAAATGTAGAAATTTAACCTGCTGTCAATTTTTTTTTTAATATGCTGGCTCGCTACCGCTCGCCAGGAAAAAAATCGATCCCTGGTTGGGGATAAATGCCTTAAAACAGTAGTCTGAATAGGGCCGAATGGACACAAACCAGAGAGAAAACAAATATACGAGGTGGGCCCCCTTAACCTTCCATTCACTGACTTCCCTCTACTTTCAAATGGGGTAGGCCCCCCTCCTCCTCCCTAAAGATGTTAAGCCATGTCAAGGATGATAGAGGCAATAATAACATTTTATATTACTAATCCCAATAACATCTTGCTCAACTCCGTAATTTTCAGTTTAGTAATGTTGTCTACAGCCCGTGATTGTCTACAACCCGTGATTAGTTTTTGTTCACGTCATTGAATTTCGAGTTATATTTTCTAGTTATCACACAAATTATCATCGAATATTTAAGAAAACTATTAAATCCTTACGACGTCGTATCACAATCTGACTTCCAGGTGAGTGAAAAACGCGCTAATGATACCAAATTCAGCCGCTCTTGTGATATACACAAATCCGCGTTTTTAATATGCCCATCCGCGCTTTCGTAAAACGCCGCAAAATGATGACCGTATCTTGAGCCTGATTTCGTGATTATCGTGCCAGCTATATGACTTGAGCATAGCAACTTAAGACTTAATAGTATTATTAAGACTGGGCATGTTATGACGTAAGCATATACAATACAAATTATCTATTCATCTTGTATGGCTCTTGTCTGCTTGTAACATTTCATAATTTGAGTATCCAAGAAGAGGTGAAGATTGTTTTATAATCTAATTTATTAATTTCAGTCCCAACACCACTCACCTTCCAATGAAATTAATGCAAGTGTGTGATCCTACCTGGATTCGAACCTGGATTACCACATACATATCTTAACCCGTTCTCTACCACCGACGTACTTTTAATTTTATTCTAGCTATATTTAGACAATTGTGTGCAGCTTAAGTAGGATATGTGGTAATAAAATGAGTTAAGTGAGATAGTAGGAAGTCTGTTAAATGCTGGAAGCCCTCTTTAAGCTGAATAACATCGTGTAATAGTAGCCATAATATCCTTAAAAGGACGGCATTGGTAATGAAAGGGTTAAACACTTTTTAGATTTCGAAAATAATGGGACGAACGTCTTAAAATCTCAAAGCCAATGAAGCTAAACATGAGGAAGAAAGGGGTAAAAAAAGACAAGAAATCCGCTTAAGGGTCTGGTATGTCAACTGAGTTAGGTTAGTTATTTGGATAACTATCCTAATGTTGGATGTTGAAAGCCTACACCACTCTATCCTCTTTCTTTTCATCGGACGGTATACTGCAAAGTTCCCATCAAGATTTCTCAGTTATTTTGAAGATTTTGTAGTGAAATATGGTGCTAATCATAATTATAAACTTGGTCATAATGTGATACAGAGACATAGTGGATTCATATTTGTCCATTAAGTATCGAGAAAGTAGTTGTCAAGGGATTCAATTTACCGCCAGATGAAATGAAACAGAGTATAGGGCCGCTCATACATCCAGGGGAGCAGCTGTCATCGTGCCCCGATCACACACCACCCACTTCCAACATTCTTTCACATATAAATACTCCTATATGTGGAATAGTTTATAGCTGTAATGTTAATGTTTTTCAATTTACCAATCTGCAAATAATTAGAGAAAAAAATAAATTCATGCATTCCTATTAATAAGAAATATTTAAATCATTGTAAATATATTGTACTTAATGATAACTAAAACATAAGCTGCTCTTTAGATAGTGATATTGTATAAAGGTATATTCAATTTAATCATCATCATATGTGTCACTATGTTAAAACAAAAAACTATGCCCTCATTCACATCTTCACCCATCCTTCCTATGGTACCGTAGCCACCGCCCACCAGTGTTGCCAATTTACCTACTTTTCCGCTAGATCTAGAGGTATGTTTTTCAATCTAGAGTAAATTATTTACATCTAGCGGCATGAATTCTATTTACTCTCTAGCGGACTTGATTTGGCAACTCTGCACCGCCCACCATACAATACCTTATCTCCCGCCCATCTCCCATATCCCACCACCACCACCCCTCTACTTTTCTCCCCTACTTTTTATATTTTATGTTATCACTTTGTTCCATCTTTTTCCCGCACACAATATATAAAATAAGCAGCCGTTTCTATCTCGTCCCTTATTAACACGTTTGTTGTTTTCTATTTCATTATGAATACCTTATTATTTCGTTTATCTATACTGTATATATATATATATATATATATATATATATATATATATATATATATATATATATATAATAGTAAACAATTTTGTTCCGTAGTACATGTACAGTACTTCCTTGCTTGACCTCTCTCTCTCTCTCTCTCTCTCTCACCCTTGGCGATCTAACTCAGCCCAACTCTCTCAGTAAATCTCTCAAGTCGGCCACCACAGGTAAGTTTCTGAACAATAACTCCAACAACTTCAGGAACTGTTGTCGGCAACTTACAGGCTCCAGGGGACTAGTTTATTTAGGGCAACTCAATTGGCCACTTGCGAGATTCAGGCTATAAGGAAGTTGGAGCCATAAACATCGATATTCAACAGAAATACAATAATAATATAGGTTTCTAATGGATACAAAGTATGTTGAATTGGGTTTTATGTATTTACACAAGCACTACAACCACAATTTAGGTGTTAATTCTGTTAATTATCGATGTCTACAGCTCCAACTTCCTTATAGACCGAAACTCGTAAGTGGTCAATTCTGGTCTATTCGCGTATGGCATCCCCTAAGTTGGTCATCACTGCGTAACCTTCTGTAATGTATTGCATCCTATTCCATATGGACTGTACAGTACCGTATGTAAATCTATTACGTCAACGTAAACTAATAACGTTACATAAAGTCTATTATATAAGTAACACCCCGTTCTTAACGCTAATCATCAATTACAAACCCCAATGTACTTTAATAAACTAATGAAAGCATATGGTCCTCCCGGGATTCAAACTCGGGACACCACACCCAGAACCTAAGCACTTAAACCATTACACCATCAACACAGTTAAAAAAAAAAAAAAAAATTTAAAAGACCTCCGTCTACGTATTGTGAAAAACCTGTTATCCTCCGGCAAATTGTGGGGTTGAGTGAGTGAAGTGGGGGACAGTGAATGAAGGAGGATGCATGTTTTTCATAATACGTGTTGCTAGCCCCAAACGCGCGAGCAACTGTGGCTTTCAACCATCCGACACATCCCCTTTTATTAATATGCATCACACATGTTACATACAAATAAAGTTTATGTTTTGTTTTACCCTACTGTGGAAAGACTACGGATACACCACTCCTGCCGGGGCCTCACACAGTGGCATGACCCAGTCCTGTCGAACTGAGCTCATGACGCTGGTGGCATTGCCCCGGAGGATAGCCATCCCTAGTCTTTGCTTGAGCCAGAGGGTTTCCCGGGGTTCTCCTGAAACTTCTCTGATTTTACGGCCTATTTCATTCACCATCTTAAGGGTGGTAGGACCGAAGACTCCTGAAGTTTCGAATGGCAGGGGCTCGAACTGATGAATTCTGGCGATGGCTTGATATTTTTCTCGCTTTTTATTTTCTGCTATCCGGGCGGCTTCACCTGCTTCGTCGGCGTTTCTGGCGGCGTTGGTTGTGGAGAAAGTGTCAACACATGTGGCATCCCACACGAGGCACCGGCCATTCTTGTAAGGGAAAGTGGTCATCCCATCTGGCCGTTTGCCGTCTTCTCTGTGAAGTCCATGTGGTTCGAGGATTGATGCACGGTTAGCACTCTGCAGGGCCCGTTTTATGACATCATTTAGTGCAGAGTGTCTTGGCAGGCGGCCTGCGTTGTAATTACATGACAAGGCATGGTGACCTTGAGCATCCATCCTCCCATCACACTTGCAAGTGTGTGGGTGACAAACTGCCGCACCCCCTCTGAGCGCGATGGCGACCCGGAGCGCTTCAGCATTCAAGTGAGTTCCAAGAGGTGGGATGGGGATGGCGTGTAACCACAAGCCACTCTCCGAACGGGCGGCTGCCTGGAGGCGTGCTTTTGCAACCTGGTCTGCATTGGTTAGGAGATTTTCTTGAGTTTTCTTCGCCGAGATGGTATCCCACGCTTTCTGCTTGCTCCTGGAGGTACCCTGAGGCTCCTCCTCTACTCCTGTACTTCCCTTCCAGGTGTTAATCGCTGCTGTTACGTCCCCATTAAGTGTCATTCCGGGTTGAGAATAAAGGATGGACAATACGAGGTCGTTGGTTGCGATGAGGGAAGAGATGTTAAAGGTTGAGTACACGATACACGTCTTTATAATACGGCAACTGAGTTCTGGTTCTATTTGTGTATGGCGACATTTATATCAGACAACTTTATACCTTCTACTGTACTTCATATTTATAACTTTACCTTCGTCTAGTATACCAATCCCAAATACCTTCCCAGTTTAACCTCCAATAAATCTTCCATACAAACATCCCCATTCCTCCACAACATAACAATAATATTAACCCTTTGAGTACCAGCGACGTGTGTTATCTTTTATTCTAGCTATATGTAGACGATAGTTTGTAGCTTAGGAAGGATCTGTGGTAGTTAGAAGGGTTGGGTGAGATAGTTTGAAGCCTTATTATTGCTAGAGGTCCTTCGTAATCTGAATAAAATCGTCTAATAGTTGCCTCAATATATAGAAAAGGACACCGCCGGTACTTTACCTTACCTTTTGATACGTTTTCATGTGTTCGCCACTCTTTTACCGGCACCAAGGAGCGCGACGCCCCTCGTTGTGGGTGGTGATTTGGTGCAGTAGACTGTTTGAAGCGACAGCTCGCTCCCTTTCGAGGATGGGCTCGTCTGGCACTTTTTGCAGTTCGACATCGAGGGCTCTCTTGAAGTTGTCTAACGAAACGTCCCTTATGTCTCTTATTCGCCGTGGGAGTTTGTTGAAGAGACGTGGGCCTCTGTGTGATAACCAGCCCTCTCGCAGAGAGCCCATAGCACCCCTGTTATTCATCTTGGGGATTTCGCATTCCCAGCCTCTCCTATCACTGAATTTCATGACTATCGGAGTATGTAGATTTGGTACTAAACCCTCAGCGATTTTCCACGTGTATTTTATTAGGAAACGTTCTCTTCTACGTTCCAGTGAGTACAGAGATTCAGTGCTCTTAAACGCTCCCAATAGTGTAGCTGTTTTATCGAACTTATATGTGAAGTGAAATGTCTTTGTACACTCTCTAAGTCATTTATTTCACCTGCTTTGTATGGGGATGTTAATACGCTACAGTATTCAAGCCGCGGTAGCACTAGAGATTTGAAGAGCGTAATCATAGGTAATTCACCGCGTGTTTTAAATGTACGCAGTACCCGTTAGACGTTTCGCAGCCGCAATTTGACATGATTATGTACTTTGAAACCCATATTTTCAGACATTAATACCCCAAGTTCTTTCACACTGTCTTTCCGTTCTATTATGTGGTTAGATTCTGTTAAGTAATTTATAATTTCTTTAACACCATTATTATCTCTGTACCGTATTAGTTGGAATTTTTCTTCATTGAATTGCATGTTGTTTTCCCTGGTCCACTGGAACACTACATTCATGTCTTCCTACAGTCGGCCCGTGTCCTCTTGTGTGTTTACTATCTTGCTTAATTTTGTGTCATCATCAAAAGACGACACCGTACTGAGTCTGGTGTTGGTATCTATGTCGCAAATTAGTATGAGGAACAGAAGGGGCGCTAGCACTGTTACTTGGGGCACTGAGCTTTTGACATCCGAAGGCTCAGATGTGACTTGGTTTACTGCTACTGATTGTTTTCGGTTTACGAGGAAATTGTGTATCCACCGTCCGATTTTCCCCGTTATACCTTTTGCTTTTAGTTTGTGGGCTATTATACCATGGTCACATTTATCAAATGCCTTGGCAAAATCGGTGTAAATGACATCCACGTTTTTCTTTTCTTCTAGCGCTTTAAGAATTGTGTCATAGTGTTCCAAAAGTTGTGAGACACATGATCTTCCCGCTCTGAACCCATGTTGACCGGTGTTGTGTAGTTCATTTGCCTCCATGAATGTTGAGATTTTGCTTCGCAGGACTCGCTCAAAAAACTTTAATGATGTGGGAGGTCAGAGCTACCGGGCGGTAGTTTTTGGTAGTGCTTTACTCTTCCTTTATGCAGTGGGGCAATTATTGCATTTTTCAAGCTATCTGGTATTTCACCAGTGTCTAGACTCCTTCTCCACATTATAGCCAGGGTTTTTGAGAGGTTTTCCTTACATTTCTTCATTAGGATCGAATTCCATGAGTCCGGGCCTGGTGCCGAGTGGGATGGCACGTTGGAAATGGCCTCTTCTATGTCTTTTGGACCGAAATCAATATCCAGCATCTGGGGGGTTTCTGTGGGGGAGGTTTCCATGACAAATATATTTTGGTCTCTGATGACTTTTGTTTCATCAGGCTCACTGAATGCCATTTCATACTGCCTGGGTAAAAGTTCGCTCATTTCCTTTTTGTCCCCTGTGAAAGAGCCGTCCCCTTTGCGTAGTGGGCCGATGTTTGATGCTGTTTTAGCCTTTTGTTTGGCGTATGAAAAGAAGTATTTGGCATGTTCCTTTATACCTGCAATAGCTTTCCTCTCCTCTTCCATATGTTGTAGTTCATATGATATCTTAGCCTTTGTTCAATTTCCACCATTTCTCTATCTATTTTGGCCTTTTGCCTATCCTGTAGATTTTAATGTGTGCGTCTTTGTGTGAGTAATTTTCTTCTTGTGTACTGTATGGGTTAACTTCCTAACTTTACTCTAGCTAGTCTTTTCCCTGTCTTATTTTTAAAGTAACAAATCATTGTGTATATTATGGCCAAACCTGAATTAGACAACCTAGCCAAATGTGACCTAACATAACCTAGACTAACTTTATCCAATCTATTACCTATTATTTGTTTTCAATGTAATTAATCCATGTGTATGTAGGCTGTAGATGGCCCCAGCCTTATTGGAAAATGTTGTCAAGATTAACTTAACCTAACCTAAACTATCCTTGTCCCATCCATTTCCTAAGTTTTAAATGTAATAAATCAAACTACTTGTGTATATGACATCTCCTATAGCTATATTTCTATGTATAATTATCTATCTATATACTCTGGCCCAATCCCCATTTGTGTGTGTGTGTGTGTGTGTGTGTGTGTGTGTGTTTTGTGGGGGGGGGGGGACTCAAGACAGAACCAGCATAGGGACAACACAACAGAAAATAATGAACACACAAAATACAAATTCACACACATCTAGGTCATCCTATAGCAGGCAGCACAATACAAATTAACTTAGCCTCTTCTAACTTATTCCAATTTAATCTCTATCCTTATAAACCTAACTTATTCCAATTTAATCTCTATCCTTATAAACGTAACACATCAAGAAACATACAGATTATCAAAGTGTTATTTTTGTACTGTACAATTGTCCACACGTCAGTCTGTTAGTGAGCTATTTTTATCGTTTCTATTTTATCGATATGTGGGAGTATACATTGTAGCGAGACAGAGCCTCTCCTTATTAGGAATGGTGTTGAAATCCATGTTGAGATGTCTAGGAACCATCACAAGGGAAAGAAAAACAAAAATAAATTGCTAAGGGATGCATTTCACCGCCAACTGAGATAAAACCGACGATATATTATGTTAGATTAGATTAGAGTAAGTAGATTAAGGGGAGATGGGTCGTTTTATGGTCCCCTTTCTGCCTCATTTTAAGCCCGATTTGCTGTGAGATTTTAAGACGTTGGAACCACTAGTTTGGCGATTTTAACACCTTTCGCCCCATTTCGTTGTCAATTTTAAGACCTTTCGTGCCTTAAGTGTCAATTTCTTCCTGGCAAGCGATAGCGAGCCTTACATTTTAAGAGGAATCGGCCTTCGGACGGGACATTTTTCTACCGAAAAATTTACAAATTTATCTTGAAGGGGGTTCTAGGTTTTTTTCTTTCTAAGTTTTGATGGAGGTCTAGCGAGGAAAGTAAGAACTAAAGGAATACATTAATTAATAACCCCCCCCCCCCCCGCCAAAAAAAAACAAAACACTCGACACATTTTTTTGCCAATATTAAGATATACCTTTCGCCACATTTCTTTGCCAATATCCAGACCTTTCACATTTCAGTGTTGATTTATCCTGGCGAGCGAACGTAAGCCTGTAATATAGAAGGAATTGGCTTTCGCCCAGGATATTTTCATCTCGAAGGGAAGCCTTGTATTAAGTTTGATGGATGTCTAGGAAGCAAACCTATATATATAAGGGGAGGTGTGGTGGAGTGGTCTTGCCACTGGCCTGGTAATCCAAAGGTCCCGGGTTCAAATCCCGATGTATCAATGGGAAGATATTATTGGGATGGAATTTGTGCTGTACCTAGTATCAGTGCATTACCACAAGCCCACCGAAACGTCAATAAAATACCCTCATTGTTCCCTGATTAAATAGCACTGTATGAATATTCCCATATTCAAAATATGCTATAGGGGTGCAATGCCTGGTGAGTTATCTGCTCAACAGGTGGCGTTGTGTGTGTAAGTGTGAGAGTCCGAGTGTAGAGGGTGAGACAGTGAAGCACGGGGACGAGGTGGCTTCAGAGAAGGGGTCGTTTCGGGCCATGAGTGAGCACCGTGCCTCATGTGAAGGCAAGATGGCAGGTGCTCGTTGTACTCTACGTGCTTCACATGTCTCACTCCCTAGACTGGAACAAGACCTCACGGGCTTCACTGTTCATTGTAAAGCGGTGAATGTTAAGGCTCTCAGCCTATGCCCGAGAGGAAGTAAGTTGGAATATAGAAAAAAAAAAAAAAAAAAAAAAAAAAAAAATATATATATATATATATATATATATATATATATATAATGTAATGAATACAAATATTGTGTAATGAATATATAATTTTATTGTAACAGAAAATCATAATTAAATATCCAATTGAGGACATTAGAAGGCATAGCGGACATATTCAGTAGGTGTGGTATTACGTCCCAGTGTGTTTCACATGCTTGCACCCAGTCGGGGGACACCTCGACGACGGTATAGCGTTCATCTTGGGGCTGGAGGCCGTGGAAGAAGGGGACATAAGATAGAGGATGGAGTACACTAAAGAGTACCTGGAGAATTTATGGAGAGTGGGGATGAGAAACAAAAGAGAGAGAGAGAAAGGAGAGCGTAAGGGATGAGAGTAGTTTCCTGTTAAAATTTTTCTTTCAAATGTATCCTACTTCTTTATTATCTCCCCCTTTCTTTCTATTTGGTATCTTTCTTCCTGCTTTTTTCCCTACCTTTGCTTAAAAGGGAGGAAGCCGATACAAAGTCGTGGGGTAGAAATACCCGGCAGTCCCCATATCCCATGAGACGTATACAGACTAATAACACACATAACAAAGCCACTCCCACAGCTTCCTCTCTCTCCATCTCCCCTCTCAACACGCTGCGAAAAGTTTATACGAGATACGAAGGAAGTTAGTTAAAATAGGACTTCAGAGGCTATCAACTCTTCTGGATTATTAAGCCAACACACTGTAAGTCAAGTTTAGCGTCAGGACTGGAGCCCCTTTTTGGAAACTCCAGTCCCTTGTATGACGAAGGAACACACAGGAAAACCAGCAAACACAGATCTACTGATCCTTATGAAGCTGCTTGCAACTTAAATTACCTAGCCTATGTGAAGTAAGGTAACGGTAGCATAGTAAATAATTATGTAATATATTTGTAAACGCAGTTAATCGGGGGTTAAGAGCGAGATCTGTATCTAATTGAATTTTGAAAGTTTTAACAGTACTACACTCAATGGCATTTAATCGGTAGGCTAGTTCATTCCATAGGTTTACTACTCAATTAAAAAATAAATTCTTTACTTCATGTTAGTTGTAAAGCTTTCCAAGGATCTTACAGCTTTTTTTTCGGTGTAATATGAATGGATCAATTGTGAATTATTTGATAAGGGACCATTGTAAAGGTTTATTTGATAGGGACCATTGTAAAGGTTTATTTGATAAGGGACCATTGTAAAGGTTTATTCCTCAATACCTTCATTTGACCTGACCTTGAATATTTGTATAATCCCCTCAATCATGCATACTATAACTTTCATATGTGCAGTTATCTAATATATATAAATAATGTTTGTTCATAAAGTTACTACGTATGGAAACTGGTGTATTTTTTATGGTATATAACATTTCGATAGGGTTCAATTTTCCAGGGAATGTGTATTATTAACAAGGGGGGTGATGAGTGTTTGTCTGGACCTCCCTTCTCCTTCATGTATACCCCTAATAGTTGTGAACTTACAAGACGTTCGCCCTATTTCTTAGACGATTTTAAGACCTTTGGCCTCATTGTGCTGTCAAATTAAATACTTGTGCCATTTAGGTGCCGATTTTTTCCTGGCGAACGATAGCGAGCCTTCAATTTAAGAAAAGCATTTTCTACAGAACAAAATGTAAGACAACAAAAATATCTGGAAAGGGGGTCTTGGGGAGTATTTTATAAGCTTCATGAAGTTCTTGGGAGGATGCTGAAAGAGAAATATATATATATATATATATACAGTATATATACTGTATACTGTATATATATATATATATATAATAAATATAATAATAATAATAACAGAAGAATTGAAATAATATTAAAGCATATATTTACAGCCTAAATCACACTTGTTCTCCTTCGATACATACCATCATACAAAAAGGCACGAGCTTATGTGAGTAACTGTACCATGTTCACTTATCCCCGCATATACACGATGATTTACGTGGGTGGTGATGGGCTGGTCTATCAGAGTATGAGCTGAGCGATCTCTGCCATACCCATAGCTTACTCTGACTGTTCCTTTTACTTATATATCTTCTAGATCTCAAGTGACGGCGTCTTTTCCGTGGATTGACCTCCCTACTGCCAACCTTGAAGTTGGCAGATTGGGAGCCAAAGCGTCACATTTTTCCCTTGCCCCTCAACTTTCCCTTCATAATTGCTGAGGGGCACAGGGCCTTGGGTGGGGCTTTGGTTTCCCGGGCGTATCCGCACCCTCCTCAGCTCCCTGCTTTGGAGTGGCTTAGGTCACCCAGGCTTTGTTAGTGGTACGCAGGGAGGGTTTTGTGGGGGTGCTCGTTTATGGCCTTGGCCTTGCTCAAAACCTTGGGGCTGTTCGGCCAGACAGCCTGGGGAACAACAACAACAACAACAATGTGGGTGGGTTGATCCTTCACTGTCACCGAGTTGGCCCATCATTCAGTCTTGGGCTGGTTAGGCTGCATTGTCAGTCGCCTCGTAAGCTGCCCACTAATCATACGGACCAACTACTTCAGGCCATTTGTCAACTGGATTGTATCTCAAGGAGGCCTTTAAGTATCGCTAACATCCATTTCTCCCCTCTTACGTTTCTCATAAATCAGTTTGGGAATGGTGTAGAGAGTATATGTAAAATGCCTCCTCAAAGTTTGTTCAGTAAATTTTGGATTACCTCCTTCACCACGATGACGCCTTGTTTACCTTTTATTCTGCCTAACATTAGAGGATTTTATGCAGTTAGGAAGTACCAATAATATTTAGTTGGTTCATTGAGGTATCAGTTACCGATTTGAATCCTATAGATAACTTATAAGGTAAAGATAACCGTCTAATGGTAGCTATATTAATACGAATAATACGTCACCAATAATACGTCATCGTGCTGAAGGGGCTAAAAACTGTGCTTTCGAAATGTGACCACAGTACAAGCTTGGTAAACAATATATTAATAGGTTGGTACGCACGTCATATACAAGTTATTTTTTGTAATGAATGGGCTAAGTCCTTTGTTGGAGGATTAAACGCATATTTTGCATTATAATATTTGATTTGCTTTTTTTTTTTTATATTTTGTGCTTGAATAAGTCCGAGATCTTTCCATAATATTAGTATTAAAGTTTCACATCCTTTGTAACATCACCACTGTTAATACTATATTGTCTTGGAGTATCCTATATGTAACATCACCACTGTTAATACTATATTGTCTTGGAGTATCCTATATGGTGTGCGTTAATACTATATTGTCTTGGAGTATCCTATATGGTGTTAATACTATATTGTCTTGGAGTATCCTATATGGTGTGGGTTAATACTATATTGTCTTGGAGTATCCTATATGGTGTGGGTTAATACTATATTGTCTTGGAGTATCCTATATGGTGTGGGTAAATTATACCTTATCAAATTGTACAATTGAAGACCAAATATTAGGTATCCGAATATGGTGAAAGCATATACAGGTACTGTATACAGTATGTTATGGGAACCCACCTCGCTGTTTGTATCTTTCTCTCCGTCTCTCTTTGGCTTGTATCTATTGGGCCCCCTTCAGCCTACTTTTTAAAGACGTTTGCCCCCATCCAGGTGGTCAATATTTTCCTGGTGAGCGGTAGCGAGCCAGCATATATATTTTCTATGTTGACAGAAAGCTAAATTTGTAAATTTTTCGATAGAAAAATGTCTACGGCGAAGCCGGATTTCTCCATAGGCTATAATGCTGGCTTGCTATCGCTCGCCAGGAAGAAAGCGACACCTGGATGGGGATACACGTCTTAACACCTTACGAGCGGCCTATGCGGTTTATTTATATGTACCGCCCAGCGGGGTGTTTTTAGCCAAAATAGGGCTGTTTACGTGATCATTTTCATGCCTAAATAAGACCCAGAACGTAAAACAAGTATCTATCCCTGAAAGGGCATAAACAGAGCTTTCGAATGACACCATAACGATCCTTTTATGATGGCTAGTTTTCTTGCAATAATCGTGCAACGCGAGTGCAAAAAGCATGTAATTAGGCACTTTCCCCATACAATTCCGTATATAGCGAGTGAGAGAGGGAGGGAGGAGGTGGGATTCGTGTCAGTAGGTTCGCCGCGGTGGTCTGGAGCAGTCATACGCTCGCTACTCTCCTGCCACCACTTGTCTCTCTCTCTCAGCAACATTACGTGCTGAAATTGCCACACGACCTATGTCGAGCACCGCCACATAGTCCAGCTTTATTTAACTCGACTTATGTTGCTCGCCGACAGTTAAGGGTTAAAACAGTTGGCTGAATGAGGCCAAATGGATACAAGCCAGTGAATGAGAGAAAAGGAGAGCAAGGTAAACAAAGTCCGGTGACCCCCCTTAACGTCTGTATGTAATACATGTTGTCACCACCTGCACAAGTGAATTACTTACTTACTTGCGTTACTTGTGTTGAGTTCGCCACTGCTAGTGGCACCGAGGTGCACGCCGCCCCTCGTTCTGGATGGTGGTTTGGTGCAGCAGACTGTTTGAAGGGGTAGCACGCTCCCCTGCGAAGATGGGTCCGTCAGGCACTTTTTGCAGTTCGACATTGAGGGCTCTCTTGAAGTTGTCTAATGAGACACCCCTCATGTCTCTTACTTGCCACGGGAGTTTGTTGAAGAGACGTGGGCCTCTATGTGATAACCAGCCTTCTCACAGAGAGCCCATAGCACCCCTGTAATTCATCCGGGGGATATCACATTCCCAGCCTCTCATATCACTGAATTTCATGGCTATCAGGGTATGTATGTTTGGCACTAAACCCTCTGCAATTTTCCACGTGTATATTAGTACGTAACGTTCTCTTCTACGCTCCAACGAGAACAGTTTCAGTGTTTTTAAACGCTCCCAATAGTGTAGTTGTTTTACCGAACTTATAGGCGAAGTGAAATTTCTTTGTACACTCTCTAAGTCATTTATTTCACATGCTTTGTATGGGTATGTTAATACGCTACAGTATTCAAGCCGCGTTATCACTAGATATTTGAAGAGCGTTATCATAGGTAGTTCACCGCGTGTTTTAACCCTTAACTGGTGGCGCCCGGCTATTGTCGAGTGAAATAAATGTGGCCTATGTGGCGGGGCCCGGCTATTGTCGAGTGCAATTTTGAGCACGTAATGCGCTCTGAGAGAGAGCAGAGCGGTGGGAGGAGCGTAGGTTACCTCATGACCGCTCGCCACGGTGGCCGTGGAGCTACTGAGATGTACTCCTTTGTACTCCACCCTCTCTCACTCGTTTCACACGTAATAATGTAAGGAAATGACCGTATTTTACCGATTTTGCCCTTCGGTTGCACGATCGTTGCAAGGCAACCAGTGATTGTAAAAGGATGGTTCTGGTGTCATTGGAAAGCTGAATTAATGCCCTTTCAGGGATACATACTTGTATTACGCTCTGGCTCTTGTTTTTATGCATGAAAACGAGCACGGAAACAAGCTTGTTTACGGTAAAACCCCCCGCTGGGCGGCACAGTCAAATACACTCCACCACCCGCTCTTTGAGTGTTAAATGTACACAGAATCCAACCCGTTAGACATTTCGCAGCCGCAACTTTAACCTGGTTATGTTCTTTGAAACCCATATTTTCATACATTAACACCCCAAGGTCTTTCACGCTGTCTTTCCTTTCTATTATGTGGTTAGATTCTGTTACGTAGTTTGTATTCTCTTTAATTAACGACATTTGCCTCTAAAATATTTATAGAATATCAAGGGAATGGAGTTCTCGTGAGGGGGCTCAGTCCTGACGCTTTTCTTGCCTTACAGTGTCTATCTATCTATCTATTGCCTGACGCCGTGATCCCCGAAGGGGTGGCCACGAACGAACCGCCCCCATGCACCTCTGTCCCCAGTCAGTCGACGCCCCTCCTCCCAACCAGCACCGCCTTCATTCATATACTTCCTCAATCCATCCTTCCACCTCTCCTTCGGTGCACCTCTCCCTCTCTGTCCTTCCACCTCGCTCTCGTACATCCTCTTAGTCAATCTCTTATCTTCTGAAGTCCTTTTTAACCAACTAATTATAGAAAAAAATATCAGAAAGTTAACGTTATCATAATTTTTTTTTTTTTTTTTTTTCTATATTCCAACTTACTTCCTCTCGGGCATAGGCTGAGAGCCTTAACATTCACCGCTTTACAATGAACAGTGAAGCCCGTGAGGTCTTGTTCCAGTCTAGGGAGTGAGACATGTGAAGCACGTAGAGTACAACGAGCACCTGCCATCTTGCCTTCACATGAGGCACGGTGCTCACTCATGGCCCGAAACGACCCCATCTCTGAAGCCATCTCGTTCCCGAGCTTCACTGTCTCACCTCCTACACTCGGACTCTCACACTTACACACACACAACGCCACCTGTTGAGCAGATAACTCACCATTGGTAGCGGTAATACTTTAATTTTAGAGTGTGCTTGGTCTCGCTACAGTCTATTCGTTGTAAGTAGGCGAAAAATCATGACCTCTAACCTCTGTAACTCAAAAACGACTATAGTAATCGAGCTAATATAACATTTGGGACGAGTCAGTCATGGAATAGATGTGGAAATTTACAGCCAATTTGTTCTAGCCCTTTTTGAGTTACAGAGGATAGAGGTCAGGATTTCTCGCCTACTTACAGCGAATATATAGTACCCTTATTATGTTGTCAATTGTGGAACAACATTAATACAATAAATATACTCATACACTTACCTTCGAACACCATTCACTCATTAAGTAGCAGTGACATCCTTTTGTATTATATGCTGGCAACTATTAGACGATCAAAGGACTAGAGTTCTTGAAAAGAGGTTCCAGTCCTGACGATATTCTTGACTTTAACTGTGCTGGCTTTATAATCCAATAGGGTTGATAGCCTCTGAAATCCTATTTTAACTAACTAATAGACGATTTTATTGGGGTAGGAAGGACATCTACTGTACCTATTAAAAGGTTAGGTTATCGCAATGAACCCTTTTAGCTACCGGTACCCTATATTTTCTAAGCTTTATGCAAATCTTCTAAAATGGCTGAAATCACATATACAATACGTCACCAGTACCGAAAAGGTTGTTACAGCATAACAGATGGCAAACACAACCAACTTAAGGGGACACGTACTGCTTTGTTTACCTATGCATTCATTCATTCGTGAAATCTTAGTTTCCTCCCTAGACATCCCTCAAACTTTGAAAAACATCCCCTAGACCCCCCCTCAAGATAAATTTGTAAATGTTTCGATAGAAAAATGTCCCGGCCGAAGGCTGGGTCCTCTTACAATTACAGGATCGCTGTCGCTCGACTCAAGAGAGAGCCAGAATAGGGCCAACACAACAAAAAACAATGACCACACAATAATAAGATACACATTCACACACATCTATATATCATTCTAGAGCTCTTCCAGATAGTAGCAATCATGGTCTGAAAGACTGTTCGCAAGTGACAGTGTATAACTGAACTGAAGAAAGTATGGAGTGAGACCTCTTAATCTTAATCCAGAACTAGTTAGACTGGCCCACTTGCCCGAACGAGAACGAGAGAGAGAGAGAGAGAGAGAGAGAGAGAGAGAGAGAGAGAGAGAGAGAGAGAGAGAGAGAGAGAGAGAGAGAGAGAGAGAGAGAGAGAGAGAGAGAGAGAGAGAGAGAGAGAGAGAGAGAGAGAGAGAGAGAGAGAGAGAGAGAGAGAGACCATGTTCGCAAGTGACAGTGTATAACTGAACTGAAGAAAGTATGGAGTGAGACCTCTTAATCTTAATCCAGAACTAGTTAGACTGGCCCACTTGCCCGAACGAGAGAGAGAGAGAGAGAGAGAGATTTACATAGATACACTGGCCACACAGATCTTACGATCCCTGCGAGGTGACCAGGACTTAATCCTAATAGAGATAGCAACCCTAAGAGAAAGTGGAAGGAAAGGATAGCAAAGATGAAGGCTCTCTCCCCACCCTCCGCTCCCTCCGGCAATATGCCGTACATGAAAATAGTTAGAAGTGAATAACCTTGCAGGGCTTGGAAATCGCCTGAAGGAATTTATAGTATAGTTAGAAGTGGAAATGAAAAGGCATGCACACCTTCAATTTTTTTTTTTTTTTTTTTTTTTCAACTGAAAACGTTTTCATTTCCGCCAGGTTCTCTTATCAGTGATCAGCTTCTACTGCAGACCAACTTTTCTGTGATATGTGTCTAACCTTTTTTTAAATGTGTATATCGAGTCACTGTCAATAACTTCATTAGGGAGCTTATTCCACTCATTAATAATACTGTGGGTGAAGAAATTTTTAGTTATGTCTAGGTTCGCTTTCCTGCCTGTTAGTTTTAATTTGTTTCCTCTTGTGGAACCTTCTTTGACTATCTTAAATAGATTATTAGAATTTACGTTACTAAAGCCTTTTAGTATCTTAAAACACTCTATCAGCTGTCCCCTTATTTTCCGTTTCTTAAGCGAAAACAGGTCGATTTCTCTTAATCTCTCATTGTATGGCTTATTTCTAAGGGAAGGGATTAACTTTGTTGCTCTACGCTGAACGGATTCTAGTTTCTCTATGTCTTTTATTAAGTAGGGAGACCAAAACTGCACAGCATACTCCAGATGTGGCCTCACAATACTTTTATATAGTGGTACAACTATGTCTTTACTATGACAATGAAAATTTCTTTTAATGAAACCTAGCGCTCTATTTGCTTTGTTAGATGCTGCGGTGCATTGGCTTGTAGATTTTAGATTTTCATTGATAAGCACTCCCAGGTCTTTTATCTGTGATACGCTCTTTATCTTTTCTCCATTCATATGGTATTCGTATTTGTTGTTTCGGAAGCCTATTTGTAGTATCAGGCATTTGTTTACGTTAAAGGGCATCTGCCAATTTTCTGACCACTCTGATATCTTGTTTAAATCTGATTGCAGGCTACTTCTATCGCTTTCTGATATTATTGCATTTCCTATTTTAGTGTCATCGGCGAATTTGGAAATTATGTTATTAATGCCGTTGTCTAAATCATTAATATATATTATGAATAATAATGGGCCCAGAACTGAACCCTGTGGGACTCCACTAGTCACCGGAGTCCATTCTGATTCCACTCCATTAATAATTACTCTTTGCTTTCTTTCGCTTAACCAATTCCTTATCCAATTAAGTGTGCTTCCTTGTGTTCCTAGATTCTCGACCTTCTGAAGTAATTTATTATGAGGGACCTTCTCGAAGGCCTTCTGGAAGTCCAAGTACACTATATCAAGACTTTTGGTAAAATCATTAATCTTAAATAGGTTGTCATAAAATTCGATAAGGTTCGTTAGGCATGATTTTTTTGCTCTGAAGCCGTGTTGACTATTATTAATAAGATTATTATTCTCTATGAAAAGTACAAGTTCGTCTCTTATAATTGATTCTAATAGTTTTACAATAACGGAAGTTAAGCTAATGGGTCTGTAATTCCCTGGTAGTTTTTTATCTCCCTTTTTAAATATCGGTGTAATATTCGCTGTCTTCCAGTCAGTGGGTAATTGTCCATGTTGGAGTGACATGTTAAACATTTTGGTTAGGGGTTCGGCAACTTCATCTTTGACCATTTTTAGGATTTTAGGGATGAATAGGTCTGGGCCGGGAGATTTATTTATTTTCAGTAATTCAATCTGTCTAGTGACGTTTGATTGGCTAATTTTGAAGTCAGGGAGCACAATGTTGCTTGTTTGATTAGTAGCTTGTGGAGTGTTCGTGTTGGCAGCAGTGGTAAAAACGGAGCTGAAATAATTGTTAAGTGTAGAGGCTATGTCTTTGCTATCTGTTTCTAGAACACCTTGAGTGTTAAGTATGGGTCCTATCCCGCTTTTGATTTGTTTGCTACTGTTAATGTATCTGTAAAATTGCTTAGGATTAGTTTTACTATCTTTAGCTATGCTTATTTCATAATTCCTCTTTGCTGTTTTTATTGGTGATTTTACTTTTCTTCTGGCGGCCAGGAATTGCTTACATATGGTATTATTCTTTGTTTCTCTCTTTAAGTTGTATAAACGATTTCTTTCCCTAATTGCTCTACTGATATTTATATCGTACCAAAGGGGTTTGTTTATTTTCTTACTGTGTCTTTTACGCATTGGGATATGTTTCTTTTGAGCACTCATGAATATTTCTTTAAATCTTTCCCATGTATCGTCAATGTTGGTGAGACCTTCGAGATGCAGATTAATATCTTTTAGGTCATTTCTTAGGCCATTGAAATCTGCCATATTATAGTTGGGAATAAAAGTTTCACTAGTGCTGTTTGTGTGCGACATATTAATTTGGAGCCTGACGATATTATGATCACAATTAGATATTAATTCCCCAACTTCTAAGTCAGAAATTAAATTTTCGTGGGTCGTGATTACTAGGTCTAAAATATTATCTCCCCTCGTGGGTTTCTGGACTAATTGATATAAGAAGTTATCTTTAATAAATTCGGTCATTTTTTCTGATGCATGGCCAGACCCTTTTAAATCTCCCCAATGAATATTAGGAAGATTAAAATCGCCTATGATAAGGGTTTCTTTTGTTGATAGAGTTTTTTCTAAATTGTTGTATAGGTCTATATCCTCTTGATAGGTATGAGTTGGACGACGATATACGACAACCACATTAATGTCTATATCCTTGTTATTAATTTTCACACATAACAGTTCTGAGTTATTAGAAGGAATTTTAACCTCAAGTGAGCATATATTTTCTTTTATATAAAGTAATGCACCTCCTCCTCTCTTACCTACCCTGTCCTTATGGTATAGTTTATAGGAATTGATCTGATATTCATGTGTGAAATCGATATTGTTGGTGTCTATATAAGTTTCTGTTATCGCAATTATATCTATTTCTTCATTTAGTAACATAATTCTTAGTTCGTCAATCTTATTTCGTAGACTTCTGGCATTAAAATACATTAATTTGACTGCTTGTTTATTCTCTCTCGATCTTTTGTAAGTTGGGGAATCCGACAGCAATGACACGTTCGGTGGTTGGAGAGAGTTTAATAGTTTTTTTGTTCGGGTAAAGAGTGATTGAGTCGTACGGAAAATCTAGGTGATGGTATGGGTGGAGCGGGAGTTTGGTGATTGAGGGTAGGGGGTGAAGGCGTAATGGAATAAAGGGGAGGTGAGGGGGGTGCGAGAGAGGGACGCAGCAGGGTTTTGGAGGCGAGGAGAAGGGAGTTTGGGAAAAGGTATGGGGTAAGACCTTGGGGAAGGATTAGGAAGAATTAGGTTCTCTGAGAGAGTAGGGTGGCTTATCAGGCTTTTCTTTGTCCTGTCAGAGTTTGAAGGGGATTTGTGAGAAAACTGGTGATTATCCCTAGTTTTCTCGTGGGCGTTGTACACAGCTGCATTTAATTTCGCAGCTAGCCACGTGGAACCAGTGTGGGAGAGATGAATTCCATCTCGCTTGAAAAATTCCCTTTTCCCTTTTACTTCATTAAATGGGTTAATGAATGCGACTTGCTGTTGGATGCAGAGTTGATTTAGGGACTCGTTGATGTCATTGGCCCTGAGATTACTGTAACTGCTTTCTTTCATGAGGGGAGGGATTCCTAGTATGATACAGTTTTTGGTTTTATTTTTTGCTTCTTGGATGAGTGTTTCATATTTGGTCATTATTTGTTTGCTACTTGTGTTACCCCCGTCGTAGGCATCGCTACTCCCTACACTGAGAACTAGGCAAGTACTTTGTTTGATTTGGGACTTCTTGATGTCGTTGGTGATGTGGGTAATTTTAACACCTGGTATGACTTTGACGGATCTTTTACCTGGTGCTAATGTAGCCCATTGGGCTACGTGAGAGCGAGTCACTAACTATTTGTGACTTTATTTCATTTTTGCTAACCAGTGTAGCCTTGGACTCTTGATACGGTTTTCTTTTCGTTACTTTACTTTTGTGTGCATTGTCTGCACCTGCGGCCTCATCTGTACTGTTACCTAGTACATCATATCTGTTAGCAAGGGGGATTGTGTTTATCTTTGGGGCAGTCTGTTTTGTTTTATTTCCTCTGACTACCTGGAAGGCAGCTCTAGAATCAGACTGCGGGTGCGAAATGGGGATGTTTTGTTTGTTAAGGTTGGGGCTGTTACGTTGCTCTTTGAGAGCAACCAGAGAAGAACGATATAGATCAAACGAGAAAAAAACACAAGATAGGTTACAACACACAATAGATTTTCATGTTAATCAAAACTTTCTAAGAGAGAGAGAGAGAGAGAGAGAGAGAGAGAGAGAGAGAGAGAGAGAGAGAGAGAGAGAACAGGCTACACCAAACCAGAACGATCAAGACTAGAGACAGAATAGAAGAGTATGCGGAACAAGAAGAGGTGGCATGTTCCAACAGCATACAGTAGCGACTCATCTGTTAGTTTAGATTAGAGACAGAATAGAAGAGTATGCGGAACAAGAAGGGGTGGCAGGTTCCAACAGCATACAGTAGCGACTCATCTGTTAGTTTAGACTAGAGACAGAATAGAAGGGTATGTGGAACAAGAAGGGGTGGCAGGCTCCAACAGCATACAGTAGCGACTCATCTGTTAGTTTAGACTAGAGACAGAATAGAAGAGTATGCGGAACAAGAAGGGGTGGCAGGTTCCAACAGCATACAGTAGCGACTCATCTGTTAGTTTAGACTAGAGACAGAATAGAAGAGTATGCGGAACAAGAAGGGGTGGCAGGTTCCAACAGCATACAGTAGCGACTCATCTGTTAGTTTAGACTAGAGACAGAATAGAAGAGTATGCGGAACAAGAAGGGGTGGCAGGTTCCAACAGCATACAGTAGCGACTCATCTGTTAGTTTAGACTAGAGACAGAATAGAAGAGTATGCGGAACAAGAAGGGGTGGCAGGTTCCAACAGCATACAGTAGCGATTCATCTGTTAGTTTAGACTAGAGACAGAATTAGAAGAGTATGCGGAACAAGAAGGGGTGGCAGGCTCCAACAGCATACAGTAGCGACTCATCTGTTAGTTTAGACTAGAGACAGAATAGAAGAGTATGCGGAACAAGAAGGGGTGGCAGGTTCCAACAGCATACAGTAGCGACTCATCTGTTAGATTAGAGAGAGAGAGAGAGAGAGAGAGAGAGATAGAACAGGCTACACCAAACCAGAACGATCAAGACTAGAGACAGAATAGAAGAGTATGCGGAACAAGAAGAGGTGGCATGTTCCAACAGCAAACAGTAGCGACTCATCTGTTAGTTTAGAGAGAGAGAGAGAGAGAGAGAGAGAGAGAGAGAGAGAGAGAGAGAGAGAGAGAGAGAAAGATACAATGGCCACACAAACCTTACGATCCAAACGAGGTGGTCAGGACTTAATTTTAGTAGAGATGGCATATCCGATAGAAAAGGAAAGTTGAAGGAAAGGAGAGAGAGAGAGAGAGAGAGAGAGAGAGAGAGAGAGAGAGAGAGCGAGCATGCAATAGACTAAACCAGAACGATATAGACCAGACGAGCATGAGGAATGAGGAGAGGGCCAGTAGCTTCCAGTTCCACCAAGCATACAGTAGCAGCTCATATGTTTACTCAAAACTTTCCAAAGACTGCCTGGCGAGGAGTTATTGGACAGCTTCTGGTCTTAGGGGTCTCAGGGGGTCTTTACTGGCTTATAGGTAACGTCCAGGGGCTCTTGATTAGAAGGTCTTGGGTCTGGGACCGGGTTCGATGACTGGGTACGTTCAGGTACGATGGGAATTAGTCTGCCAAGCGAGAGAGGGATGTGTGTGTGTGTGTGTGTGTGGAGGGGGGGGGGGGGTTATTGGATCGTTATATTATCTCACTAGCTTGCATGGGCTCTTTATCGCGTTGGTTCTCGAGCTTGTTCTGTGTGTGTGTGTGTCTGTGTGTGCTCTACTTACCTTGTTTGCCTGGGCGTTTGATCGCTTACTAGATCTAGAGTATATAATCTTTCTCTCTCTGTCTATCTCTCTCTCTCTCTCTCTCTCTCTCTCTCTCTCTCTCTCTCTCTCTCTCTCTCTCTCTCTCTCTCTCTCTCTCTCTCTCTCTCTCTCTCTCTCTCTCTCTCTCTCTCTCTCTTACCTCAAGAAACTGTTTTGTCTGTATATGTATCTTATGATTAGTACAATGGGCCCATGTTGCACTTGTCCAAGACATTGATACTGTGTGCCCAATAGCAACTTTATTATCGTATGACAGATAATTAATGTTTCGGAATGTACTGTACGGTTTGCCAAAGTAGTGTCTCCGGTGCCATTCCGTTTTGTTCGCTGTGTGCTGTGTTAATGTCTGTCAGATGTTGAATAGGGTGTGTAATGATAAGAACATGTTTGTATATCTCACTCGAAATGATGAATAATAGCTTAGATAGTGCTGATACCAATTACTGATCGAAGTATACTTTGTGCCGCGACATCACTTATTTGGCCGACTGTACATGCATTCTTTATATTATTCTGACTATCATTAGACGAGTTTATTAAGTTTAGAACGGATTCCCTGAGTCAAAAGGATGTAGTGAGATCGAGTTTACCCCTTCGATTATTTAAGATTTTAGTATAATATCTGCCTGCATCCACTCAGTGGGGCGTTAAATGAAGGTTGTTAAGTGAAGCCAAGTCTCTCGTACCCAGCATCACAGCACATACCCATAATTACCCGTTTCTTTTGTAAAGTATATGCCTTCATTTACTGTGTTGCTATCGTCTTAGCCCGTCTGTCTGTCTGTCTGTTGGTCGGTCTGTCTCTTTGTCTATCTGTCTGTCTGTTTTGGTCTGTCAGCCTATCTGTCTGTCTGTCTGTCTGTCTCTCTCTCTCTCTCTCTCTTCAGCCTTCATCTTTGCTATCCTTTCCTTCCACTTTCTCTTAGGGTTGCTATCTCTATTAGGATTAAGTCCTGGTCACCTTGCAGGGATCGTAAGATCTGTGTGACCAGTGTATCTATGTAAATATATGTAAATCTCTATCTCTCTCTCTCTCTCTCTGTCAAAACCCTCCTCCTGTCTGATTGGAAGGTAGTTTCTCCCAGCCATAATGTACTATTTTGACTTTCACCTGTAAGCTTATTATGACAAGCTGGTTTTTATTCAGGGTTGTTTTCTCTCGCCCATGATCGATTTTATTCATGGGGGGTTTTGTATTATTATTTTTGTTATTATTTTCAACTCTGCGAAGCAGAGTGGTATCGCGCACACAGATCCCGCCCGTATACTGTGCACCATAATTCAGCTTGTCTGTCGTCCGTCGTCGTCGTCGTCCGTCCGGTAACTCCTCCTAGACCGTTCGATGGATTTTCACCACATTTCACAGGTATATACATTTGGTCAATGCGAAGGTCAGTCAAAAAGAAATATTCAATTTAACTAAAAGGGTAAGGTCAAAGGTCAAGGTTAAAAATAAGGTCAGTATTTCATGTGTTTTATTTTTTACTCAAATTTCTCCATGTTCACTTAACAAGTTACTGGTACCCTCGATATCTTATTGACCAAATTTGAAATTAATATTCTAAAGGGTAAGGTCAAAGGTCAAGGTCAAAGGTCAAAATAATGTTTGTCCTACTATTTCTTATAATAACTTAAATTCTCACTAAGCTTACCATGAATATTCGGAATACCTAGGGCAAGGTCATACAAAAAACTATTCAATTCCATATGAAAGGTCAAGGTGACAAGTCAAGGTCAAATATAAGGTCAATATGATAATTTCTTTACTTTTCATGCAAACTTCACAACATTTGGTGAGATAGTTCCACCTTACATGAAAAGAAAAACAACACATTTTGAGAAACATATCATGAAGGTCAAGGTGAAGGTCAAAGGTCAAGGTCAAGGTCAACTATTCTATAAATATATATAAAACTAACTGATGGGTTTTAATGAAATTAGTCATGCTTATTTGATTTTCCTGGGCAATATCAATGAAACAAAAAATACTCTTACATAAAGGTCAAGGTCACAGGTCAAGGTCAACTTATACTATACATTTTTAGTTTTTATTCAAATTTCTTCATTTTCACTAAACAAGGTACTGGTAACCCTTGATATCGTATTGCTCAGATTTGACATACATATACTAAAGGGTAAGGTCAAAGTTGAAGGTCAAAGGTCAACATAGCTTTTTTACTAGTATTTTTTATACTAACTCTTAGATTCTCACTAGGCTTACCATGTATATTCGGAATACCTAAGCCAAGGTCATACAACAAACTATTCAATTCCACATGAAATGTCAAGGTCACAAGCCAAGTTCAACTAAAAGGTCAACATGCTATTTTCTTTACTTTTCATGCAAACTTCACAACATTTGGTGAAATAGTTGCACTTTAAGTGAAAAGGAAAATAATAAATGTTGATACATATAAAGGTCAAGATAAAGGTCAAAGGTCAAGGTCAACTATTCTATTAATATATATGATACTAACTGATGGGTTTTAATTAAATTAGGCATACTTATTTGGTTTTCATGGGCATTGTTAATGCAAACAAAAATTTACTCTTACATAAAGGTCAAGGACACAGGTCAAGGTCAAAGGTCAACTTTTATTATTTATTAAAAAAAGATTACTCAATTTTTTTAAAACTGAATATGTTATGGCTTATTACTTAAATCACATATATGTATATCAAATTCACATACATATTGTAATAGTTAAGGTCAGAGGTCAAGGTCAAAATAAGAGTATTTGTCATTTTCCATAAGCTCCTCCTTGACTGTTTAATGTATTGTCATCAAATTATACAGGCAAATTCAGTTGGTCAATGCGACGACCATCCTAATATATGTATTTTATTTTTAGTCAAAGGTCAAAGGTCAATGTCACTGTATATGATCACAATTTGTAATCAACAAGTTTTTATACAAATTACTCCATATTCATAATGCTACCTAATACGAACATTGCCGTTAACCCAAACAGTCCCAGTGACGATTGTAGTCGTCAGTAGATGATTAACTCCACAGACCCAGCGATGGCTATAGCCGTCAGTAATGTACTTTCCTTGTAACTGCCTGTACAACCCTGTACCTTTTATATTTTGTTGTTTCTCTCAGCTTATATAAGACCCACTGAAGGGTGAGAGAGCCAGTCTTGCCTCATCCTTTGAGGTGGAAAGATGGTCTCTCCTGCCATTTTTGGCCACATTGCTTGGGACTCGGGCGGACTTTTATTACTGAACGGGTTAAGCTAACTAAATCCTTGATAAGAAATTCTAAGGTCAAAGGTCAAGATCAAAGGTCATGGTTAAAGGT
>CM064510.1:3820038-3974937 GCA_032716605.1 Paralithodes platypus | reverse complement strand
TGCTCCTTGGTGCTCGCTCCGTATTGGCAAAATTTTTCCGTCTGTGTACTCATACCTCATGCTTCCCAGTACCCTGGAAAGAAGCAAACATCCATCCAGTTCCTAAAAAAGGTGCCTCTTCAGATCTCAAAACTACAGACCAATAGCTATAACTTCCACTCTTGGCAAAGTTTTTGAAATTATATTAAATAATCACATAATTAAGCATCTGGAGAATAATAAATTAATCAGTGATAGGCAATATGGTTTTAGACGATGTCGATCAACTGCAGACATTCTTTGCCTTCTTACGCATCAAATCAACCAAGCTACAGACCAACATGGTGAAACACATACAATAGCACTGGATATATCAAAGGCATTTGATAGAGTCTGGCATCAATCCTTATTGTCGAAGATGTCACACTACGGCCTTGCATCATTAGTTCCACTAATTTCTTCTTATCTTCATAACAGAAAAATACGTGTAATGGTAGATGGCCTTTATTCTCAATTTCACTCAATAAATGCTGGTGTTCCCCAGGGATCAGTTTTGGCCCCAACTCTGTTCCTCATTCATATCAATGATCTCATATCTACCACTCATAATCCAATACATTCCTACGCAGATGACTCAACACTCCACAGTTCCTTCACATTTACCAATTCTTTCACCCAACCCGATCTTATAAATTCAAAAATAAACACTGCAATTTCTCTGAACCAGGACCTTTCTAGAATTAATGAATGGGGACAAGAGAATCTAGTTTCCTTTAATGCACAGAAAACCAAGTACATTCAATTTTTAACCGACAGAATCTCACTGACTCCCCATATATTTTTTAATGATGTAGGAATATTCCCACTTCCCCTAGTATTGACATTCTCGGTGTAACATTAACTACTAACTTGAGCTGGACACATTATTTAGAACGCAGTGGGGTGTACAGAGTTCCAGAAAAACGAGAGTTGTAACCACTTGTTATGTGGCTCAGCGATTTTTCACAATATGATCCCTCTGCAGTTGTTATTATCTAAGTCCTTGTACGGCAATAAACGTGTAATCCTCTACAATTTTCGTGAATTCCGTTTCCGAGGGGCTATGTCCGTTCAGTTGAGGTAGCGGCGTGGTTCCTTCTTCCTAAACTTCGCTATAGAATTCTGGAATAAAACCTTTTGTTGAAAACCATTCCTCTGCGAAACATACCGGTTGGGTAACTACTAACTTGAGCTGGACACATTATGTTAGAAGCATTGCTAAGGATGCCTCTAAAAAATGGGACTCCTGTACAGAGTTCGAGAATTCTTCACTGACGAGCAGGTTGGCCCGTAATATATAAAGGTCACGTTTGCGTTCTCAGTGGCCACTTCTTTTTTGTGTTGTTATTTCTCTGTGGGGTGGGACGGTGGAGTGGTTGCAGGAGGGCAGTTGGACAAAATTCAAAATAAAGACTATTCAGACATAAATCCATAATAACCCTTGCATTATAATTTAACAGGACCATTTCCTACATTAGCCATACGAAGAAAAAAATTCACGTTGCATACCTTGCATTATTCTTACAGATAGTTTCACAGAAATTGTTCCGAGGAACTTGCTTTCAATTGAGCCGGGCTCATATCCACCTCTTTCCCCGTAGCAACTAGGGCAGCGGAGAGCGCCCATTGATTGTCACTTTCTCCTCCACAATGCAGAAACTTCTGCTTAATCAGAATTCATTTATCCAACACCAGCCCAGCTACTACTCTGTGTCGCACTGTGCACACTACCCTCGATATTGCTTTCCACAAATTATACAATAAACAAATGTTTTAAATCCAGTTGTTACAAACATTTTATGACTGGGGGGATGCCTTTAGGCACATGGACCATTTTTGTTTTATCTGTGTTTTTCATCCTCCTCATTGTATGGTAAAAAAAAAACAAAAAAAAACCAAAAAAAACATGTGTGGGGAGGATCCTTCTCACCCCCGGCACTCCTAGACAAAGTATAAGGGAAAAGACCTTTCGTAATTCGCATTTAATTCACAGTCCACTCACCAATTCTCTGCAATCTCTCTCTCTTTGCCGCAAAGTTGCATCCTCTCGCGCTATTCTATCGTTACTAAAATAATCAGTGTTTCCTCAGAACTTGCCCAGTGTATTGCCACCTCCTCTACGTCGGTTACGTTACTAACCTCTTGCAACAACACAATCCAACCCCTACTCTGTGCAACTATCCAAACCAAAGAGTGCAAACGGTATTACTCCTCAGACTTTTTTCTATTTCAACAGCTGAAGCTCTGGAAACTTCTCTCCCAAGAAATCCAATGTTCCCTAGGCATATGACGTATACAATTGCCGCAAACTCCATGCCACGAAATTCCGGAAAAAACAACCGGTTTAAACCTCGGCCAATTTACGGCCGAGCAGGTTTACACCTGGGATTGAGGTTACTCGATCCTGGATCGAAAACAAAATGGTTTATCCGTATTCAATCACAACGGCTTATGATCGGAGATCGCAGTAATCCACGGCTTAAAACATCTGTTCAAGTCGAAGGTTTGCAAACAGCCAATCACAGTTGCTCGTAAGGAATGTGGGGGGGGGCGGGCCCCCCCCACCCCCCCCCAAAATAGGCCATAAAGAAACCACCGAAACGAAAGCCATTGTATCTAATATATGTCTTTATTTTCGGTCCTTTTGTTTTCGGCCCAGGTGAATTATAGGTTTGTAATTACCAATTTCAACAAAATAATTTATATAAAATCATGATAAGTATGTTTTACCAAGAGAGTTACACATTAAAACACAATATTGGATATAGTACTTAGAAACTTAGCACAGTGACCGGGTGGGGCCTATAATGTAAAGGAGTAGCCTTCTACTGGAATGGCGCTGGACCATTTACTCATATCTATGTCAGTTACTTCAAGCTTTTGTAGGAGTTTCAGAAATTTGAAAATATATCTGAGTATATAGATGATGGCATAATTATATCGGACATAATATTAAAATTAAGAGTTTATATGTACAGTATGTGTATGTCATGAACCAATATAGGGTCTACTGTGGGATAGTGGCAGGGTAGTGCCTATTAAGAGGAAAATTACAATACAATAGGACGTTTGCCAAACTCCAGTACTGTGATAAATACATCGCAACCTGATATTTGTGTTCTGTAAACCAATTATCAACAAATAAGGTTCATTGACTTCTACAAGGAAGGATATCAACTGCTCCATTTTATCCAAACCAATTGCTTGGCAAAACAAAACCATAGGCTATTACATTCATTTAAAAGTAACCAAGCTAATCATACCCAACAAAAGCAAGCACTCTCAGTGTATTTACAGTTCGAAAATACTTAATATTGGCTTAGGTATTAATGCAGGAAAAATAATGTGTACTCAGGTGCCGTCTCGACTCTCTAATCTTTATCAATTAATATATTTACGGAGTGATAACTGATGACAAACCCAACGCTAAAGCAAAATTTATGGTCAGTACCGCTTTAACCTTAGGGACAGCTAAGTCAAGCTTCTACGTAAGATTACACATGCCATATTCACACCGACATGATCCAGCACTGTTTCACATACTTCCTCAATTGGACACAACTGTATATAGGATAAAATAGCTCAACTGGAATAATTTGTAATCATTAAAGTGACTGTAGGCGGAAAACCGTTACCAATTGGATTAGTGATTTAACCCTATGCAGCATTGCAACCTACTAGGGGGGCTATCGGAAAAGGGGGACAAACTCATTACAAATTACTCTCTCTTATCTTAGGATACTTCGTTAAATGCATTTGAAGACAATGGTGCCACCCCTATCACTTGCTCTGATTAGCCCTCCCATACTTACCCGCATCAGCACGCCTCTATACTTTCAATTCGTAAAAAGGGATTTAATCAAAATCGCATGGATACAGTGCGCATAATTATAGCCTATTTGATGTTCAACATGCCTAGTGAAGTTAAACTTATTGGTTCTATGATAACCACTATAAAAATACTAACATCATAATATATGTTTCGTGGACATGTTCATTATAAACATTACTTTTATTCAGCAATCGAGGGCATCTCAGGTTATCAAGACACAACTATGATCGAATAACCATCAGTGATTTAGGCTACCGGCGATGCTTCGTTCCCTTGGCACTTATTATGCATTTGGTTTTTAGTATGATTAGACCATTTCCAAAAACGTAATATAAAATTGTGGCCGTTTTTACAATATAATAGAAATCGGTTTAAATGAAAGTTTGGGTTAGTTGGAAGTCATAATTAAGGGACATTTTAGTGGCGAGGAGGAAGCCTTCGAGGGGATTCGTATGTCAAGCCTCCCGCTGGTTTTAAAACCTCGGATTGGACTGCCCGAGCTGCATTCTTAAAAAAACTTGGTCATCCATTATTTATATAAATCCTTGCTTAGAAGGGGACTGAACAGAGTCAGTGCCAGTCTTTTATTACTTTATATTATGGATTCCTTATGAATTAGTGTAAGCTATGTTCATAAGTCATTTTGAGGTTGTTATAACTTCGATTAAATTTCAAAATACATCTCCCGCAGGTTTAAAATCTCGGATCGAGTTAATCTGCGGATTGACTGGATAAGCGGCTTCAGGATTTTATTCTGACTACCGATAGTCCTGGAATGAGTTGAAATCTCGGGTTTAAACCAGCGAGGAGGGTTTAACCACTGTTCTGAAGTCGGGGCCCATGTGCCCAGGCATTTTAGCTTGAATGTCCGTTCGATTTTGGCCCTGTCACTATTTAAACTCTGGGGGGGAGGCACTCGCTGCATGCAGTTATGCCGTTTGTCTCCTGTTCACATAGAAAAGTCCAAAAAACCTTTATTACTGTATCCTATATATTCATTCTGGCTTAAGAAGATATATCTCATATCTTTTTTTTTTTTCCTTCCTCCCCCTATTTTTATTTTCCCCCCACTTTCTGTTTTTTCCCCCCCCCCTTTTGTTTTTTCCCTTCTCCCTCCCCCTTTTTTTTTTTTTTTTTTTTTTTTCTCCCCCCCCCCCCTTTTTTTTTTTCCCCCCCCCCCCCCCCCCCCCTTTTTTTTTACTATTTTTTTTCCCTTATCCTTCTTTTCTTTTTTTTTTTTTTTTTTTGTATTCCTACCGCCTCTCCGATGTTTGTGTTGTTGACGATGGAAACGAGAGCATAATTCACTCTTGTGTACATCAGTCTAGTTGTGAAGCTTGGTACTTTTTTAGTTTCTATCCTATAGTCCTGCAATTTTTTATCCATTGTCGTTCGTGCATCATCCGGCCGACAAGCCGCGCCCCCCCCTGTTCTCACTTAAGGCTGATGCAGTACACAGCCGTGGCTTGTCCCCCAGCGGTTGGAAGAGTGACAGGGGCGCAACGAGCACCGACGGAACATCAAGCTCACCCTGCTTGGCCTATGCATTGGGCCCGATTCAGATACCGTTGGTTGTGTTGTACCCCTCACTCCGTGGTTTCCATATGCTCGAGGAATTTCCACAACTCAGAATGGGTCGTGCTTTCGTTGCTCCCCCCCTCCTCTTGGCCTTACTTCATCCCTCGCATACATCCTTTTGCAAGCCGTCTATTCCTTGTCAAATTCTCCGCGCGCTACTCTGAGTCGACTGCATTTTGAAAATACTGAGCGCGATCCCCCCTTGTTGGCTGTGAGTAGGTTGACGCTTTTCGCTCACGAAGTTGTATACATATCCCTTCCACTCTTCGGTCCCAACTGGGATTCGTTTTATGGTGTCCCGTAGTGTCCTGCCTCCAGGCCTTCACTATGATTTTACTTCCTATAATATGACAGATCTTAGAATCTAAAAGGCGGCATTGAGCACTGGCACTCTAGGGTCGACAAGCGGCTATTACTAAGGCATATCTGCGCATTCCCTCGAGTCTTTACTACTATATTTATCGGCGTGGCAATTCTTTCGCTCCATTCTTTGTTTTAAGAGATTGCAGCTCGGGCATTATTTTTGGATAATTCCGTAGGTTGATACCCGGTCGTGCCCGGCGGCGGTATGGAGAGCGTGATGTTTCATAGCTCCGCTACGGTCTTTTATCCGCCCATACCTCATAAATGTCTGCTTTTACTATCACACCACCCCTAAAAAGACAACCGTATTTAAACCGTGTCTCATATATGTTAACAACCCAATGTTTGTTATGAAACATCTTCTGGGCAAAACCCACCAACTATTTATATCCGTTGGAAATTGTCAAAGTATACACGAAACAAACCCACCCTGCATAATAAGACACCCAGTGCCACCTCAGGCGAACCACCCACAAGGCCCCCGCTCCATCTCAGCACCGTACGCATAATCACTGAAGGGTTATCTACGATTCTAGTTGGTTTGCTTAACCTGAGCCCATGCCATCCTATGCTCGAATAAACATGCCCCTTTATATTCACTGTCACCCGCACAACCACCATACACTCAACACTAGTTAGTCTATTTTCATTACGGTATATACTCGACACCAATAGTACTTTATAAGCTAACTACATGGTGCACCAGCACAATCGGCTTAACCTACTTTAACTGTATTCCATGCAGTTTTATCTTGTACGAAATTGACCAAGACTATCGCTTATAACTAAGGGGGACACTCACAACGTGAAAACCCATGGCTTTCAAAGTGCATTTAAAAAGTAGCTGATAAGAGCTTTTCCATAGCCTAGTAGGTTGCAATGCTGCATAGTTTAAATCACGAATCAAATTGGTAACGGTTTTCGCCTACATACTTAATGATTACAAATTATTTCAGTTGAGCTATTTATCCTATATACATGTGTCCAATTGAGGGAGTATTAACAGTGCTGAGCATGCGGTGGATGCAGTATCTTAAGTATAATCTTGACTTACTGTACCTAATGTAGCGGTCTACAGTATTTGCTTTAGCGTTTTTGTCATCATTATCACTCTTAAATATATTAATTGATAGATTATAAGTCGAACCACGGAGTACACATTAGTTCTGCATTAATACATAAGCCAATATTAATATTTCGAACTGTAAATACACTGAGAGTGCTTTATTTGTATGATTAGCTTGGTGACTTTAAATGTATTAATAGCCTATGGTTGCCATGCAATTGGTTTGGATAAATGGAGCAGTTGATATCCTTACATGTAGAAATCAATGAACCTTTATTTGTTGATAATTGATTACAAAACAAAAATAACAGGTTGCAGTTTATCACAGTACTGGAGTTTGGCAAAGCTCGATTGATTGTATTTTTCCTCTGAATAGGCTACCTGCCAATATCCAACAGTAGGCCTATATTTCATGACATACACATACTGTACATATAAACTCTTAAATTTAATATTATGTCCGATATAATTATGCCATCATCTATATACTCAGATATATTTTCAAATTTTCGAAACTCTCAAAAGCTTGAAGTAACTGACATAGATAGGAGGAAAGTAGCGACATGTCAGTAGAAGGCTACTCTTACAGTATAGGCTACCCGGTACCGGATAATTTCTAATACTATATCCATATTTGTTTAATGTGTACTCTCTTGGTAAAACATCTTATTATATTATATAAATTATTTTGTGAATTGGTAATTACAAACTAGAATTCACCTGGGCGAAAACAAAAGACGAAAATAAAGACATATATAGATACAATGGCTCGTTCGTGTTCTTATTGGCTGATTGCATTCCTTACGGCACTGTGATTGGCTGTTGCAAACCTTCGACTTGAACAGAGTTTTAAGCCGTGGATTACTCGATCTCGATCATAAGCCCGTGTGTTGAATACGGATAAACATTTGTTTTCGATCCAGGATCGAGTAATCTCAATCCCAGGTTTAAACCTGCTCCGAAATCCGAGGTTTAAACCGGTGTTCTGAATTCGGGCCATGGAGTTTGCGGCAATTTAAGTCATAGGAAGAGGGAAAGTGATTCTGGGAGAGAGTTCCAGAGCTCAGCTGTTGAATAGAAAAAAGTCTGAGAGTATACCGTTTCACTCTTGGGTTGGAGAGTTGCACAGAGTAGGGGTGGGATTGTGTTGCAAGGCGGGTAGTACGTAACCTACGTAGAGGAGGTGGCATACACTGGGAAAGTTCTGAGGAACACTGATTATTGTAGTAACGATAGAATAGCGCGAGAGATGCAACTTTGCGGCAAAGAGAGAGAGATAGCAGAGAATTGGTGAGTGGACGGGAGTTAATGATACGAAAGGCTTTCCTTTATACTTTGTCTAGGAGTGCGGTGTGAGAGGATCCTCCCCACACATGTTTTTTTTTTTTTTTTTTTTTTTTTTTTAAGAGACAATGAACGGAGGAAGGAAAAACACAGATAAAACAAAAAGGTCCATGTGCCTAAAGGCATCCTCCATTCATAAAATGTTTGTAACAACTGGATTTAAACATTTGTTGATTGTAAGTTTGTGGAAAGCAATTCGAGGGAAGTGAATTCCAAAGAGTAGTAGCTCTGGGGATAAATGAATTCTGATAAGCAGAAGTTCTGCATTGTGGAGGAGAAAGTGTAAATTCATGGGCGCTCTCAGCTGCCCTAGTTCTACGGGGAAAGATGTGGAGAGGCGGCACAATTGAAGCAAGTTCCTCGGAACAATTGCTGTGAAAATATCTGTAGAATAATGCAAGGGATGCAACGTTTCTTCGTATGGCTAATGTAGGAAGGTCCTGTGTGATTGCAGGGTTATTGATTAATCTAATAGCTTTATTTTGAATTTTGTCCAACTGCCTCAATGCAACCACTCCACTTCCACCCCACAGAGGTGAACAGTAATCCATCTGAGAGCGCACATGACTTTTATATATTACGGCCAACTGCTCGTCAGTGAAGAATTCTCGAACTCTGTACAGGAGTCCCAGTTTTTTAGAGGCATTCTTAGCAATGCTTCTAACATAATGTGTCCAGCTCCATTTAGTAGTTAATGTTACACCGAGAATGTCAATACTAGGGGAAGTGGGAATATTTACATCATTAAAAAATATATGGGAGTCAGTGAGATTCTGTCGGTTAGAAAATTGAATGTACTTGGTTTTCTGTGCATTAAAGGAAACTAGATTCTCTTGTCCCAATTCATTAATTCTAGAAAGGTCCTGGTTCAGAGAAATTGCAGCGTTTATTTTTGAATTTATAAGATCGGGTTGGGTGAAAGAATTGGTAAATGTGAAGGAACTGTGGAGTGTTGAGTCATCTGCGTAGGAATGTATTGGATTATGAGTGGTAGATATGAGATCATTGATATGAATGAGGAACAGAGTTGGGGCCAAAACTGATCCCTGGGGAACACCAGCATTTATTGAGTGAAATTGAGAATAAAGGCCATCTACCATTACACGTATTTTTCTGTTATGAAGATAAGAAGAAATTAGTGGAACTAATGATGCAAGGCCGTAGTGTGACATCTTCGACAATAAGGATTGATGCCAGACTCTATCAAATGCCTTTGATATATCCAGTGCTATTGTATGTGTTTCACCATGTTGGTCTGTAGCTTGGTTGATTTGATGCGTAAGAAGGCAAAGAATGTCTGCAGTTGATCGACATCGTCTAAAACCATATTGCCTATCACTGATTAATTTATTATTCTCCAGATGCTTAATTATGTGATTATTTAATATAATTTCAAAAACTTTGCCAAGAGTGGAAGTTATAGCTATTGGTCTGTAGTTTGATGGATCTGAAGAGGCACCTTTTTTAGGAACTGGATGGATGTTGCTTCTTTCCAGGGTACTGGGAAGCATGAGGTATGAGTACACAGACGGAAAAATTTTGCCAATACAGGAGCGAGCACCAAGGAGCAATTCTTAAGTACTATTGGAGGAATTTCATCTGGACCAGGAGCCTTATCTACTGAGAGATTCTGCAAAATAGTTTTGACATGTCTGGTGTGGATCTTAAGTGAGGGAATTTCAGGTGAATTAAAATTAAGTACAGGGACATCTTGATTTATTTCATCTAAGGTTGAGTTGGTGGAGAAAATATCTGCAAGAAGGTTAGCTTTACCTCGTGGGTCACTTACAAGATTGCCAGTCGGAGATTTTAATGGTGGAATGGATGAAGCAGTAGTGAAGTTGGATTTGAATGAGTTAAGAGTAGACCAAAATATTTTGTTATCATTTGGATTATTTAGAAGTTTATTTGCCTGCTTATGGAGAAAGTTTGATTTAGTTAGGTTTAATACAGTTTTGGCATGATTTCTGATGTTTCTAAAGTAATTAAAGGCTTCATGTGTTTTTGATCTTGTGTATGCATTGTAGGCTATTGCTTTTTGTTCAGTTACTCTAGCACAATTATGGTCAAACCATTTAGGTGAATTAGATCTTTTACTGTACTTTTGATGAGGAATAAAAGTTTCCATTCCAATTTTTACAAAATCTTGTATGTGAACAATACTAAATACAAGGACGCACTGTGCCCTTGTACAGAGCAAGAAGCTGCGCAGGGTTAAAGAACCCCTTGATACTGTTGAGCACACACAGCTTCGGGAAGGCTGCCTTAGCAAGTGAGAGATGGGCGAATATATTTGTTCATTTATGTATTGATTAATGTTTATTATTTTTAGTTTCCTCCCTAGACCTCAATCAAGCTTAAAAAAAATATCCGCCCAAGATCATCCTTCAAAATATATTTGTACATTTTTCGATAGAAACATTTCCGGCCAAAGGCCGGTTCCACCGTTCCTCTTAAGGCTCGCTATCACCAGGAAAACATCGACACGTACATGACACGAAGTCTTAATATTGACAAAGAAATGGGTCGAAAAGTCTTAAAATCGCCAAACTAATGGGCCAAATGTCTTCAAACTAATTTGGCTAAACATGAGGAAGAAGGTGGACCAGAAAAACGAGCCATCTCCCCTTAACCATTCAGCACGATGACGTAGTATTCATCATATTCTGGTTACCATTAGACGATTTTCTTGAGCTTGTAATCTACCCTGAGTCTCAAAAAGGGTATATAATTATGATCTCAATAAACCCTCTGAATAACCTTGGTCCTTCGTCTATCTATCTATCTATATATCCATATACTCAGGCCCAATGCCCAATTTTTTTTCTGTGTTTTTTTTTTTGGGAGGAGGGGGGGGGGGGGCGACTCAAGACAGAGCCAGAATAGGGACAACACAACGGAAAACAATGAACACACAAAAACAAAATACAAATTCACACACATCTAGGTCCTTCGTAAACTGCATAAAATCCCCTATTGTTAACCAGAAATAAAGGTAAAAAGGCGTCATCGTACTGAAGGGGTTAACCTATTCAGTATCGGTGCCGGTCTTTTAACTGTATGTATTATTAGACGATTTTATTCAGTTTAAGGGGGAACTACTCGTTTTATTCTGGACACTGTGACGCTTCGGCATAGTAGCCACGTGCGTTCATGCGCGCGCGTCGGCTGCCCAGCCGTTTAGAAACCGGCTGGCGGCAGTCGGCCGGCAGGCTTTTCCTTAGTATATAGCCTACGACAACGTAACTAATGTCTGGGATATTCTTATGTTGTTTCACAGCTTGTAGCTGCCTTTATTCTTAATCAACGCATCTTAGTATATTTTATTCTCGATAGTTGATTGTTCCATTATAGGCTAATATATAAGATGTAAGTCTAGTTAGGGCGGATGGAGACGAGCGGGAGAGAGAGACTGGCTTGGGACGTTGCTTCGCTTGCCAGCTTGGGACGAGCCTGAAGCGTTGCCATATGCATTTGATTGCAACGTTAGGCTTAGTTTCGAGTCACACACGGGGTAGAGGATTTTGACCCGGCAACTGTGTTGAGTGTTGCCAAGCATTGGATGTATTTTGCATGCCTAGGGCGGGGTCCAGACAGATTCAAGACTCAGAGCTCATCTCACTGTCGTACCCTTCGGACCCCCTTGATATCTATCCCTCTCAACCCCACTTAGAAACTTTCTCTCTTACTTTGTATACCTTCCTTCCACTACTTCACCAATCTATTTAATTATCCCATCCCCTTGATAGACCTTATATCTATTATTGTATTAACGACGAGCTCTCAGATAACTAGATAGGATTTTGGGCTTTATGCAGAGATGTAGTTGTTAATGAGACCTAGGAAGCTTTTTTTGTTGTCTCATATTTGGTGGTTTCATGCTTGCTAGTGTGTTCTTGTGTCAGGTTAGCAGGGGCTAGACCGGAGGGGAGGCTTTTTGCGATCCTTTAAGTAAAGTCTGCTGGTGCGAGTCCTGTGGACCCGCACGACTTTACTAGGATACCCGTGGGAGTCTGGGGGCATTTTCTTGTCTGTGTCCCTGTGTGTCTAGTGTTGTGTTGTGTGAGGGCCCTTGCCTAGTCCACTCAGCACTGCGCTAGCACGTCTTGCTTTTGTTTTAGGGTCGCCAGGAGAGAGTCAGATACTTGCGATCTGAGTCTCTCAAGAGAGCACCCTTTCAATTAGAGTAATTTGGCGCACAGACTTGGGAACGTCCATAGGCTAGAGCAGGTGGCTCAGCCCGGGTATCCGAAGCCTATATCCTTCCAGCTAGACCTCTGCCACCTGGCAGATTAACAGCTAGGGGTTTATCATCTCTGTATGCTTGTTATTGTGCCACAGTTTACCGTTTTTGTGAGCATTGTGAGTCAGGGTGTGGCTTAGAGACTCTGTCCGAGCAGGCTTGCCTGACTAAGAGTGAGAAGCACACCTGTATGTGGTTATGTTGCGAGTTGCTGCCTTTATTTAATTATACCTATGCCATTATACACTGTATGTCCTATCACTAGTATTTATTCCTGCTTATGAGTTAAGAGTTCTCTAAATCCGTAACGTATTTTCTTTGCTAAGCATCAGATCCTACAGTAGCCGCATGCAGTTTAGAAACCCGCATCTTGTCTATCTGTACGATGTTTTGAGGACTGTTTGCTTTCACCTTCTTTCACGCAGGGGTGATTAGTTGTATTAATTAACGTAACGTTAAATGTACTTTCTTCTAGTTTGTTATTAAATTGTTTCTGCAATTTAATTCCGTTATCTATCTTTTCCTTGAAGCTTTAAGCCAACTTAATTGTGTGACCTTTTATATAGCCTGCTTGACTATCAGCAGTCTATAGTGCGTGCACCCTGTAACCGAGTCATAGGATACCTCGTTGTCCAGGCAGGACTCTTGACGGTTTAGGGTGGTTTGTTGCCTGGGTTTATAGATAAGGGTTGGATCTAGCGATTTCCGTTGCTGCTTGTTGCCGCATACCTAGTCCAATAGAAAGAGCCCAGTGTTTATATATCCCAGGACGTAACAACACCCTTCTCCCTCATGTTTAGCATATTAGTGTTGAGGGTTTAAGACGTTCGTTCCGTTAGTTTGGCGATTTGGAGACCTTTCGTCCCATTTCCTCGTCAATGTTAAGACCTTTCGTGCCCTTTAGGTGTCGATTTTACCCTGGCGCCTCTAATTTGTAGAAGGAACCGGCCTGCGGCCGAGACATTTTTCTAACGAAACATGTACAAATTTATATTGAAAGGGGGTCTAGGGGGTATCTTTCTAAGCTTGATGGAGGTCTAACGAGGAAACTTTAAAATTAATTAATAGAAAAATATATCCACCAAAAAGCCAGCACTACCCCCTTTAACAGGTCCTCCAGCAATTAACAGGCTTCGAACTATCACACTTAACCCTTTATACTACCACAGATCCTTCTTAAGCTGTACAAAATCGTCTAAAAATAGCTAAGCGTAAGTGGGCGACCTGCTTTTTGTTTTCTCCTTCTCTCTCTTCCTCTGGCTTGTATCCATTCAGCCTACTGTTTTAAAATGTTTACCCCATCCAGGTGTCGATTTCTTCCTGGCAATCGATAGCGAGCCAGCATTGTCTGGAGAAATCAGGCTTCGCCGGAGACATTTTTCTATCAAAACAAGTACAAATGTATCCTGTTGTTCAAATTTTGTTTTAGGAATATGCTTGCTCGCTACCACTCGCCAGGAAAAAATCAACACCTGGATGGGGATAAACGTCCTAAAACAGTAGGCTGAATGGGTCCGAATGGATACTACCGAGAGAGAGAAAAAAGAAACGAGGTGGGCCACCTTAAAAGGACGTCATCGGTACAGAAGGGGTTAAGGAGGAAGGACTATTGATAATTGGCCACTTACGAGTTTCGGTCTATAAGGAAGTTGGAGCTGTAGTCATCGATAATTAACATAATGATCACCTAAACTGCGGTTGTAGTGCTTATATAAATACATAAAACATACATTCAACATACATTGTATCCATTACAAACCTACATTATTATTGTATTTATGTTTAATATCGATGTTTATGGTTCCAACTTCCTTATAGCCTGAAATTCGCAAGTGGTCAATTGGGTTGGAGGTTAACCCTTAGTGTACAGTCGACCAAATAAGCCATGGCGCGGCACCAAGTATATTTCGATCAATAATTAGTATCAGTACTATCTAAGGTTGTATTCATCGATCAATAATTAGTATCAGTACTATCTAAGGTTGTATTCATCGATCAATAATTAGTATCAGTACTATCTATGGTTGTATTCATCGATCAATAATTAGTATCAGTACTATCTAAGGTTGTATTCATCGATCAATAATTAGTATCAGTACTATCTATGGTTGTATTCATCGATCAATAATTAGTATCAGTACTATCTAAGGTTGTATTCATCGATCAATAATTAGTATCAGTACTATCTATGGTTGTATTCATCGTTTCGAGTGATATATACAAACATGTCCCTATCTATACACATCCTAGTTAACATCCGACAGACATTAATACAACACACAGCGAGCAAAACGTAATGCTAGCGGCGACACGACTTATTGGGCCAACTGTTACAGCGACGTCTATTAACCCTTTGAGTACCAGCGACGTGTGTTGTATTGTATTCTAGCTATATTTACATGATATTATGCAGCTTAGGAAGGATGTATGGTAGTTAATAGGGTTGGTTGTGATAGTTTGAAGCCTTACTACTATTGCTAGAGGTCCTTCCTAGGCTGAATAAAATCGTCTAATATTTGCCAGAATATGATGAAAAGGACGTCACCGGTACTGTATGAGTTAACTGATAATTATGCTAGCTATATTTACACGATGTTGTGTAGTTGTAGTGGAGATGGGTCGTTTTTATTTACTCATTTATGTATCGTTTTATTATTTTATTGGTTTCTTCCCTCGACCATCATCAAGCTTTATAAAAAAGCAAAACAAAACAAGACCCTCCTTCAAGATAAATGTGTACATGTTTCGATAGAATAATGTCCCTGCCTTGAAATACAGGCTCGCTAGCGCTCGCCAGGAAAAAATCAATACCTAAATGACACGAACAGTCTCTATTTACAAAGAAATGGGGCGAAAAGCCTTAAAATCACCAACTAATGTTCAGAACGTCTTAAAATATGAAAACTAAAGGGGCTAGATGGAGATAAACGTCTAAAAACAGTTGGCTGAATGGGAGCAAATGGATACAACCCAGAGAAAGAGAGAAAAGGAGAGAGAAAAAGCAGGTCATCCCCCTTAAAGTACGGCACCGGTAGTGAAAGGGTTAACCATTGTATTTCTTGGCCTGCCATGTCGTCTTTTACTTTAAGGGGGTAGTGGCTATTTTATTGGTCCCCCCTTCTCCCTCATGCTTAGCCCCCTTAATGTTTAAAATTTACGACGTTAGTTGGCGATTTTAAGACCTTTCGCCCCGCTTTTGTTGTCAATATTAAGACTTCATGTCATTTTAGGTGTCAATATGTTCCTGGCGAGCGATAGCGAGCCTGTAATTTAAGAGGAACCGGTCTTCAGTCGAAAAAAATATATATGGAAAAATGTACAAATTTATATTGAAGGAGGGTCTAGTGGGTGATTTCTAAAAGCTTGATGGAGGTCTCCCGAGGAAACTGAAAACAAACAAAAATAGACATATAATCTATATTTGTATTAATATCACCACAACACCAAACACCTCCAATGACATTAATGAAAGCATAAATTATACAGTATGTGATTCACAGGGATTCAAATGAGGAAATATATAAGCCCTTAAAGGAAACTATATTCATCTACTTTGTTCCTGGTTAATATATAAGCCCTTAAAGGAAACTATATTCATCTACTTTGTTCCTGGTTAATATATAAGCCCTTAAAGGAAACTATATTCATCTACTTTGTTCCTGGTTAATATATAAGCCCTTAAAGGAAACTATATTCATCTACTTTGTTCCTGGTTAATATATAAGCCCTTAAAGGAAACTATATTTATCTACTTTGTTCCTGGTTAATATATAAGCCCTTAAAGGAAACTATATTCATCTACTTTGTTCCTGGTTAATATATAAGCCCTTAAAGGAAACTATATTCATCTACTTTGTTCCTGGTTAATATATAAGCCCTTAAAGGAAACTATATTCATCTACTTTGTTCCTGGTTAATATATAAGCCCTTAAAGGAAACTATATTCATCTACTTTGTTCCTGGTTAATATATAAGCCCTTAAAGGAAACTATATTCATCTACTTTGTTCCTGGTTAATATATAAGCCCTTAAAGGAAACTATATTCATCTACTTTGTTCCTGGTTAATATATAAGCCCTTAAAGGAAACTATATTCATCTACTTTGTTCCTGGTTAATTATAATAATGATAATAATAATTTAAATAATAATAATTCAGGCCTACATATTTGTATTATTATTAGGCCTATTGTTATTATTTTGTATTAATATTGTTATTATTATTAGTTTTATTATCATTAGCACTTGTAGATTATCCTTGTATTCGTTCAGTAAATTTAAACATATATTGATATTGTGTAAGATGTACAATGATTATGTTTACAAGGTAAAATGTTGTGATTCAATATGGATTAAGGTGCGATGGGTTGTGTTTCTGGTCCCTCTTCTGTCGAGTGAAGCCCCATTAGTTCTCAAATTTTAAGACGTTTGCCCCATTAGTTTGTCTATTATAAATCCTTTCGTCACATTTCTATAGCAATATCAAGACCTTTCGTGCCATTTAGGTGTCAATTTTTTCCTGGCGAGCGACAGCGACCCTGTAATTTTAAGAGAAACTGGCTTTCGATCGGCACGTTCTTTTATCGAAAAATGTCAACATTTATCTTGAAGGGGTCAGGGGGTTAGGGTTTGTTTTTGTTTTAAGCTTGATGAAGGTTTAGCAAGGAAACTAAACAATAAATGAATATACAAATAAATAAACCCAAATATAACCACTTATCGCCTTAATGCCCCTTATACTGTTGTGTAATACTACATAGACAAATATAACCATTTATCGCCTTAATGCCCCTTATACTGTTGTGTAATACTACATAGACAAATATAACCACTTATCGCCTTAATGCCCCTTATACTGTTGTGTAATACTACATAGACAAATATAACCACTTATCGCCTTAATGCCCCTTATACTGTTGTGTAATACTACATAGACAAATATAACCACTTATCGCCTTAATGCCCCTTATACTGTTGTGTAATACTACATAGACAAATATAACCACTTATCGCCTTAATGACCCTTATACTGTTGTGTAATACTACATAGACAAATATAACCACTTATCGCCTTAATGCCCCTTATACTGTTGTGTAATACTACATAGACAAATGTCCCGTTCCTCATAAATTACAGGCTCGTTATCGATCGCCAGGAAAAAATCGAAACCTAAATTACACTAAAAGTATAAATATTGACAAAGGAAAAGGGCGAAAGGTCTTAAAATCGCCAAACTAATGGGCTGAACGTCTTTAAATCTAAAAACTAATGGGGCTAAGCATGAGGGAGAAAGGGGACCAAAAAAGCTACCCATCTCCCGCTAAGTGAGATAGTACGAAGCCTTGTTATTGCTAGAGGTCCTTCCTAAGCAGAATAAAATAATCTATAATAGTTGTCAGAATGTAACGAAAAGTACGTCATTGGTACAAAAGGCGTTGACAGACTGGTGGTTGGCTTGGAGTTATAGGTAGCGCCAACGAACTTGACAATAATCGTCATCCCTGACCTCTCTGTAACTCAAAAGGCCCTAGAGCAAACTGGCTGTAAATATCAGCAGCTATTTCCTGGTGGACTCTTCCCAAACGATAGAAACGTCAGCCCGATTGCTTTCATTAATTTCGAGCTATAAGAAGTTAAGGGATTAAGATTATTGTTAAGTTCGTTGGCGCTACCTACAGTGTTGCCAATTTAGCTACTTTACCACTAGATCTAGGGGAATTTCCTTCCATCTAGAGGTGATTATTTACATCTGGCGCCATGAATTCTAGCGATATTTTGGAGATTTGGGCCATTTTAGAGCGATATTATAGAAATTGGGGCACTACAATAGCGATTTTTGGCATTCTTTTACTATCTCGAATACTTGATTTGGAAACCCTGCTTGGAGTGATACGATGGTCGAGTGAGATAATGAACTGACACCGCACCTTTCAATTACGTTAGTTGTAGAGATGGTGGATAGAAATAGATAAACCTGATTGACGACTTAAGGGGACAGTGGTTATTTGTTAGATATACAGTATATATATATATATATATATATATATATATATATATATATATATATAATTATATTCATTGATTTTTAAGTTTTCTTCTAGACCTCCATCAAGTTGTTGTTGTTGTTCCCCAAGCTGTCTGGCCGAACAGCCCCAAGGCCCCGAGCAAGGCCAAGGCCATAACTGAGCGCCCCCACAGAACCCTCCCTGCCGACCACAATACAGCCTGGGTGACCGAAGCCCCTCCATGGCGGGGAGCTGAGGAGGGTGCGGAAACGCCCGGGAAACCAAAGATCCACCCAGGGCCCTGTGCCCCTCAGCAATTATGAAGAGAAAGTTGAGGGGCAAAGGAAAAATGTGACGCTTTGGCTTCCAATCTTGGTAGATTGGGATGACGGTCAATCCACGGAAGAGACGCCGTCACTTGAGATCTAGAAAATATGTAAGTAAAAGGAACAGTCAGAGTAAGCTATGGGTATGGCAGAGATCGCTCAGTTCTCACTCTGATAGACCAGCCCATCACCATCCTCCATCAAGTTGAAACAAACACCTTCTAGACCCCCTTCAAGATAAAGTTGTACACGTTTCGATAGAAAAATGTCCAGGCCAAAGGCCGATATCTCTTAAACTACAGGCTCGCTTTCGCTCGCCAGGAAAAAATCTACACCTAAATTATACGAAAAGTCTTGACAAAGAAAAGGGGCGAAAAATCTTAAAATAGCCAAACTAATGGACCGAACATCATAAAATGTGAACACTAATGGAGCTAAACATGAGGGAGAAGGAGGTCCAGAAAAAGCAACTACCTCCCCCTTAACCCCTTCAACAGGATGACGTATCTTTTATCTTATTCTGGTCACTATTAGACGATTTGTTTGTCTGTAATCTGTCTCTACCTGTAAGAATCAAAGGGGTAACTGCGATCTGAATAAACCCCCGGAATAAATTATGTATTTCTTAAACTGCAAAAATTCGTTTCTCTTTAGCCCGGATCATAGGTATGTAAGCGTCATCGTACTGAAGGGGTTAAAGGCTCCGTACTTTATTTTGGTCGATTATTTGGTACGTATTGGAAACCTGTTGTCTGTTGGGGGTTTATTATCATATTAATTAACCCCTTCTGTACCGTCCACATCTTTTTAATTGTATCTTTGTTATATTTAGACGATTTTGTGCAGTTTAAGAAGGATCTGCGGTATTAAAAGGGTTAAGTGAGATAGTTCGAAGCCTGAATATAAGTGTCAAATAGTAGCCAGAATAGAATTAATAAGACGTCGCCGGTACAGAAGGAGTTAATACTATACTATTATCAGCCAGAGTGGAAAGAAGGGTGCTATACTGGTATGGACATGTTGATCGAATGGGAGATGAAAGGCTTACAAAGAGAATATATGAGACTGAAACAAGGGGAAATAGATTGAGAGGAAGACCTCGGAGGAGATGGAGAGAGGGTGTGAAAAGGGCATCGGAAGCTAAAGAGATGACTGCAGAACAGGCAAGAGAAGTGGTGATAAATAGGAATGACAGGGAATTATTTTGAATAGATGAGTGATAACGCGGTCGTAGGGAGAGGGGGTCAGGCGCCAGTTGGACTAGATAATAGTCCGTCAGGCGCCCGGCCCAGGGAGCCAGTGTATATGAAGGGCCATGCCTGGAGGTGATGTGGGCAGGTATTGTGGTGCGTTCCGCTGCATGTCTGCCTGATGAGACCGGAATCTCTCAGGGTCTAGGACCTAAGAGTCTTTTGCTGGAGACCCCAAATGAGCCTTGGTCTCTGGTTCTTCTCTTGGACGACCTAGCTGTGTGTGAATTTATGTTTATGTTATTTTGTTGCTTCTGTTCAAGCTCTGTCTCGAGTTGACCACACCCAGCTATGGGGTATGTGCCTGAGTATTTACATACATACAAACATACATACTATATCCCAATCCACATAGGCAGTCTAGCCATCCTGAAATCTAACGTGTGTAACTCTAAAAGGGCTAGAACAAATGAGCTGTAAATGTTAACATCAATTCCCTGGCTAGCTCATCCCAAATAGTAGAATTATTCGCTCGATTACTTAAGTAGTTTGTGAGTTATTGAGGTTATTGTTCAAGAGTGTTGGCCTACTTATTTGGAGCAGGGTAGAGTGACTTGAGATTACACCTTTCAATTGACCACTTGCGAGTTTCGTTCTATATGGAAGTTTGAGCCATAGCAATAGATATTTAGCAGTGATAACAAACATGATAATGCGTTTGTGATGGAAAACAAAATGGACTGGAGTTCTCGAAAAAGGGCTCCAGTCCTGACGCTATTATTGACTTAAAGTGTGCTGGCTTAATAATCCAATCCTCTGAAGTCCTATTGTAACTAACTCACGAAAATAGGTAGTCAAATATTATTTTATGTAAATTCATATTAATATAAACTCGTCCTGAATAAAAATAAACTACTTCAACCATACCACTGTCAATTGCCGCAAGAGACTGGAGTTTTCGAAAAGGGGTGCCAGTCCTGACGCTATTCTTGAATTACAGTGTGCTGGCTTAATAATCCAGAAGGGTTGATGGCCTCTGAAGTACTATTTTAACTCTGTATACTCACCCAGTGAACAGTGAAAGGTTGATGGTTGGCCTGAGGGAGGTATTGCGATGGTCTAGTGAGATAGTTTACCTCTGACGCTACACCTTTCAATTAAGGGGAAGTTTGTTTTTGTCTAGACCACCTTCCCTGTCATGTTTAGCATCATTCATTAGTTTAGAGATTTTAAGACGTTTGCTCCATTAGTTTGGCGATTAGTAGACCTATTGTGCCATTTAGGTGTCTACATTCGCGTGCCTGTAATTTAAGAGGAACAGGCCTTCGGCCGCGACTGTTTTCTAACGAGAAACAACACAAATCAAATTTACCTGGAAGGGGATCTTGGCGGTATCTATATAAGCTTGATGGAGGTCTCGGGAGGAAACTTAAAGTATTATTAAATAAATATATATATGACAAATACCAGTACATACAAATATATATATGACAAATACCAGTACATACAAATATATATATGACAAATACCAGTACATACAAATATATATATGACAAATACCAGTACATACAAATATATATATGACAAATACCAGTGCATACAAATATATATATGACAAATACCAGTACATACAAATATCCCATTTTGTGAGGTGTAGATTACTGTAGATAGAAGACTAGAACCCTTATTGACGACTCGAAGGCTCCGTACTATAGTTTGGTTGATTAACTGGCAGAGGTTGGAATGCTGGGGTCTGTTGTTTGATGTTGTGGGTTGTATAGTAATGTTAATTGATGCTGTTCCTCAAGGGACTGGAGTTCTCAGAAAAGGGTTCCAGTCCTAATGATATTCTTGACTTACAGTGTGCTGTCTTAATTATCCAGAAAGATTGACAGCCTCTGAAGTCCTATCTTAACTAATAAGCTGTACTCAGTTCCTCAAAGGTAGTCCAGAAATCGTGAACCCTAACTTCTGTAACTATAATAGGGATAGAGAATATGGACTGTCCTTTTCCACATCTATTCCCTGGCTAGCTCATCGCAAAGGGTGGAAATATTAGTTCGATTACTCTAGTCCCATTGGAGTGTAAGAGATTGATGATTGGGGTGGAGCTCTTTATTGACAACGTTTCACAGATTTCTTCTTCAGATCAATAAAGTGCTCCTCCTCATATGGTGTATATTTTCATTGTCAACTTTTTAGTTATTTCAACATTGATGATTGTCCTGAGGGCTACACGATGGTCTAGTGAGATAGTCTACCTCTGACACCACACCTTTCAATTAACTTGAGGTTTGTTTTTTTCTAGAACCCGTTCTCTTTCATGTTTAGCATCATTAATTTTGAAAATTTAAGAAGCTCGCCCAAGTTTGGCGATTTTAAGACCTATTATGCCATTTAGGTGTCTAAAATTATCCTGGCGAGCGAGAGCGAGCCTGTAATTTACGAGAAACCGGCCTTCGGCGCGACATTCTTTTACCGAAAAAAGTACAAATATATCTCGAAAGAGGGTCTTGGCGGTATTTATTTAAGCATGATGGAGGCCTTGGGAGGAAATTGAACAAATATATATATATACATACATTAGTAAAAAAACATTAACACAACATATAAATCTCCCCATATGTGAGGTGTAGAGATGGTGGATAGAAGAACGGAAAGCTGATTGAGGAGTTGAAGGTTCCGTACTATATTATGGTTGATGTATCTGGCCTGTGTTGGAATCCTGTGGTCTGTTGTTTGAGATACCAGGGTGTAGTCTGCCTTATTAAGGGGAGATGGTTTAACTTGTTGGGTGATTTTTGCATGTTTTCATTATTTGTCTAGTTTCCTCCCTAGACCTCCATCAAATTAGAAAAAAACATCCATTAGATCCCCCTTCTAGATTAATTTGTACATTTTTCGGTATAAAAATGTCCCGGCCGAAGGCCGGTTCTTCCAACATTACAGGCTCACTATAGTTCGCCAGGGAAAGAATCGACATCTAAATAGCGCGAAAGGCCTAAATATTGACGAAGAAATGGGTCGAAAATTCTTAAATTCGACTAACTAATGGGGCAAACATCTTAGAAACTGGCCCATCTCCCCTTAATACTAGTCTTGATGATAATTAGGCTATTTCATCCATGGTACGTTTCAATTTCCACGGTCTTATGTTTCTCATTGAATTCATGTACGAAACATTAAATCGTATATTATTATTATTGGTTGCATTCAAGGACACTACTGTGGACTCTTCTTCTTCTTCTTCTTCTTACCTCTGACCGGGTATAGCCTATCCTAGTGTTTACTAGCCTATACCCCTTTGAAAGGACATTAGCCTAACCTAACAACCTAACCTAACCTATCCTATTTTTTTAGGTGGGGGCTGCCGCCCCCACACCCCCGCTTTGACTTAGATTGTTGGTGTATTTGTCTGAGAAGTGTCTATTTTTCAATTTGTTGATAACGAAAACCCTCCAGTTCAGTTTCAGTTCAGTTTCTATGGAGCTCGTCCTGGAATCTTTACGACTCTGAACCTCACGATTCTATACAGGACTGGCCATTTGTATCGGCACTAGCTCAGAGAAGAGTGTTGAGAGGGGAGAAGGGGTGTTGGAGAGAGAGGAAGCTGTTGGAGTGGCTTTGTTATGTGTGTTTAGTCTGTATACGTCGTCAGGATGTCCCCTGACTGGGTGCGAGCATGTGAAACATGCTAGGACGTACTACCACACCCACTAAATGTCCGCCGTGGCAGGGATTCGATCCCGGGTCTTGCAGATTCACACATGCGGACTATATGGAGAAAAAAATGGCGAATCTATTGGTGCCTATTTTCACTAATAAATTGTTTCTCATAACGTCGCACTAGTGTCCTTGTATATTGTCTTATTATTTTTCTACTTATGTTTTTATTTTGATATTGTTTTGGTGAAAAGACAAAATTGGGTTACAAATAGCATCTTGTACAGTCACTTATTAAAATTCGTGGACCATTTGTTATTCTTGATGCATTTATAACTCTCGAATTTGATTTCTGGATGGAACTAGCTTTTCAATAAATACTATATAGGGATTTGTAATTGATGATCCAACAGTATATTGATAATTCGGCTTTTCAGTCAAATATAGTATATAGAGTTTGGTAATTGATGAATAGGAAAGTGTATTATTAATTCGGTTTTTCGGTAAATAGTAGATATAGAGTTGTGTAATTGATGAATTGTAAAGTATATTAATAACTCTGCTATTCAGTAAATAGTATATACAATTTTGTAATTGAGGTTAGAAGTATGTACTTTTCAGCTTATTCTTACTCTGTCCAATTACTCTTCTTTCCTATTTTACTCCAGCCATCTGGTCTGGTCAGAAGTATATTTAAAATTCGATTACAGAGATATACTTCCATAATTAGAAATAGGTGAGGTCCACAAATGTTTACGAGTGAGTGTTCCCCTCATGCTCTCAATAGACTAATTGGCTTGGGGCTACCCGATGGTCTAGTGAGATAGTTTGAAGGAATAGAAAACCTGCTTGTCGACTTTAACACCTTAAGAGCGGGCTAGGCGGTCTATTTGACCGTACCGCCCAGCGTTTTTTTTTTACCCTAAATAGGGTTGTTTCCGTGCTCATTTTCATGCCTAAATAAGACCCAGATCCGTAAAACAAGTATCTATCCCTGAAAGGGCGTAAAAAGGGATTTCCAATGACACCCGAACCATCCTTGTACGACCACTGGTTCTCTTGCAACGATCGTGCAACACGAGTGCAAAAACCCTAAAATAAGGTAATTTCCATACATAATTCCCTGTGTAGCGAGTGAGAAAGAGGATGAGGAAGGTGGTATACAGTTCAAAACGTCCACGATGGTCGTGGGGAGCGGTCATAAGGTTACTACGCTCGTCCCACCGCTCAGCTCTCTCTCTCAGCAACAGTACGTGCTGAAAATGGCGCTCGACAGCTGTCGTGCACCGCCACTTAGTCCAAATTTATTTCACTCGACATATGTTGCGCGCCGCCAGTTAAGGGTTAAGGGGGGATGGTCGTATATATTTGTTCAATTATATATTACTTTATTAATGTTTATGTGTTTCCTCCCTAAACCTCCATCAAGCTTAATAAAACATACCCCCAAGATCCTCCTTCAAGAAAAATTTGTACATTTTTCGATATTCGCCTGTTCCTTTTATATTACAAGCTCTCTATCGCTCGCCAGGAAAACAATACACCTAAATGATACGAAAAGTCCTAATATTTACAGCGAAATGGGGTGAAAAGTCTTAAAATTACCAAACTAATGGGCCGAACTTCTTGAAATCTAAAAACTAATGGGACTATACATGAGGGAGAAGGGGAACCAGAAAAGCGACCCATCTCCCCTTACGACTCCCTACTATATTTCGGTTGATTACCTTACACGTGTCTATATATATATATATATATAAAATAAAAGCATCATCAACAACAACAACCTTACACATGTTGCAATCCAGTGGTCTGTTGATTTGAATTTTGATTTGTATAACCAGGTATAGTATATTAATGCTAGTCCACCCCTTCAACACGATGAACTACTTTTTATCATCTTCTGGTTACCCTTAGACGATTTTCTTTAGCTTATAATCTACCGCTAGGACTCAAAAGGGTAATTAGGATCTCAATAAACCCTCTGAATATCATAGGTCCTTCTTAAGCTGTATTCAATCGTGTGGCTTTAGCGAGAATCAATGGTATATAGGCGTCATCGTGTTAAAGGGGTTAATAAAATTAGGGTGAGGGCTGGTCCTATCCAGAGAGAGGTTTGACATCCTTTATCCAGCCTTTGCCGTGTTTTATTGTCCTACTCATCGTTCTTGGGGCAGGGGGCTCATTAGACCTTTCAAAACAAGCTGTGTAGAAAGATAATGGACAGATAGTAACAAGAGTGAAGGAGACAAATGGCAACGCTATCTATAACAAGTGTCACCCCTAAAGTTGAACGTGACAGAGCCAAATTCAAAGTACGTTAGAGTTAAAATGCCAGAAAACACGAAGTTTATAGCAATCCAAGTCATAGGATGAAGGAAAGATTGATCGAGGGAGAGTTCCAGAGTTCGCGTGTTGAGCTTCAGGCTATAGGAAAGTTAATGGAATCGATATCGACATTTGGTAGAATTAAGGGATTGACTGTTTTTATGGTCCCCCCTCTTCCTCATGCTTAGACCCGTTGGTTGTCAAATATTTAGACGTCCGGCTTATTAGTTTCGTGATATTATGACCTTTCGCCACATTTCTGTATCAATATAAAGACTTTTCATATCATTTAGGTGTCGATGTTTTCCTATCGAGCGATAGCGAGCCTGTAATTTAAGAGACACCGGCATATATTTCTATCGAAAAATGTACAAATTTATCTTGAAGGAGGATCTTTGGAGGAAACTAATAAAATAATAAAAATACACATAAATGAACACATAAAAATTACCCATCCTCCCTTAACAACTACAATACGATCGCAGTACATTCATATTTAGAAACATTTAACTTAATCAATTCTTCTCAGCATGGATTCACTCAGGGACGTTCTTGCCTTACTAATTTGCTTATCTTTTTCTCAGAGGTATATGAAGCAGTAGATAATGACAAATCATATGATATTACATATTTAGATTTCAGTAAAGCTTTCGACAGAGTCCCTCATGAGAGATTGATGAGAAAGGTTGAGGCGCATGGAATAGGTGGGGCGTTGTTAGGATAGATTAGGTCATGGCTAATTGGTAGGAAGCAGAGAGTCAGCATAAATGGTACTAAGTCAGAGTGGGGATCAGTCAAGAGTGGTGTCCCCAGGGATCTGTATTGGGTCCTCTGTTATTTATCATATACATAAATGACCTTGATTTAGGTATAACTAGTAGGATAAGTAAATTCGCAGAAGATACCAAAATAGGGAGACCAATAGATTCAGATAGCGACATAGAGTGCCTCCAAAGGGATCTAGATACCTTACACGAATGGTCAGTGTGGCAGATGAATTTTAACATTGACAAATGCAAGGTATTAAAGATAGGGAAGCCGAATACTAATGCAAAATATAAACTAGCTAATGCTGAATTAGAAAACTCAGACTGCGAGAAAGATTTGGGTGTGTTTGTTAGCAACGATTTGAAACCTAGAACACAGTGTATAAGCGTACGTAACAAGGCAAACAGGATTCTGGGGTTCATCTCAAGGAGTGTGAGTAACAGAACTGCCGATGTTATCTTGAAACTTTACTTGTCATTAGTGAGACCTCATAATGGATTATGCTGTCCAATTTTGGTGTCCTTATTACAGAATGGATATTGATTCCTTGGAGGTACAGCGAAGAATGACAAAAATTATTCATAATAATAGAAATCTACCATATGAAGAAAGGTTGAACAAATTATGCTTACATTCGTTAGAAAGACGCAGAGTTAGAGGGGATATGATAGAAGTGTTCAAGTGGTTCAGTGGGGTAAATAAAGGAGACATGAAAAATGTACTGAAGCCTAGTTATAGCGAAAGAACTCGAACAAATGGTTATAAATTAGATAAATTTCGTTTCAGAAAAGATATAGGCAAATATTTGTTTGGTAACAGAGTTGTAGATGGGTGGAATAGGCTACCAAGTGATATAGTGGGATTAAGAACGATAGGGAGCTTTAAGATAAAATTAGATAGGCATATGGACGAGATGGGTTGGGTGTGAGGGGGATCTACCAGGTGTGGGCCAATCGGCGCTCAGCAGACCCCCGTTATCTTGTGTTAATCCCTGACCGTTTTGGTGGGGTCAGTACTCAAGGTATTAGTGAGTTGGGCCTATAATTGGGCCTTGTAATTGGGGTTGGGTGTGACAGGGATCTGCCTTGTATGGGCCGATCGGCTTTTTGCAGACTCCCATTTTCTTATGGTCTTATGTTCTTATATAAACATACATTTTACAAGGGGCGTAGGAATCCTAGCCTCCTGCCCCCCGAAGTAGGGAAAGTAGCGCAGGAAAAGAGACAGACAGAAGCAGCTAAGGTTGGATGTCTTAAGAATACACTACAATACATGATATAGTTTATAGCATTTATATAAGGGGGTTGTGCTTGTTTGTTGTTGTTTTTTTGCCTATTATTAATTTGTTATTGAGTTACATCGCAAGACCTCCATCAAACTTTAATAAGTGCCCCCTAGACCCCCTTTCAGTATAAATTTGTAAATTTTTCGATAAGCTTGATGGAGGTCTGGGGAGGGAACTATATAAATGATTAATACATAAAACGACCAATTAGTCCAATCCTCTCCCCTTTAAAAAAAAAAAAAAAAAAAAAAAAAAAAAATCTACATTCCCAAGCACTTGCCTTCCATCTAATATAGCACGTGTATGTTATAACCACACTGAAGTGCAAACCTATAGTCTATTCGCTGTAAGTAGGCAAACAATCTTGACTTCTAACCTCTGTAACTCAAAAACGACTAGAGGGATCGAGCTAATATTTCTACCGTTTGGGAAGAGTCAGCCAGGGAATAGGTGTGATAGATTACAGCCCATTTGCTCTAGCCCTTTTTGAGTTACAAAGGAAAGAGGTAATGATTTCTCGCTTACTTACAGAAAATAGACCCTAGTCCTTCATGGACGAAATGAGCAGAAACAAGTTTATTTTTTTTCTGAAACAGAATGATATTTAGGGTGACCGGACAACTCAACCAGTAGACCATTTCAACCAGTACCAAATCAACCAATTCGGTTAGGTTAGGTTAGTACTATATTTTGGCACTGGTTTGGTTGGTCGTCTGGGTTGATTTGGCACTGGTTGAGAGCTACTGGTTGAAATGGTCTACTGGTTGAGATATCCGGGAACCGACATTTAACACTGGTGTATATTCTTAGTCAGATGTAGGGTTAGAGAAGCACTTAAGGGGGTCGTACTCGATTTTTCTGGACCCCTTCTCCCTTATGTTTAGTTTAGTTTAGTTCTGAGGTTTTAGGAAGCTGGTTCCGTTAGTTTGGCGATTTTGAGACCTTTCGCCTAATTTTGTTGTCAATATTAAGACCTTTCGTGCCCTTTATATGTCTATTTTTCCTGTCGAGCGATAGCGAGCCTCTAATTTTAGAAAGAACCGGGAAATTGTTCTATCGAAAAATGTACACATTTATCTTGAGGGGTCAAGGGGGCGTTTTTCTAAATTTGATGGAGGTCCAGCGAGGAAGCTGAAAAATTATCTAATAAATAAATATATCGACCAAAAATCAAGCGCTACCCCCTCGATTGCGGAATATCACTAAGAGATGTTCATAGATACGTTGTGCTGAAATATGTCACTTGAAAATTATGTTTTGTAGAAATTATGATAGTTAAACAGGTAGAAAATGAGTACTTTATAGAACTTGACTGACGTGTTGGAGATATAAAACAAACCTTTATTGATGATTATCTCTGTTATTAAGGGGGGTCCCCGGCTTTTTTGTTATCTGTCTCTCCTTTTCTCTCTTTCCCTGGCTTGTATCCATTTGGCCCCATTCAGCTAACTGCTTAAGACGTTTATCCTCATCCAGGTGTTGATTTTTTTCCTGGCAAGCGATAGCGAGCCAGCATTGTATGGAGAAATCCGGCTTCGCTGGAGAAATTTTTCTATCGAAAAATGTACAAATTTAGCTTGCTGTTAAAACAAAAATATATACATGCTGGCTCGCTACCGCTCGCCAGGAAAATTTTGACACCTGGATGGGGGTAAACGTATTAAAACAGTAGGCAGAATGGGGCCGAATAGATACAAGTCAAAGAGAGAGGGAGAGAAAGAGAAAAAAAAGCGAGGTGGACTCCCTTAAATTTTTTGGTGGAGTAATGGTTTAGATGCTTATGTTCTGGGTGTGGTGTCTCGAGTTCGAATCCCGGGAGGACCATATGCTTCCACTAGTATATTCAAGTACATTGGGGAAGTAATTAACTGTGTTGGTGGTGTAATGGTTTAGATGTTTATGTCCCGGGTGTGGTGTCCCGAGTTCGAATCTCGGGAGGACCATACGCTTTCATTAGTTCATTCAAGTGCATTGGGGTTTGTAATTGATAATTAGTGTTAAGAACGGGGTGTTACTTATTCCTACTAAGACTATCAACCGTATGCTTAGACGTGGTGGTGGGGGGGGGGGGGGAAATGTCCATGGCCGATGATATTGGAACGGAGTGTTAATTAAGGGGATATGGGTCGTATTTTTGGTCCCCCTTCTCCCTCATGTTTAGCATATTAATGTTGAGATTTAAGACGGTCGTTGCATTATGTTGGCGATTTTGAGACCTTTCGCCTCATTTCTTTGTCAATATTAAGATATTTTCTTTTCTTTTGCGTGCCATTTAGGTGTCGAATTTTTCCTGGCGAGCGATAGTGAGCCTGTGGGTCCTGGTTGGGATAGATCACCTTTCAGCCGGGATATTTTTTTGCCGAAAAATATACACATTGATGTCGAAGAGCAGTCTTGAGAGTATTATTTTAAGCTTGGTGGAGGTCTAGGGAGCATATACAAAAATCTTCCCTTAACCCTTTGAAGATTATAGCGCATTTTGACACTATATTCTGGCAATCATTAGACCAATTTATAACATTTAGGAAGAATCTGTAGGAATTTTATGAGTAAAGAATATTTCAATTAACCCTCTGACTTCCGTATACCCTTTCTAATCTGAATCAAATCGCCTAATTATAGCCAGAAAACCTAAAAGAAATGAGTCATCGTCTCGTCAAAGGGTTAACATGATAAACGTGTATGATCGCTCATAAGTCATGGTTCAGCTGTCATTACGTTTGGCTCGCTCTATGCTGTATTAATGTCTGTCAGATGTTGGATAGGGTGGTTAAGTGTAGGAACATGTTTGTATATCTCACTCGAAACGAATAAATATAGTTTTAGTTATTCCTAATACCAATTATTGATTAAAATACACTTGGTGCCGAGACAGCACTTATTAGCGCGACTGTACATATCCATTCCCATACTCACACCCCAAAACTAACACTGAATTTAGAAGCCTGTAGCATTGTAATCAGTAGACATCCTTCCTAAGCTGAAACATTCGTCTGATAGTTCTCATAATATAGTGGAAATGTGGTGACCGGTACTGAAAGGGTTAATCCGCGAATAATACACATTGTAGAATAGTTTTAGAATAGCCACTCACAAACATTCGTGGCCTTCTAAATATTAGCAAACTTTAAACAATGATGGTAGACGAAACCAAGAACACTAACTGGGAGAGAGAGAGAGAGAGAGTGAGAGTGAATGTATGTCAGTGAGTGTGTGTGTGTGTGTGTGTGTGTGTGTGTGTGTAAGAGAGAGAGAGAGAGAGAGAGAGAGAGAGAGAGAGAGAGAGAGAGAAAGTATTGATTTAATAACCTTAATTTACCGCCCCATAGAGAAGATACGGGCATACACTTATACATATCGATACAATAATCGTTTGTGGTACAACAATTAAGTCGTAAGTAGCTAAACACTATGAATGTCTTGACCATGTGCAATGTGGGCCTATTTTACTAATTTAAGGGGGGATGGGCGTCTTTATTTGCATATTCATGTATCTGTTTATTAGGTTCTAGTTTCCTCCTGAGACCTCCATCAAACTTAGAAAGAAAAACAAATAATTAGATCCCCCTTCTAGATTAATTTGTATTTTTTTCGGTAGTTAAATTTTTCCGGCCGAAGGCCGATTCCTCCTACAATTACAGGTTATCTATCGCTCGCCAGGAAAAAAATCGACACCTAAATGGCACGATAGGTCTTAAAATTGACTACAAAATGGGGCCAAAGTTGTTAGAATCGCCAAAATAATGGGCAGAATATCTTAAAATTTCAAAACCAATGGGGCTAAGCACTTGGGAGAAAGGGGTTCAGAAAAACGACCCATCTCCCCTTAAGTCATGTGCACCATTATACTAAACAAAACATCAATACAGACATTGCAGTTTGTTGAGAATATAGACCTAGACAATATATACAGTATATCTCGTTCACTGGAATGCCTGACAACATCTGTCACAGTGTGTGTGTGAGAGAGAGAGAGAGAGTGTGTGTTTGTGTGTGTGATTGAGTGAGTGAGAGAGAGAGAGAGAGTGTGTGTGTATGTGAGTGAGTGAGTGTCTGTGTGTGTGTATTAGTGACTGTTTGCATGTGAGTGTTTTAGTCTGATAATCGGGTTTGTAGGTTAATAAAGGTATGGATGTGGAAGCATAAGGATTCCAGAGGTCTAGGGAATCCCTTAAGGGGGGTTACCTGCTTGTTTTTACCTTTTTTCTTTCTCTGGCTTGTATCCATTCGGCCCCATTCAGCGTACTGTTTTAAGACGTTCAACCCCATACAGGTGTCGATTTCTTCCTGGCGAGCGATAGCGAGCCAGCATTGTATGGAGAAATCCGGCTTCGCTGGAGACATTTTTCTATCGAAAAATGTAAAAAATTAACCTGCTGTCAAAAACATTTATAAGGATATGATGGCTCGCTCCCGCTCGCCAGGAAAAAATTACACTTGGATATGAGTAAGTCTTAAAACAGTTGGCCGAATGGGGCCGAATGGATACAACCCAGAGAGAGAGAGAGGGAGAGAGAGAACAAAAAACCGAGGTGGGCTCCCTTAAAGGGGTAGTGCTTGTTTTTTGGCCTATGTATTTATTAATATATTTAGTTTTGAGTTTCTTCACTACACCTCCATCAAGCTTGAAAAACACCCCCTAGACCACCTTTCAAGATATATTTGTACATTTTTGCCGAAGGCCGATTCCTATTAAAATTACAGGCTTGCTATCGCTCGTCAGAAAAAAATGACACCTAAATGGCACGAAACGTCTTGATATTGACAAAGGAATGGGGCGAAAGGCCTCTAAATTGCCAAACTAATGGAACAAACTTCTTAAAATCTCTAAATTAATATGCTATACATTAGGGAGAAGGGTGTCCAGAAAAACTGATTATTTTCCCCTTAATCCTCTCCGACATATGACGCGATTTTGAGTCTATTGGGGATACTTTAAAGCCTTTGTTACCATCAGGGGTATTTAGAAACCTTTAGTTTAGTTACTTCAACCACTGCAGTTGTCTTTTGAGTTAGCTTTGGGCAGAAAACTAATTTTTGGAGAGGTAATTATAAGAGTGAGAGAACTCTATTTCTTATTGCTAATCTGGCAACCTCTGCGTCATATGTGCGTGAAAGGGTTAAGCCACTCATTCACAATCCTCCTGTTCTTGTACATTTTTTATGAAGATTTTTTTTAATGTCAGCAGATTATACATAGCACGTATTGCATGAATATATTTAAAGTGACTGATATATTCATATATATTGAGTAATATATTTAAAGTGACTGATATATTCATATATATTGAGTAATCACAAATATATATTGTTATTTATGACGTTTGGTCCATTTGTTTGATGATTTTAACGCCTTTCACCTCATTTCGTTGTAAATGTTAAGACCGTTCGTGCCATTTAGGTGTCGATTATATCGTCACCGGCCTTCGGCCGGGAATTTTTCTACCGAAAAATGTACACATTTATCTTGAAGGTGGCTCTAGGCCCCTAGGGGGTGTTTTGTTTTAAAGTTGATGGAGGCCTAGCGAGGAAAAAATTAAATACATTAATATATACATTAATAGACCAAATGAATAGCCACTACACTCTTAAGTTAGGCTAATAGCACGTATATAAAAAAAAAAAAAAAAAAAAAAAAAAAACTTAACCAGCGGGGGTGTGGGGGCGACAGCCCCCACCCATATACTAGGTTAGGTTAGGTAAGGTTGTTAGGTTAGGCTAATAGCCTAGCAAAAAAACAAAAACAAAGGTAGCCTAACTCAACCAGCGGGGGTGTGGCCACCCATAATACTAGGTTAGGTTAGGTAAGGTTGTTAGGTTAGGCTAATGTCTTCCCAAAGTTGACTATTTTTATATCCTAATATATTGGGATAATTAGGCTACCCACTCCACCCCGTGAAATCCGAGCCAGCTTTCGTCAAAAGTTGGCACGAGTATTCACAAAATTGGGTTTTATGAGTTTGCAATTTGGGAAAACACGAGCCAAGTTTTGATACAAAACGCTATATTATTGTATTTTTACGCTTTTAAACCCTCATTTTCCCTGAACTTCATAGCCCTCCCCACTAGTGGGGGGCGTGTTTTTAGATTGTTGGATAATGGGTAAATACTCATTTCAGCTCCTCTTCAGTATAAAACAACACTATATCTGAAGGAAAAATAAAAAAAAAAAAAAAAAACTTACTGAAATCGCTGTCGGTCCAAAAAGTCAGGTTTACCCAGTTTTCTCCCTAGAATGCCATCAAGAAAGATTTTTTTTTTGTTTTTTTTTTTTTGTTTTTTTGCATATTTCCGAGAAAGAAAAAAAAAACGGCCCGGCTGATGGCCGATTTCCCCTATAGTGCAGGTTTGCTTTCGCTCGCCAGGAAAAAATATATACCTAAATGGCACAACAGGTAATTAAATGGACAAATAAATGGGATGAAAGCTCTTAGAATAGCCCAACAAAGAAAGTGTTAAAATCACAAACCTAATGGGGCCGAACATGAGGGAGAACGGGATCCCCCAAATTACCCCCCTATCAACCAAAATATCTTGTAAGGTACTACATCTAATATATCGTAAGACGTACCGGTACGTACTGTTTGTTTGAGGGCCCAGGGAGTGTTTAGCTTCCTCCCTAGACCTCCATCAAGCTTAGAAAAAAGAAGAAAAAAACTAATAAAAATAACTTCATAAATATATTTGTATGAAGTTCTCAGGCTCGCTATCGCTCGCCAGTAAAATATTGACACCTAAATTACATCTATCTATCTATCTATCTATTGCCTGACGCCGTGATCCCCGAAGGGGTGGCCACGAACGAACCGCCCCCATGCACCTCTGTCCCCAGTCAGTCGACGCCCCTCCCCCCAACCAGCACCGCCTTCGTTCATGTAGTTCCTCACTCCATCCTTCCACCTCATATTCGGTCTACCTCTCCCCCTCTGTCCCTCCACCTCGCTCTCGTACACCCTCTTAGTCATTCTCTCGCTTTCCATACGTTCCATATGGCCGAACCATCTCAAGTTGTTCCTTTTCACACTTTCCAGCACATCTACCTCCACACCACACCTCCTTCTTACTTCCTCATTAGTCTGTCTATCCCTCCATGTAACTCCGCATGCACTCCTTAAGTAATTCATTTCCACTGCTCTCACTCTTGATCTGAGTCTCTCAACCAACGTCCATGCTTCGCTTCCGTAAGTCAGTGTCGGGATTACCACACTGTCATGCAAGGACTTCTTCACTTCCATACTGACCACTCTATTTCTTGTTACTGCTTTTAGCGTTCCTACAACCCTCTTCCCCTGTTGTACCCTCTCCCGCACCTCTTCATCCATAGTCCCATCTTTACTCAACACACTGCCCAGATACTTAAAAGAGTTGACGATCTCCATAGCCTGACCGTTCAGCTTCACCTCACACTCTGTGACTTCACCCCTTTCGAAGACCATAACCTTGCTCTTCCCCGTATTTACCTTCAAATTCCGTTTTTCGCACACTGTTCCAAACTCATTTACCAGACCCTGCAACTCCCATTCATTATCACTCATCAGAACTGTATCATCCGCAAACAGCAGTATAGGTAGCTTCCACTCAATTCCCTCCCTTTTCAGCGATACACCAACATCCACTGCTCTTGATAGTATTTCTTTCATAACTCCATCCATATATACAGTAAACAACCACGGGGACATCACACCCCTGTTTCAAACCAACATTCAGGTCAAAGAACTCGCTCTGCTCACTCTCCACACGTACTGCCGCCTTTGCACCCTCATACATGCTCTTCACTGCTTTCAGCAACTTGCCCTCTACTCCGTATATTCTAAGTACTTTCCACAAACCTTCTCTATCCACTCTGTCATAGGCCTTCTCCAAGTCCATAAAGGCAACATACACCTTTTGTTTCTTCTCCAGATACTTCTCCACAACACAATTCAGGGTAAAAATCTGATCTACACATCCTCTTCCCTTCCTAAAACCTCCCTGCTCGTCGCCTATCCATTTCTCCGTTCTCACTCTCACTCTCTCAATCACTACCCTACTGTATACCTTCCCTACTACGCTTAGAAGACATATTCCTCGGTGGTTACCACACACTCCTCTTTCCCCTTTGCCCTTATATAGGGGGACTATTATGCCAGTCTTCCAGTCATCGGGTGCACTCCCCTTCTCCCATGCTAGTTTGCACATTTTCCATACCCATTCTATCACTATCTCACCACCATACCTCAACATTTCCCCACACACTCCATCTGTTCCTGGTGCTTTCCCCAACTTCACTCTTTTCATGGCTTCCCACACTTCTGACCTCCTGATCCCCACCTCCTCCTCCACTACTTCTCTTCTTCTCCCTCCCATACCATATCCAGCTATGTTTGCTGGCTCTTCATTCCTTTCATTTAGCAACTCACTGAAGTACTCCCTCCATCTTTCGACTCTCTCTTGCTTCTCGGCTAGCATTCTCCCATTCTTATCTTTCACACCCTTACTGTTTCCCTTGCTACCTTCCCTAACTTTCTTGACTTCTTTCCAGAACAGTTTCTTACTCTCCCTCCATTTTACACTCAGATTCCTTCCAAATTCCTCATCTACTCTTCTCTTACTTTCCTTCACTACTCTCTTCACCACCCTCTTACTCTCCACGTACCTCGCTCGTTTCTGTCTCTCGGAATCTTCATTCCCTCTACTACCCAACCACTCTCTATATGCTTTCTTCTTTTCTTCCACAGCTATTCTTACCTCTTCTGTCCACCATGCTGTACCTTTCACTCCCCTCCCTCTTCTCCTCACTCCACACACCTCCTCACATGCTGCACAGATCTCATCCTTAAACACCTTGCTCATCTCCTCCACTTCCTCCATAACTTCCAGGTCGAACCCACCTAGTCGTCTTTCCACTGCTCTCCTGTACTCCTCCCTGACTTCCTCCTCCTGCAACCTCTCCACCCTCCTCACCATTCCACCCTCCTCTCGCATAAATTACATAAAAGGTGTTAATATTGACAACAAAAATGGGGTGAAAGTTCTTGAAATAGCCAAACTAATGGGGCGAAAGGCTTTAACTTTGAAAACCACGTGCTGTTTGAGGGCCCAGGGAGTGTACGTGATGCATACAGAAGCAGGCAGGTGCATGGGGATGATTTGAGTAAGGGGGGATGGGATTATTTAAAAGCTTATTTAAATATATTTGTATTACTTTTTAGTTTCCTCCCTAGACCTCCATCAAGCTTAGACCCCCTCCCCCAAAAAGGAAAAACAAAATAATAAAAACAAAAATACAATTACAAAATAATAATAATACAAACATAATATATGAATCTTAATATCGCCAAACTAATGGGCCGAACGTCTTAAAATCACAAAACTAATGGGGTTAAGGGGACCGACCGGTTAATTACAAACTTCCTGGTCTTACTTTCAATTTAAATGAAATTTGGCACAGGTATATATGACCCAAAAAAAAAAAAAAAAAATGCTTTTTTCTTGTAATTTAGGTAAACAAACGGTGAAAATCATAGCACTGCAGAACATGATAAACTCCTACAGAAATCCCCATAGCACATGTTTTATGTGATCAAACAACTCACAAAAGGTGTATCTGTAATTTCTATAAAACACATTTTATATATTTTGTGTATTTGTTCGATTTAGGTGATTACGGATTCAGGCAAATATATGTATAGAACATTACAATTTTTACGACATATTGTGAAAAAAATTAAATTACAAGAGTAAATTGGCTTTATAGGCCTTTTAGTGTTTTAATTACCTTTCCAATGGTATATACACCATTCCTATAGGTCCAATAATAACTGTAGAATAACATTCGATAGTGCGGCAATATAGGTTCTGAGAAAAACAGGTGAAAGTCTAAGGTAATTAGGTGAACATTTTTACTTTTGTTTTTTAGATTTACAATATTTTACGCAGGAACATGGCAAAGTAGAAGATAAAGCGTATGGGAGGTTGTAGAGTAGCTTACGCTCTTTCGATTTATATAGGTATGCTCCTCGTACGACCAGTAGTTACTGAGCATGTTAATTTCAAAGTTCGCTATATAACGTTTTTAGAATTACAGGAAAAGTTTGGAAAACATAAAAAAAAAACTATTTCCAATGGGTTTTCACTAATAACATTTCACTGGCTTATGAAGGGATGTTGACTCTTGTTGAGTAAACACCTATTGGTATTTTCAGGATTTCGAGTTTTTTAAGCCTAAACTAACCGGTCGGTCCCCTTAAACGTAAGGAAGAACGTGACGTATTGTTTGAGGTCCCAGGGAGTGTATATGATGCATACAGAAGCAGGCAGATGGATGGAGGTGATTTGATTAACCTCTGAAGTGCGCATGGGGGTAATTAGACACCTCTCCCTGTGCGCATGTATTTGAGGTGTTTCCGTCACTAAAATATTCATTGTACCATTAATAGCATTAATACTTATCCATATGCGCCTATTATGGGTTGATTATAAAGGTATTAACCTGAAACAACAATAAAACGAGTGAAAACAGCGTTTGGATGGTCAAAATCGGAGATATAGCCCGCGAGTTGTATAATGTATGGGTGAGGCAAGCTGCTTTCCCGCCAATTTCCCCCAAGGCCACTGAGACACAGTCGATCGATACTCTCTCTCTCTCTTGCATTCGCTTGCTATCGGTGATGACCACACCCTGCAACCGGATTTCTAATGTTAGCACGAAAATATACCTCAGAATAAGGGAATAACAGGGAAAATAGGTGATAACTGAAGGAGAGGAGGAAAGTGGGGAAGGAGGGGAGGTTGAGGACTGAGATTTTGCATGGCCCAGGGGCCAAAAAAAAAATAAAAAAATAAAAAAAAATATATATTTTTTTTTTTCGATGTCAAAAGTTGATTTTTTTTTTCTCTGACTCCTAAGAGTCTCCCCGCAGACCGCCGGGGGAACTCTTAAGAGTCTCCCGGCCGTTCCCGGGTTAATGGACGGATAAGCTCAAACGTTTACAAACGACCAGCTTGTAAAGGCGGGCCAAGGAACTCTGGTCGTAGTTTTCAGTATACGTCGTTTGAAATGAGTTGTAATAATGTCTGTGTTACGACCGGCACTACGAAATAAACAAGGGCACTCAATATTGGACTAGATGATAGGCTATATCTGCAACAACGGTACGCTAATTCCAAACCCTCGAACTATTTCGCCGGCGAACAAAACACTCAAACCCTCCAGAGTTAATCTCCTGGATAACGGGGTATCAATTAACTGGGTTTTAGTGCACTTCTACAAGGGCTTACCGATGATGGCAAAGCCTGCTCACAACAGGAGTACTTTACGTTAATAAAATGCTCTTAAGTAATAACAATGCTTGAATAAACTATGATAAGATATAATAAAGGGGTATATGCTTACGTTAACTTTAGCGTGAGTCTGTACTCAACACTAAACTCTACAATGCTCTATGAAAACACTGGAAGTCTAGTCCTACAGCAATCAGATAAAGAATCTTCTGAAAACGTCTGATGCTCTAAGATGCTCGTTAATATAGAACAGAAATAATGCAGGGGCAGGACACCAAAGCGTGTATCTTAAATACACCAATAAGTAGGATACATATATATATATAACAAGGGAGTGCAACAACTCTGTGACAGCACTAATAATCGCCACTCAAAACAGTACTTCCTTAGCCAACTTAACAGCCAAACTGGGTTGTGCACTATGCATCAACCTAGGCTAAAATAAGGCGTGAATAATTCCTAATGCATACACAATTAAAGTTAATAAACACAATGCTGTCTTTCTCACTAATAAAGTCTAGCAGTGGCATAAAAGGTACTAAGAAACTAGGCAGAGCGCAAGCATGCTCGTAGCCTACTGCCTCCCCTTGAACAGATTTCCCTTATGTTACGTTAAGTGACTTGGAGGCTCTCTTGGTAAGTCCAGATCTCAAGTATCTGGTCTTACCCTGGCGCTCCACAAAGGTCAACAAAATGAGGTAGCAAGTATGCAGGTGAGAGTAGGCAAAAGCCCTTCACTTGTATACTGCTACACTCGCAAAGGAAAATATGCACAAGGGTTACAGGCTAGCTAGCTTCGTCGATGTTGTACAGGCTCTGACTTGCCACATACATAACTCAGACAACGACCAAAGATACCTTCCACTGTCTAGCATTAAATAATAAGAGAGAACAGCTCAATAATTAGAAGCACCCCAACACTGTGGTACCATTTGACTATGACTCTAATAATCCCTAAAACTAGTGCAAACATATATGGAGAGCTGGTGCTGGTAATACGACTGGCCGACTATGGAAGCAGTATGCAGAACCAGAAGGGATAAGTAATTGAATAAAGAGAGAAGTATGAAACCGAAGAAGTTCAGAGAGAGAGACAGTAGTATAGAGGGTTATATGAGAGACAGGTTGCAAGGGACATGTAGGACCTAACACACCAAGCCTAGCTCTGCAGGAGACAAGGATAGGAGCCCACACCACCGTCCCAGGACCGCGGCCGCCAATCACAGACGGACACTTCTTGAAGAGCGAGCGATCTATGACGGCGACAGGGCCGCCAGCCAATCACGGGCCTGGGAGACTCCTACCAAGCGCGGGAGACAAACTTAAATACACACGCACATACTACCACCACGCTGCCTACCCAGCTCTCTCTCTCTCCTTAACTTCACACCATGCATCTTATATTCTAGCACTGATATAAAATACTTCTAAGTGTCACAGACAAGAATAAAGATCACCACTGATCTGTCTGTGACAACATGTACTCTATGAAAGAAAGAACATCGTTCTACGATTATTGTAGCCCATATCACTGCCCTGGCGAGCGCTAGCGAGTCACGAGCGCATTCTGGTAAGCTGGCCAGTGTAACATCTGCCAGATGTTGATGATAGTGAATCAATACATACATTAAATAAAGCCTTCAACGCCAAAAAAGATTAGTCGAGGCTAGTTACTGTTAAAGAACTTTGAGGCCTGCTTCACTATAATTAAGTCACCATTAGACTATTTGTGCAGCTTTGGAAACACCTGAAAGCATTAAATAGTAAAAGAGATTGTTTAATGCTCATTCATTCTTAGAGTTCCTTCCGAAGCTGAATCAGACAGTCTAATAGCACCAAGAACAAAGACAAATATCTAGGAGGTACTTGGATCGGTGACACTATTTCTTTAACCATCTGTAATCCAAGGTAAACACACACGGCTCTGTATGGCATATCTACCAACTCAATCTTGAGATAATAGAAAGAAGGACTGGGATAGATGAGCGTATGCAAGAGAACTAAGGGATGTGATGGATAAGATAATGGATGGAGGGATGAGAGTGGAGAGATAGAAAGTCAGTCAGTCAGTAGCCAACTCTTACTCGGTAGGGAGAATCAGCAAGATACACTAGAAAGGAAAAAGAGGTGACCCGAGAAGAACACATATAACAGTTTGCCCACAAAAAGCAAGCAAACAAGTATTCAGAAGCACCAATCACTCATCAGCCCCGATATCAATGGTTTTACCTCATATGATAGAAAGACGAGAATAACAATGCAATGGTAGGCAAATATTAATACTCTCGGGATCCGATGACGCATTTCATCATTGGGGTTTGGCTATAAGTAGATGAGTTTATTAAGTTTAGACAGAATTTATGGAGATATGAGGGTTAATTTATATAGTTTAACCCTTTCCATACCTAGAGATCTTTCCTAAGCTGCTTAAAATACGCTAATAAGGACCAAATTAAAATGTAAAAATGCGTCCTAGATTCTCAAGTGGTTGAAACGATGCCTATAAGCTATAATATACAGTAAATACAGAACAACAACAGTATGAAGGAAAACTGTGTACGTCATGTTTGCCTGTCCTCCTCTGCAAAGAGACTCTCAAAAAGATACAACGCCCGTATGTTGGGCAAGCCCCGACGCCTTTATCTGTTCCTTCATCTCCCTTCGTCACCCCCTAATTCTTCCCATGTCCCCTTCTTGGCTTTGAGGCATTAAGTGATGACATTTCACTTCTCACTCATGCATAGCTTCATTAGCTTTCATATTTTAAGACGTTCGCCCCTTTAGTTTGGCTATTTTAAGACCTTTCGCCTCATTCTTTATTAATTTTGCTACCGTACGTGCCTTTTAGGTGTTAATTTATGCCTGGCGAGCGATAGCGAAACAGTAATTTAGAGGGAAGTAAAGTAGGAAAGGAAGAACAAAGAAGATGAGTAAAAGATGGATGGCTGTCCTTGTTATTCTTTGAAGTTTTTCCTCTATTAAGTGTTTCCCTTATGTAGTTAAATTCTTAGAGAATATAAATATTGTAGCTTCCAGACTACAATTGCCCATACAAATTGACGGAAAATCGCTCGTGCGACGCCACTTTTATAATTAACTCAGGAAATGCCTCTCGTAACCAAAGTAGTTCATCGGACCCCCCCCCCCCCAACACACACACACACACACACACACAGCCCGTAGCCTAGTAGGTAGTGCTCTCGTCTCACACACGAGGGGTCGGGGGTTCAATCCCCCGGCCGGGCGGAGACAAATTGGGCTTGTCTCCTTTCATGTGTTAGCCTCAGTTCACCTAGCTGTAAATAGGTACCTGGAATAAGTGGACGACGTTGTGACGTCCCATCTGGGGTTGGCAAAAATGGTACAAGGCGAGATGGGTATCATATGGTTCACCAAAGCTGATGGCTACCTAAGCCTTCGGGCGAGACGGTACCGTCTATAGTGAGAATGGTACCATACAGATCCACCCTAAGCCTTCGCTTCCGATGTCGCCAATTGGCTAAAAATACAGACTACACACACATCCACAGCCATTCCAACGATACATATAACACCTACACATATAGGAGGCGGGAAATAACGAGCATGCTCACTCCCGCAATACAACTAGAGTAAGTACAACTAGAGTAAGTACACACACAAACACACCAAGATCCTAGATGGGATTTGTTTATTGAGTGATGTTGACGAATGAACGTCTTTCCGTATTGAGATCCTAGACACCCAACTGTAAACTACACATACACATACACGAAGTACACACAGGGATTTAAAGAACACACACACACATATACACAAGCAGTAAGATTGCAACCATTCACACACACAAACATACACCTATCACCAAACACATACACCCACTCACACACACACACATACATCTATCAACAGACACATTCACCCATCCACAAACACATACACATAAGCACTCACCCAATGTGAACTAACACACGTTGATATTAAGCTATGAATCATTCCGGACCTTTGTCTTTAATATGGTAGTTAGCATCTCACAGAATATGATATGAAGATGGCTATTTATGCCTCCGTCTTCCGCTTTTTTTTTTTTTTTCCCCCCATGGGCTCAAGTCCTGACGTTATTCTTGGCTTTAAGTGTGCTGGCATAATACTCCACTAGGCTTGATAGCCTCTGAAGTCTTATTTTAACTATGTTAACTAACTGTTTTTTTCCTGTATTACCCTGAAGTTGTCTTGAGAGAATAGACGAAAGCTTGATGTTCCATTGTTTCATTATTCCTGCGAGTTTTACTAGATAATATACACATACACATAGACACAGGAATCACACACAAACCAAGATGAGAGGAACCGAGACTTTTGTTTAAGACAGTGATGTAGACGAATCAGCGGCTCTCCGTATTAATGAAAACACGACCCACGATATTACCTTCAACGAGAACCATGATCAACACAGAAATATTTCCTGTCTTCTCCCTTCCTACTCTCTTCTTCAACCAAGGGCCTGGAGTTTTCGTAAAAGGGCTCCAGTCCTGAGGCTTTATTTTACTTTCAGTGGGCTGGCTTAATTGTCCAGAAAAGTGGATAGCCTCTGAAGTCCTATTTTAACTAACTGGCTAATTTCCATATACTCAAAGGACTGGAGTTCTCATAAAGGGGCTGTAATCTTTTACGCTTTTCTTGACTTACACTGTGCTTGCTTAATATTCCAGAAGGGTTGATAGCCTCTGAAGTCATATTTTAACTAACTAATTTGTTTAACCTCATATCCTCTAAGCAAAACCATTTACTTCTCCCCTACTGTTTTTTTGTTTTTTGTTTTTTGCTCGTAGTCTTCAACAAGCTGTGACATATCTTATTGCTAGAGGTGTAAAAGATATTGTAGGCGAGTTCTTTTCATCTCAGATGTTTCTTGTCCTCTTCTCCTTTCTCTCTCTTCATTTGTAAACTTCTGCACCTTAACCCACATGGATATAGGGCCACTCGCATAGAATGTTTGAAATAGGAGTGTAGTTTTAAATAATTAAACAGAAATACAATAATAATGTAGGTTTCTGATGGATGATGCAATTTGGTTTATGTATCTATGAATGTACTACGACTGTATTTTAGCTGGTAACCCTGCTGAATATCGATGTCTACAGTTCCAACTTCCTTATAGCGCAAAACTCGCAAGTGGTCAATTAACATGCTTCTTCCAGATCCCTTCGTTGCCCGTTTATTGTAGCAGTCGGATACTATAAATATTTATCTTCCTGTAAATTTTTAATTGGATTTTTTATGTTGTGGTATTTTTTCAATAACTGATCTACTGTCAACGTCTTATTAAATTTATTTTAGATATATTTAGAAGATTTGTCTGTCTCTTATGAGTGTTTTTAGCAATTTACATACAACTGAGGTTAAGCCAATTGGACGATTGTTACTGGGTAGCGATGTGCTGATTTTTTTTTTTTAATATCGGTGTTACGTTGGCTAGCTTCCACTGATCAGGCATAGTTCCAGACTGCAAGGATTTATTGAATAGTAATGTCAGTGGTTTGGAGAGCTCATCCTTAGCTTCCTTTATAACTCTAGGTGAGATTGTATCAGGTCCAGGCGTTATATTTACCTTGAGTTTATCTAAACAATTCAATACTTCTCTCCCTGTAATGGTGATATATTGCTTAGAACATCAGAATTATCAATCTGAATCGGCGATGCTGTAGGGATATCACTGAGGTCTTCTGTTGTAAAAACTGATGCAAAGAAGGTATTGAGGCATTACTCATGTGTACTTCGTCTTTGGTGTATTCTCCATTTTCATCGACTAACGGTCCAACAGTTGAAGTAACTACTTTTTTTTCTGATATAACTATATAATTATTTCGAGTTTGTTTTACTTTGATTCGCAACATGTAACTCCAGGGTATTTTTACTTTGCTTAATTAACTTTTTGGCTTGCCGTCGTAGTTCTACAAATTTCACCCGTTCTTCGTCATTTTGTGAGGATTTTAATCTATCATTAGCAAACTTTTTAGCAAGCAGACAGTCTGAAATATCTGTATTCCACCATTTGGGCTTATCATTATGGCCTGTACACCGTATTTTCGATGGTATGCAGTCTTGCACTGCTTTTAGGTAAGTGTTTGCGAATGATTCCCAAGATATATTTATGTCGTTATTGTTAATTAGAAAGCTCCAGTCAGTTTTCTTAAACATAGCTCTAAGTTTACGATTTCGAATCTCTCCACTACCACCATTCCTGCAGACCCTCACCAAGATCGAGGGTCTGTTCTACAGGAGTATGAAGAGGCTGAGGCTGGTGGAGGACCTCTGAAGATGGATGGGTGATGCTGTAACTGGGGATCTGGGTACTACTACTGGGGGTTCCACACAGAGCACCGAATACCGTGTGTCCTCCAAGCCTAGGTCCTCAGAACAATTTCAGTGGACCTCACCTTCAAAGGAGAACCTCTTCCTTTACCTCAGTGGCAAAACATCGCCAGTTATGCAAGAAGAACACCGCCACCAAGAGTCAACAGAACAGCAAAACAACAACAACACTTGACTTCCCACCACCACCCCACAACCTTGGACAAGGCAGAACACCTCAACATCACTGCCAAAAGATCACCAACATCAACTAATTTCCTTCATCAATAACAAAAGCTCCTGGCCAACCATCGCCAGGAACATAAAACAAAATGTTGGACAAATAAAATAACATCCTTATTCCCAACTCTTAAATAAATAAAAACTTATTCAAACCTAACAAAGCAAGGTGGTATGCCCGCCTACTTTTAATCTTCTACTTTCTTTCATATTTCCTCCTTTTGCCCTCTTCCTCCTCAAACCTCTTCCTTCCCCTCTTAGACCCAACTTGGGTAAAAAAAAAAAAAAAAATGCTTTCTTGAAATTAGGGACTTTAATTTTCGATGCTGCTATTTGGTTCGTTACTAGTAAACTTTAAAGTGAAAGTTATTGTACGATGGCCGCTGTTACTGAATTCATCACCAACATTCAAATTCTCTATTAATTCTTCTGTTGTTGCAAGTAGGCCTACAAGGTCAAGAACGTCATTACCACGGGTTGGCGATCGAACAAACTGATAGAGTGAACTCTCTTGTAAGTTCGCATACAAGTCATGTCCGGAGTGTGAAGTAAGAGTATCGCTCCACTTGGTCACAGGTAAATTAAAGTCGCCAAGTAATGGAGCAAGACATAGCCTAGAGGAGAGAGAAGTAAATACAGATGGACTAGCTTACTATTAGAGGAGGCATACAAGGATAGAGGGCTAGTGATATAAAACAGACACCTACCAATAACATTTTGACAGCGGGCTCGATAAAATAGGACCTTTTTAAACGGCATAAAATCGTCTAATTTTAACCAGAATCAACGGTAACAAGAGGTCATTGAGCTGAAGGGGTTAAGAGGCTAGAGGCTGTTTTTTTCTATTTATTAATTTATTCGTTTATTTAGTTTCCTGGCTAGACCTCCATCAAGCTTTGAAAAACACCCCTAGACCCCCCTTCAAGATATATTTGTACATTTTTCGGTAGAAAAATGTCCTGGCCAAAGGCCAGTTCCTCTTAGAATAACAGGCTCGCTATCGCTCACCAAGAAAAAATCGACACCTACTGTAGGCCTATATGGCACGAAAGGTCTTAAAATTGACAACGAAATGGGGCGAAATGTGTTAAAATCGCTGAACGTCTTAAAATTAAAAAAAATAATAATAATGGGGCTAAATACGAGGGAGAAAGGGGACCAGAAAAACGACGCATGTCCCCTTAAGTAACCAATAAGGCGTCCCAATAGGAAGTTGTCCAATCCCCCCAACATCACGTTCCTTTCACATATTCCACACAAGGCGAGTGGTAACTTGGGGTAACCCATCATAATGTTCGTGGGGCCCGTCACTGCCTTTTGAGGGGCCGGGGTTCGAGTCTGACTGGTGTATATGTCTAGTGAGGGCATAGCTCAGACGGGGACATAGTGAGTCATAGGTATGGGAGAGAGAAGGCGAGTGGAGTGGTTAGTGATCGGTACAGTCACTCATAAACATTCATGGACTTCACCTATTCCTAATTGTGGAAGTATGTCTCTGGAAGCAAATTTGTGAATATAATTTTCTATACATCAACTACAAACCAATATATACTATCATAGACTACAGTAGATCTGGACTGGGCACGAACATGGAACTTTGCAGTAAGGGACCCTAATTCAGTGAACGAACCCCAAGTTCGAACCGCGAAACCGCGAAAATGTGATATTGTCGCGGTTTCGAGGTTCGACCTTGGGGGATCGTTCTCCGATTTAGGGTCCCTTACTGCAAAGTTCCATTTTCGTTACCAGTCCAGATATACTGTAGTCTATGAAGCTATATATTGAAAAGCAAGTTGCATCGAAAAATCAATCCTGATAGAGAGCAGCGGAGGATGAGTGGAGATCACGCTCACGTGTGAATCCGCTTGACCTGGGTTCGATCCCAGTTGAGGCGGACATTTAGTGGGTGTGGTAATACGTCTTAGCATGTAGCCTATATCATGTTCGCAACCAGTCGGGGGACACCTCGACGACGTATACAGACTATTAACACACATACCAAAGCCATTCCAACAGCTTCCTCTATCTACAACACACCTTCTCTGCTATCTACACTTTCCCAGCCGTATGGTCCTAGTGTACTGTTTCTACGTTTATGGTTTTGCTCATTCAAGTAGAAATTATGTCTTGACCATCTCATTTAGATCGCCAGATGTGTGTGGTCAGTGTATCTTATGTAAATCTCTCGCCCCCCACGAGGCCATATCCTAGGAGTCTGGGTAGGAGGGGCAGGAGGGTAAGGATCATTACAGCGGTGAAAAATGTATGTACATGATCAGGTCTGAGAGAGAGAGAGAGTTGGGAAAGGAATATACAAATAAGAAAACCAGGGAATGCAAATTGCCTACACTTAATCCACATAAATATCTTGAGTATTGAAGAAAACATGACATGTTGAATTATGACTTAGTTGTTATGTCGTAGTTAAGGGGAGATGAGTAACTTTTCTGATCCCCCTTCTTCCTCATGTTTAGCCCCACTAGTTTTCAGATTTGATGACGTTCGGCTCATTAGTTTGGCGATTTTAAGGCGTTTCGTCCTAATTCTTTGTCAATATTAAGACTTTTCGTGTGATTTAGGTGTCGATTTGTTCCTGGCGATCGAAAGCGAGCCTGCAATTATAAGAGGAACCGGCCTTCGGCCGGGACATTTTTCTACCGAAAAATTTACAAATTTATCTAGGGGGTGTTTTTTTAAGCTTGATGGAGGCCTAGCGAGTAAACTAAAACACAAATTAATATATAAATTAGTAGGCCAAAACAATAGGCAATTAAGATCCGTTCCTATACGATGGAAGGTCTTAATGTGCTGTATATCTTCGATTGGTATATTACCGAAATAAAAAATAAAAATACTTTATTCATACCTAATCTTTTCTAAAATATACTTTTGAATCTAAAGTGTCTGAAGCCATTTCAAGGCTAAGTAAAATCGAAAAAGCCTTAGTCGGAGGAAGCTTAAGATAAATTAGTTGTCATGGCTTTCCTCTGGCTCTCCTTTCTTCGGTTTTTGCCTTGCCTGTTTCATCCCATATAAGAAAATAAGAAAACGGGAGTATGCAGTAACCCATTGGCACACAAGAAAATCCTTTCACACCCATTCCATCCCGTCCATATGCCTATCTAATAGGCAGGTCATTTGAGCATAAATCCAAAGAAGTTATCCTAACTCTTTACAATTCCTTAGTCCGCCCTCTTCTGGAATACTGCGTTCAATCCTGGTGCCCTTATTACCAGAAAGATATAGACAAGCTAGAGCGAGTTCAACGTAGTTACCAAAATGATACCTTGCCTAAAAAATAAACCATACGAGGAGCGTCTTAGAGAATTAAAAATATTTCCTTTAACCCAGCGCAGATTAAGAGGCAACTTAATGCAAGTGTTCAAAATCATCAAAGGCATCGACAATAACTCACACAAATCTAAGAATGTCTTCTTCAATCGAGTTGTCAACTTGTGGAATGGGCTTCCCCGAGACGGTACAGACTGCAGCACCGTTTATTCTTTTAAACTTCGCCTAGACAAATATCTTGCATCAAACCCGCGACTGACTGCATTTCTAAATGAATAACTTTATTGTATTCCCCCCTCAAATTTATCAAAGGATTATTGCGTGTATATATTGCTAAGACGTTACTCTCTTTTTTCCCAGATATACGAAAGATCCTTATAACTGTGTTATGTTACTAACCCATCTGTCCCCTACTAACTTCCTAGTCCTGCTTCGGACATTAATTCCAGGGTAATGGTTCCCTTTCCAATTTTCCCTTACCCACTCTAAACCACTGTTTTGACACTTGATCCGCAGTGTTTTGGAGGACAAGCAGCCTAGAGTGGTCACTAGGTCTGTTGTTGCTTGATTTCCTTTGTACTACTTTGTAATTTTATCTTGAATCTCTCTCTCTTTTTTGTATCCTACTGTTGCACTAGGTAGCCTATTCAACATATCTATAACTCTTTAGATTTAGTAGTTTATCCTTGTGGGAGGGATCTTGCTGCATTGGGCAGCATTTCACAAATGTACCGATGCTCTGTACTTATGATGATGTATGTAACTCTTAGCCTCTCCAGCCTCTTAACCTCATTTCACCGCCCTTTCCATGTATATATCTTCCCCTTCATCCACATTCTCTCACTACCCATTCCTATCCGTGTCTTCTCGGTCCTTTGCTTCTAATCTCATCCCATATCTACCTTTACTTGTTTATTTGTATCCCTTTTCCTTGCCTTACCAACTTTGTTCCTCTTCTTCCCCTCCCTTCCGTATTCCTTCTTTGCTGTTACTTTTCTTAAGAGCAGGAAAGGGAAGTAAACCAGTTGGAAGTGAGAGGAACCAACTCCTTAACTTCAGCCCGAGTAAAAGAAAGATTGAGAAACTTTGCTAATTCTTCGGGTAGAGAGCTGGACAGAATAGGAGTAGGACTGTGTCGCAAGACGGGGAGCCTCGCACTCGCTGCAAGGGAGGGGGTATGCACTGAGAGAGCTCTGAAGGACACTGATTGTTGTAATAACGATAGAAAGTGAAAGAGCTGCAACGTTGCGGCATGTAGAACAAAATTGTCGGGAACTAGTAAGAGGAAATGAGTTGATGAGGCGAAATGCTTTTGACTACTCGTTCGAGAAGGGAGGTATATACATTATATATTATTTTATTATTTATTGCTCCATAGACCTCTACTAAGCTTAAAACATTCCCAAGACACTCCCCTCTCTACACTCTTCAGAAGATAGGAAAAGTAAAAAGTAACTAAGAGGTGCCATTGTAAAGGCTTATCCCTCAATACCTTCACCTGACCTGACCCCCCCCCCCCCCACACACAATCTCTCTCTCTCTCTCTTATAATAATTGGTTGATTGTCAGCCTCGCTATCCATTTCTTTCGTTTTCTGTCTTTAATCCTGACTATAAGTATCATCCTAAAACCAATAAATAATTATTGTATTAGTTCAGTATATTTGTATAAATATTTATCTCTATATTTCTCATCCAGTGATCTCCATACACTAATTATTTTCAATTTATAAAGGATATATCACCGCCTGATAGTCTTTAGTCATATACTTGTATTGATTAGCTTCTCATCCGTCTCTTTCTCTCTCTCATTCGGTCTCACTCTTGCTCATGCTCTCTCATCTCTCTCTCTCTCTGTTAATGCTAGGATAAAATATCCTTACGAAATACCTGTAAAATGAGAAGACTAAAGACTATAATAAACCCCTTAACTCTTAACTAATCACACACTGGTGGAATTTCATAGAACTGGATAGGGTTATTGTTATTTGTTCTATTGATTTGTGTCTTTTTGTTTGTTTTTCCTTAGACCTCCATAAAACTTGATAAACTATCCTCAAGATCCCCCTTCAAGATATATTTGTACATTTATCGGTATTAAAATGTCCCGGCCGAAGGCCGTTTCCTCTTAATTACAGGTTTGCTATTGCTCGCCAGGAAAACATAGACACCTAAATGGCACGAAAGGTCTTGATATTGATAGAAAATGGGTCGATAGGTCTTAAAATAGAGAAACTAAGGGCACGAACGTCTCTAAATCTAAAACAAACTAATCGGGCCGAACATGAGAGAGAAGGGTGTCCAGAATAAGCAACTACCTCACCCTCATAGTCATAGGATTAAACATTGTTATGTTTTAAAATTGTTTTTATTTAACTCTTCTAGACTTTAGTTTATAATATATCTGTTCAAATATACAAATAAAAAATCAGAAGTCGAAAGTACAGTATACACAGGGAAAGAAAGTAAGACTAAATGAGAGAGAGAGAGAGAGAGAGAGAAAACAAATAGAGAATTAGAAAATATAAACAGAAACAGAAAGTAAGAGAGAGAGAGAAAGATGCTAGGTCTAAACCGATATAGGTAATACGATATTTTGAAGGTCTTGATCGCAGCTTATATTTGATCTGAGCGAGATTACCTCAGTTGGCGAGAAGATGGGGGGGGGGGGGGAGGGAATTGATAAACATGCAGGCAGTGAAATGTGGAAGATGGCGTCTTCTTCTTCTTCTCTTGATAGAGTCGCTGTCCTCGCTTGCGTGGGAACAGCTCGCCTAGTTACCGGCTTCTCCAGAAAAAGCTATAGCTAGAATAAGATATAGTTTAGAACATTAGTTGTCATAGAAGGGGTAGTTAAAGAAAAGTAATGAAGGAAAAAGCTTAAGCGGCATATTTTACTTTGTTGTAATCTACCATTTACCGCCTTCTCCACCCTTTCAATATATTTGTTCTCTCCTTACTGTCCCAATCGGCCTAATAAGTGATGTCTCGGCACCAATTATGTTTTTGATCAATAATTGGTATCAGCAATATTTTCACATGATTTCTTCTTTTGAGTGAGATATACAACCATGTTTCTACACTTACCCGCCCTATTCAACATCTGACAGACATTAATACAGCACTGAGCGAGCAAAACGTAATGACAGCTGAGACATGACTTATTAGCGCCGCTGTACACATGGTTGAATTGTAGTAAATAGAGGGTTAACCCCTTCTGTACCGGCGGCGTCTTTTCAATTATATTCTAGCTATATATAGACGATATCGTGCAGATTAAGAAGGATCTGTGGTAGTAAAAATGGTTGAGTGAGATACTTCAAAGCTGATAATTGCTGGAGTAATTTTATAAACTTATTAAATCGTCTAATAGTAGCCAAAATTAAGTTAAAATACGAACCCGATACTGAAAGGGTTAAAATAAACCTGTGGTAGCATAAATGGTTTTCAGATAGTTTGAAGCCTATTAAATGCTGGAGGTCCTTTTTAAACTGCATAAAATAGTCTAATAGTAGCCAGAGTAAACTTGATAAAGACGTTGCCGGTACAGAAGGGGTTAAGGGGGTAGTGGTTATCTTTCGTCTTATCTGTTTATTCACTTATTTATTAGTTGCCCCCTAGACCCCCCTTCAAGATAAATTTGTACACGCTTTAAAAACAAACACCCCCTAGACCCCGCTTCAAGATAAATATGTACATTTTTCGGTACAAAAATGTCTTGAAATTAGAGGCTCGGTATTGCTCGTCAGGAAAGAATCTACACCTAATTGGCACGAAACATCTTAAATTTGACAACGAAATGGGGCGGAAGGTGTTGAAATCGCTAAACTAATGGGAGAACGTCTTTAGATCTCCAAACTAATGGGGCTAAAAATGAGGGAGAAGGGGGTCCAGAATTACCAACCATCCCCCTTTAAAATCAAAATTGATGGCAAATACAAATGATTGATTTGTATGACAGTAACCAGAAAAATACAATTAAACAGACAAGGAAAGCAAGCAATGTTAAGGGGAGATTGGCGTATTTATTGGGGCATTTATTTATCCTTTTACAATTGTTTTTATTTTATTTGTTTCTTCCTAGACCTCCATCAAGCTTAACCCCATCTGTACCGGTGACATATTTTTTAGCTTTATTCTGGCTACTATTAGACGATTATATTCTGTTTACAAAGGTCCTTCAGCAATCAATAGGCTTCCAACTATCTCACTTAACCCTTTTACTACCACAGATCCTATTTAAACTGCACAAAATCGTTTATATGTAGCTAAAATAAAATGAAAAAGACGTCGCTGGTACAGAAGGGTTTAAGGGGAGATGGGCATATTTATTTGACCACTTATTTATCCTTTTATGTTGTTTTAGTTTCCTGCCTAGACCTCTATCAAGCTTATGGGGAGATGGGTCGTTTTTATAGATCCACTTCTCCCTCACGTTTAGCCCCATTAGTTTTTAGATCTTAAGAATTTTGTCCCATTAGTTTGTCGCTATTAAGACCGTTCGCCCCATTTATTTATCAAAGTTAACCCCTTCTCTACCGGCGACGTCCTTCAAATTATGCTGTAGCTATATTTAGACGATTTCATGCAGTTTAAGAAGGATCTGTGATAGTAAAGAGGGTTAAGGGAAATAGTTCGAAGCCTGTTAATTGCTGGAACGAAATATAATCGTCATATAATAGCCAGAATAAAGTTCGAAGGACGTCGCCGGTACAGAGGAGGTTAAGACCCTTCGTGCTATTTAGCATAATTTGGATGTCGATGTTTTCCTGGCGAACGATAGTGAGCCTGTAATTTGGGAAGAATCGGCCTTCGGCCAGGACATATTTTCTACCTAAAATTGTAAAACTATTCTAGGAGGGGGATCTAATGGATGTTTTTTTTTTTTTTATGCTTGATAGGTAGAACACTAAAAACAGTAATAATATATATGAAGTAATCGACCAAAAACTAATCCCTTCCCCCTTAAAAACCACAACTCAAGAACCTCCTTCAAAATAATGTTCTACTTTATTTGGTAGAAGCACGTCCCGGCCGAAGACAGATTCCTCCTAAATTACAGGCTCGCCTAAATGGTACGAACGGTCTTAATATTGACAAAATAAATGGGGCGAAAAGTCTTAACATAGCCAAAATAATGTGCCGAACGTCATACAATCTCGGTGGGAGGGAGGGGGGGGGGGGGGGGGAGAAGGAAAAAAACAACCATCTCCCCTTAAATGAGAAAACAGTAAACTCAAAACATATATGATGCACGGAAGAATGAAAGCGTTACGAGCTGAGTAATTGTAAGCTAATTATATTTCAACCCTTTCATAATATCGCTGTTTTTCCCCCTTGAGATTATGTGCATGGTAGATATTTCTCGTATTATACCTGTTTGGGTCATATCCCCTCGCGTATGTGGTAGACATGCTGATTAAAGGGTCGGTGCATCGAGCCCGCACTGTCAAAATGTTATTGGTAGATGTCAAGCCCGGGCAACTTGACCTAGCGATTCGTGACAAACGCCTAATGTTCATGACCATCCCTTCTCGTAATTACTCAGTCTGGCAAAAATAAAAAATAAATAAATAAATAAAGAATAACAAATAAATATGTATAAATACAAAATATAAGGAAACTTGATTACATTATTGAAATGTTTGTAGACATACAGTAATGCAAATACTAGTCTATTTTCTGGAAATCTAAAATTATATATTCTGTATTATATGTATCCTTTCAAGCCTTCTTTTACACTCGACCTTTCCATTTACTTCCCTCGCTCAACCATCTGTTGATAGGATGAGGAAGTGAGCGGTGGCCGTCCACAACTGCAGCTATGGAACGGCCGGAAAGGAAATTAGAGACAAAGGCACAGATGGAGGGATAGAAACTGAAGGAGGGTAGTTTAGATATTGACAATTTCTGCCAGACTCTATCGAAGGTCTTTTATATGTCGAGTGCAATAAAAAAGGTCTCACCAAAGTCCCGAATGGAGGATGACCAAGAGTGAGTAAGATATGAAAGAAGATCATTAGTAGGGCGACCCTTAAGGAAGCCATACTGGCGATCTGTGTGTAGATTATGAGAAGAGAAATGCTGAAGAAATTTGGATGCAAGAATAGTTTCAAAAATATTAGAGATACAAGACATTAGAGCAATTGGACGATAGTTGGAGGGTTGAGAGCGGTCACCCATCTTTGGTATAGGTTGAATGAGAGCAAACTTCCAGCAAGAAGGAAAGACGTTAGAGGAGAGACAGAGACGAAAGAGTTTGCCTAGGCAGGGAGTCAGCACGGAAGCACATTTTTTTAGTACATCAGGAGTAACACCGTGCGGACCTCCGTACGCCTCTTCTTAGAGTTAAGCCAAGAGAGGGTAGAGAGTACATCTTTAGAAGAGATTAGGATAGTAGGCCTAAGTAGAATGCTCCCTATACCTTCATCAAGCTATATTTATTACCCCCTATCCCCCCCCCCCCAATCGAAATATATATATTAATTTGTCGGTAGAAAAATGTTAATGCTAAAGGCAGATTCCTCTTTTAAATTGCAGGCTCGTTCTCGCTCGACAGAACAATATCGACACCTAAATGGCACGAAAGTTCTAAATATTTACAAAGAAATATAGCGAAAGGTCTTAAAATTGAGACTAGTTGGGCGAACGTCTGAAAAATGTGGCTAAAGAGGAGGGAGAAGGGGATAAAAAACTCCTCCTACGAAACATCTCTAACATTAGAAGAATGACGACTCCATTAACCCTCTAACTCTTAACAAATCACCCCTTAATTGTAAAATCCTTTGGAAGTCAATTGGCATCATGTAATAGGTTATATAGGATTAATATTCTTGTGCTTAAAATGTTTTTGTTAAAGGCTTCCAAACTTCCATTTATAGTATATTTGTTCATATATAAGCAACCATTAATATCCGAGGATTCGAAAATCTACACAGAAACAGAAGTTCGAGAGAGAGAGAGAGAGAGAGAGAGAGAGAGAGAGAGAGAGAGAGAGATTCAGAATGACATAGGTCATAGGTAGTAATTGTTATGATAATGTTATGGGGATTTTTTATATTTGTATAGACCCTCTTCTCCCTCATGTTTAGCCCCATTAGTTTTGAGATTATAAGACGTTGGTCACATTAGTTTTTCGATTTTAAGACCTTTTTTGTCATTTTGGTGTCGATTTATTCCTGGCGAGCGATTGTTATCAACCTATTGGCAGAGCCTGATCACTGAAGGGTTGGCCAGGAATGAATCGCCTCCATGCAAAGTAAGTGCAAGGATATATATATATATATATATATAATGATTGTGTTTTTGCTAATGACGGGTTCTTTAATTACAGGTACGTATGCTGGACAGGTGTGGAGGGTCTGTTTTGGTTAAGTTTATTTGTATAATTATAGTGTATCAGAACTTGCGGGGGGTGTGTGTGTGTGGCTTTTCTAATTACAGGTATTACAGTTCCAGAGCGAATATATATATAAATAGAGAGAGAGAGAGAGAGAGATGGTAATTCCAATATGCTGAGTATGAAGAGGATATCTGGCCAATAATAACCCCCCCCCCCCACACCATCACACACACACACATGAACGTCTCCACTTCTCTCAATTTCTGGTATTTGAAATTCCTCGTATCCCGTCTGAATTTCTCTCTCATTACAGTCCAACCCGTATATTCATATTTATCGTTTTTACTTTCTAATGTTTATTATAATTGGTTATTAGGCTATTCCTCTTCGCAATCTTTTTATTTCGTTATCCTGCATTAGCTACAGTTTTTCATACCTCCCCAAACCTATATTATAATCTGTATCTGTTCAGTGTCTTTATATTAGGCTTAAAGTATCTTACACTATTCGCCTTGGAAGTACTGGTATTAGTATTTGTAATCATAATATTAAAACAGCTAATGAACAACGTTGGAAGCTATTGACTACACTATTAATTTATATATTTATATATTATAATGATTAAGAGTCCTCTCTAGACCTCCATCCATCATTAATTAATACCCCCAAGACCCCCCATTGAGATAATATGTTCAATTGTCGGTACTAAAAATGCCAAGGCCAAAGGCCGGTTCCTCTTAAATTGCAGGCGTGTTCTCGCTAGCCAGGACAAATATCGACACCTATATGGTACGAAAGGTCAAAATATTGACAGAGAAATGGAGCGAAAGGTCTTAAAATCGACAGACTACTGGGGCGAGCGTCTTAAAATGTCAAAACTAATGGGGCTAAGCAGGAGGGAGAAGGTGTTAACAAGAAATGAAACCTCCTCTTATGAAATACCTCTACAATTAGAAGAATGAAGACTCAATTAACCATCTAAATCTTAAGAAATCACCCCTTAACCCCTTCTGTACCGTCGGCGTCTTTTGTATTTGATTATGGCTACTATTAATCGATTGTATTCAGTTTAGGAAGGATCTCAAGTAATTAAAAGGCTTCGTAGCTGTCTCAATCAACCTCTTTAGCTACCACAGAGCCTTCCTAAGCTGCATAAAATCGTCTAAATAGTGATAAAATAAAGTATATCAGACGGCACCGATACAGAAGGGGTTAAATGTTAAATCGTTTGGAAGGTAGCTAACGTAAACATTGACATCAGGCAGGTTCCTCCCAAATTGCCGGCCCGCTACCGCTCGTCAGGTGCAAATGTTTTCGAATTTCAAAACAAGTGGGGCTGAACATGAGGGAGAAGGGGTAACAGAACGAAAGGGGAAAATATACCATTAATAGAGAAATGAAAGCAAAACGTATATCAAACATACATGCTTGAATTGTATGATAGTTGGCAGACAAATCAATAAGAATAATGAAGAAAACGCATGTGAGTTTAAACCCTGTGAAGATACGATGACGCATTTCACGTATGCTTTCTGGCTATTATTAGACGATATTATTCATATTAGGAAGGATATATTGACATAGTCCTTACCCATGTAACTCCCACAGATCCTTCTTAAGCCGTTTATAATCGTATTATAATGGAAAGAAAGCAGAAAAGAAATGCGGCATCGTATCTTCAGAGGGTTAAAACTAATATACAATGTCTCCTTTTTGTCTTTAATCTTATTGAACATTGGTTGTTTCAATAGCCAGAATAAACTGTCAAAACCCGTCATGATCCTCAAGGGATTAACCCCTTCTGTACCGGCGACGTCTTTTAAATATTTATTCTAGCTATATTTAGACGATTCTGTGCAGTTTTAAAAGGATCCGTGGTAGCTAAAATAGTTAAGTGAGATAGTTCGAAGCCTTTTAATTACTGGAGCCTTTAAAACTTATTAAAATCGTCTATTAGTAGCCAGAATAAAGGCAAAAAGACGTCGCCGCTACAGGAGTTAATATAAGATATTAGCCAAATCTGATTGAATGGTATTAGACAAGAAATTAAAAAAAAACGCGATGATGATTAATTAAAAACGATAGAAGTTAAAAGATTGAAAACGAACTTAACCCCTTCAACACGATGACATAATGTTCATCTTATTCTGGTTACTGTTAGACGATATTGTTCAGCTGATAGTCTTCCTCAAAGACTCAAAGGGGTAAGTAAGCACGTAGATCTCCATTAACCCTCTGAATATAATAGGTCGTTTTTAAGCTCCATAAGGAGGTGTACGAGAGCGAGGTGGAAGGACAGAGAGGGAGAAGTAGACCGAAAGAGAGGTGGAAGGATGGATTGAGGAAGTATATGGATGAAGGCGGTGCTGGTTGGGAGTAGGGGCGTCGACTGACTGGGGACAAAGGTGCATGGGGGCGGTTCGTTCGCGGCCACCCCTTCGGAGATCAAGGTGTCAGGCAATAGATTGATAGATAGATAAAATCGTTTAATTTTGACCAGAATCAAAGTTGAAAAGACGTCATCGTGCTGAAGGGGTTAACCCTTTCATGATATTCTGCCTACCACCCTGCTATGTTATGCAGCTTTGAGAGGACCTCTAGCAATCAAAGATATACGCCCCATCTCCCCCACAAACCCTCTCTAATCTACATTTCGTCTATTACCCCTTATAGTACCAGGAAAGTCCTTTCATTTTTATTTCGGCTATATATAGATGATTTTATGGAGATTATAAATGGCCTATGGTAGTTATAAGAATTATTGTATATAGCTTGCAGCCTTTTGATTGCCAAATGTCCTTCCTAAGTTGAATAAAACTGTCTAATAGTTGCCAAAACAAAATTAAAATGGCATCACATGTATTAAATGGGTTAAGTAATCTAAATAAAATAAAGAAATGCCCCATAGTATAGACCTATGGCATTGGTAGTGATATGTCATTTGTATAGACCCCCTTCTCCATCATGTATTGCCCATTAGCTTTGAAATTTCAAGACATTCGCCCTATTAGTTTGTCGATTTTAAAACCTTTCGCCCCATAGTGTTGTTAATCTTAAGACCTTTCATGTCATTTAGCTTTTGATTATTTCCTAGCAAACGATAGTGAGGCTGGAATTTTGGAGGAACCGGCTTTAGGCTGGGACATTATCTACCAAAAAATGTACAAATAATGCGAAAGGGGGATCTTGAGGAGTCATTAAAGTTTGATGGAGGCCTAGGAAAGAAACTAAATAAATAACAAACACATATATAGCCTAGAAACAAACACATATATAGCCTAGAAACAAACACATATATAGCCTAGAAACAAACACATATATAGCCTAGAAACAAACACATATATAGCCTAGAAACAAACACATATATAGCCTAGAAACAAACACATATATAGCCTAGAAACAAACACATATATAGCCTAGAAACAAACACATATATAGCCTAGAAACAAACACATATATAGCCTAGAAACAAACACATATATAGCCTAAAAACAAACACATATATAGCCTATAAACAAGCAAAAACAACCCCCCCCCCATTCGCCCTTAACCCCTTTTGTACCGGTGACTTCTTTTATTTTCTTTATCCATGCACATAATTATAACTTACGAAAATCTATCGAGCAAGTCGGAAAATACAATAATAGTCAATTTAAGTTAGATTGAGTTAGTGAGCGTGTGAACAATATCGAATGAAGATGAAAATAATGCAATATTTAATCAAGTTATATATATATATATATATATATATATATATATATATATATATATATATATATGTTAGTAAAGCCAGGTAATACATTTTCTTTAATACATACGAGGTTGAAAGAAATGGCAATTTCTGCGTTGGAAATTTTATTATTCAAAGTTTCCAGGTCTCTGATGAGTTTTCGCTGGGTGGCAGGAAGTAGATGAAGGAGATGAGCAAAATTCATGGTGGTACAGTGTTACATAAATGTACATGATGATACAGGATATACGACGCGTTTCACTGGACAACCAGCATTATCAAGTAAGGAAGGAATGATATAAAAGGTAAACAGGAAGGGTATATATAGAGGGTGGAGGATCAGAGGAGGCGGAAAACAGGGGGCAAAAGTCTGCTATTGGTGGAAGCGTAAACTAGGAGAGAGAAAGGGGTTAACCGCTTCACGCATGCGCACTGGATGCGGGATGGTGGTCAGTAGGTGGAGTCGAAGCTGATTGGCTGCGTGTCGAGGGGCGTGGCCTAAGTTGTGTGGCGCCTGCAGAAGACGAAGCTGAAGGAGGTAGCGCGGGGGGCTGCGTCAAGGGCACCGGGGGGCGAGGAGGGGTGTTAGGTCCTGTAGGGTAGTGCCTTTTGGCAGAAGGAAGGATCTGAAGGTCCAGAGTTTGGTTGTTGATGTTGGGATGTAAGGCCTGGATATATAAAGCTTCGAGTATAGGTAATCTCCTTGGGTCACTTTCTTTATCGAGTATGGTGGTGTGTTTCTCTAACTCGTTGCGTGTGAGGTGAGGGTGGTTAGGGGTGAGATAGTGGTCTTTGATGGCTCCAGCCTGAAAGTGAAGAGTTAACCGACGTGAAAGACGAGTCTGCGTCATACCAATATAGGAATGAGGTCCACAGTCCTCATAATTACAGGTATGTTGGTAAATGACGTGATCGTCGGTCATCGGGCTCTTTATCTTGGTGGAGGCTGGTTTGTTGCGGAGAACGAGGTTGGAGGTCTTGGGGGATTTGTAATAAATTATTAATTTGATTTTGTTTTCCGGGTTGGTTGGGTGGACATGCTTGGAGATTATTTCTTTTAAGACGGCCTCGTCACGTTTGTGTTCAGAGGACATGTAATTGCGGTAGAAGATCTTAATTTCATTGGGGGGGTCAATGTTGGGAGGGCTTTGGGTGTACCATTTTCAAGATGGTGGTTGATGGTGCTGGAGATGTCGGAGTTGGAGTATCCGTTATTTACTAAAACTTGGGATAGTCTTTCTAGTTCCTGGTGGGTGGCTGGTCAGCCTCATATTCCGATTGTGAAACTGGTCCAAGAACTTGAGAGGGTGATGATCTGGGTAAACTACAACGACCGGACCATAGGCTGGAACACAGACCTCGAAATGCCTCAGAGCAAGTACAACCGCCAGCAGCTCCTCCTTGACAACAGAGCAGCTCCCCTGGGCCGAATTGTACTTCTCCAAGCAGAAACTAACAGGATGCTCCAGCCCATCATCGTCCTTTTCCACAAGGACGGCACCAGCCCCCACACCACTAGCCTCCGTTGCTAGATGGAAAGGTAGGCTAAAGTCAGGGGCCCTGAGGATCGGGTGAGTGCACAACAGGTGTTTTACTTCCCTAAACACCTTCTCACACTCAGGCGCCCATTTGAACTTCTTATCCTTCCAGTTATCCTCCACCTGAGCTTGACTGTCCCGTTCTCCTTCTCAACCTTGACTGCTAAACGTCATCACAGGCACAGTGAGAGGCTCAGGGGGGTGCCTCCCATACTCCTTCATGGGATTAACATGACATAACTGATTGTGCTTCCGCCTGTCTGGAGTGGCTACCAAGTAAACCAGGTCCGATAGCTCCTCCACCACCCTATAAGGACCAGCGTACTTCGCGGATAAGGGGTGACCTACAAGGGGCAGTAGAATCAACACCTCCTGACCCACGTGAAACTCCCTGAGTTCAACCTTGAGGTCGTACCTGTCCTTCCTGAGGGCCTGAGAGCTAGTCAAATTACGGCCAGCCAACTCCAGACTGCGCAACATCCGTTCTCGACTGTTGAGGACACACTTGAGCATAGAACAAGGTTTTTCTGCGCCCTCCCATACTTCTTCAACCATATGGAGAGGCCCTCTGACACGGTGTCCAAAGACGAGCTCATTAGGGCTGAATCCCAAACTCTCCCCAGGTACCTCCCACAAAGCAAACAAAACACATGGCAGGCCAAGATCCCAATCCCTCCCACTCTCAAAGCAACAACAACGAAGCACAGATTTCAAGGCTGAGTTCCATCGCTCTAACACACCCTGGCTCTCCGGATGATATGCAGATGACACAACCCCAACAATCCCATGCTGCGGCATTGCTTGTACAAAGAGGCTAGAAGTGAAGTTGGGTCCCCGGACTGACTGAATCCCCTGTGGGTAACCATACCGGGAAAAATATACTAGCAAGCTTCGGACCACCGTTTTCGCCGACCCATTTCTCATAGGGTACGCGTCAGGGTACCTTGTTGCTACATCTCCCGACTGTGCCTCACTGTCCTCCTTCAACTCTTTCGTCTTTTTAAGCCCATCCTCTGCCCCTTCAGGAACAGTTACTGGGTCCTCTCCAGACTCGAAATGTGGTCCTAATAATGAGTCCCCGAGAAGGTCCGTTGACACTAAACTCTCAACCGCATCAACTTTCAACCCCTTCTCGGTACCCTTCCTCCGCTGATCTAAAGATTGTTGACCAGAATGCGACTCCCTGGATGCAGAATCTCCGGTGACAACACACTCCATAGGCTGCCCCGGACACTTCCCAACCTACTCCTGCCCCTCCCTACTCACGTCGGCCGGCTTCTCGACAACGACTAAGGGTGGAGCCTCAGAAGTAGGCCCCGCAAAGTCGTTGCCAAGAAGGAGGTCGACGCCCCCAACAGGTAACTTCTCCACAATTCCTACATCCAGGTCACGAGTCACACCATCAACTTCCACCTTCATTCTTACAAGCGGGTATGACCTGGTTGCATTAACTCCCTGAACCACAACCACCCGCGCCGTATTGACAGGTTTACCAGTTAAATTTCTCAACAGTGTTTGCGATGCCCCAGTGTCACGCAAAATTCTCACCTCATGTCTTCTACCCCCCCAACTCCACACAACCGAGTCCCCTGTGGTCACCAAAGGCATCACGGACAGGGAATAAGCCTTCCGGATCCTTCTGCACTGGCAGTGTATTTACCTCGGAAGAAATGCCTCTAACAAACTCCGATGTCCTCTTGAACACTCCAATGCCGTGAGCAAAAGATACGGCTGCCGGAGGAGGTCGACTAGGGCACTCATTTGCCTTATGACCCTCCTGGTGGCAACTAAAACACATAAATTTCGGTTTCGGCTTATACTGTGATATAAAAGGCCCCTGACTTTTCACATACGGTGTGGTGTAAGGTTTGGATTCAGTTTTAGTTTCATGGCTCTTCTGTTTAAATGTGTCATTGTTACGGGGAGGGGGAGGATAACGGTCCTTAGCACTTACATCGTACATCTGTGAGGACCCGCAACCCCGAATCAACGACAGCCGTCGATCAGCCATTTCTGCTGCTTCGACTAGAGTTCTTGGGTTTTTCTCCTTCAAGTTCAAAGTTAGATCACCGCCCGTGCTCTTAACACCTTAAGAGCGGCCTATGCGGTTTATTTATATGTACCGCCCAGTGGGGTGTTTTTAGCCAAAATAGGGCTGTTTACGTGATCATTTTCATGCCTAAATAAGACCCAGAACGTAAAACAAGTATCTATCCCTGAAAGGGCATAAACAGAGCTTTCGAATGACACCATAACGATCCTTTTATGATGGCTAGTTTTCTTGCAATAACCGTGCAACGCGAGTGCAAAAAGCATGTAATTAGCCACTTTCCCGATACAATTCCTTATATAGCGAGTGAGAGAGGGAGGAGGGAGCTGGGATTCGTGTCAGTATGTTCGCCGCGGTGGTCTGGAGCAGTCATACGCTCGCTACTCTCCTGCCACCACTTGTCTCTCTCTCTCAGCAACATTACGTGCTGAAATTGCCACTCGACCTATGTCGAGCGCCGCCACATAGTCCAGCTTTATTTAACTCGACTTATGTGGTGAGCCGCTTTTTAAGGGTTAAAGAACTGCTCCAACATCATTAACTGCTTAACTCCATCAAATGTTGTGACCTTCTCAGATCGGAGCCAGTTCCCCATTGCATCGGACAAGTCCCGGGCGTGTTCCAAAAAGGTGCTATCTCTTCCCTTAGTTACACCCCGGAACTTCAAACGGTACGTTTCTGGTTGCAGTTCGTAAGCCCTCAGGACAGCCTCCTTGAGATCCTCGTACACAATACATAACTCCAAAGGTAATGCATCGTAGGCTTTAAGACCCTTGCCTATTAATCTAGAGGATACAAGTGCTGCCCATTTATTCTCTGGCCACTGGTGTTCCTGGCACTTCTTCTCAAAGCGTGTGAAAAATTCTGTTACACCACTCTCATCAAACACCGGAACCAGTTTCAATAAGTGCGAGAGAGACTGCTCATGAACACGGTTACCAGCCCCAAGTCGCTGTCCCGTCGCCTCTACTCGCGACTTCTCTACGTCCATGTCGGCACAGTACCTAGTCGACTCTAAATCCGCTTGGATTTTTGCTAGCTCTATGTGCTGGTGACTTTTTCTCTCTTCTATCTTGGCTCTCTATCTTGGCTAATTTTATTTGCTGCTGAAGCTGAAGCTGAAGCTCAGATGCCCTGATAGCCTTTCTCTCTTCGATCTTAGCTAATTCTGTTTGCTGCTGGATCTTAGCTAATTCGAGCTGAAGCAATAATTCGGGAGTTAACCCTTGAGGAGGTGAAGGTGCTACAATGTTTGAAATTACCGGTGGTCCCCCCAGGGGCAACCCACCCTGCCAGTCACCACCCACCTGTGGAAGCGTACCCGGGGTCGGCAAACTACTGGGATGGCTGGGAGTCGAGTGTAGGGGAAGCATGGCCGAAGGGCTCTGAGCACTCAACCCATCTCGCTCACCAGTCACCCTGCCCAGTACACACGTTATCAAGTTATCCTTGGTCATGCTGCTAGTAACCGCATGACCGATAGCTGTGGCCAGGCATTGAAGACCGTACCGATCCATACCCTCCAACCGCTCGGCAGTAACAGGCCATTGCAAAAATATCCTAGCATCCTCCTCACAGTTCACCCGATTAACCCTTATATCATGCTGCTGTTCCTCAGTCTCGACATTACGTACTGTGTCTCCATTCTCCTCTGATCCGGTATAAGACATGATGCTCACAAAAATTTCCCACGTCAATATTCAGAAAACAAGTACCCCAAACTCTTATACCTCAATATACACACGAAAATTCTCGGAAATACTCAAGGGCTATACTAGGTTGCAAAACAAAAATTATTCTTGCTGATCCCCGCAAAATATTCTCCAAAACAACAAATGTTCCCTGCTAATAAATGTAGGTTCACCAAATCCTAGGTAAGGTCGCCATTTGTTACGACTGGGGTTCAAATATATCAGGGCTCTTATTCATTGGACTAGTAATGGCATAAATGTTACAACGGAAAGCGCTAGCTCCAACCTCTGATGTATATTCCCAGTGAACAAAGAACACAAATACTCTACAGAGTTCTATATGCAATAATAGGCTATCAAACTCTCAATAAATGTGCGTTACTCTAGGCTTAATGTTATGTGAAAACAGCCTATTACTACCTATAACCGAAGGTGCTTGGTTATGGTATGCAAAGTAAGGTGGTAAGAGAAGTTACAGCTTACGTTACTTTAATCAATAAATGTCAGGCACTCCTGCATGAAAGAAAGTGCACTAAAGTCCTTCAACACTAACAAGGAATCTTCTTTAAATGTTAGATGCTATAAAGATGCTCGTATCGGAAATGGAACCCAAAAAGGCAGGCAGCAGAACAATGCTCGTGCAGGCTATGCACACAAAAAGGCAGAATATATATAATGCCGTCGGAGCCAAGAATATCCTAAACACAACAACAATAATAATAATCGCCACGACAATGCAGTATTCCTATCAACAAAAAGAGCCTAAGTCGTTTGTGTCTCAATACATCAAACTAGGCTGCGAAATGCTTGTGTAATCATAAATGGGTATGCATAAAAAGAGTAATTAGGTTAATATACTTAATGTCTACTGTGACTGATAAAGTCTAGCTAGAGTCAATGATACGAGATACTGGTGCGCATGGCATGCCGCATAGCCTAGTGTAAATCACAAGTCTGTGCGTCAAATATTACGTTATAGGGAAGGGTAGCTCTCTTGAGAAACCTTAATACCGAAGTATTAAGCGTTCTCCTGGCGTACCTCAAAGACAAACAATCGAGACTAGAACAGTGCAGAATGGTATAGGCAAAAAACCCTCATTCGTGCATGCTCTACTCTCAATGGCACACAGACTAGAATTTACTCAATCAACTCCAGTTCTCAGGTATGTCGTGCAGCTTTTAACTAAAGCCAGCACTCATAGGAAACAATACCTTATAATATCAGACTCCTAGTCTAGCATTATCTAATCCAGCAGAACACTAATAACTAAAGGAAGCAGTACTAAGCAATATAAATGCCAACCAATGCTTCGTGATCCACTTATCTTAACAACTAACATACATAGGCTATATCAAACCTTAACACACAATACAACTGGCCAGCATGAAGCTGATTTTGCAGAGTTAACCAGAGGGGGTATAATATTAATAAAAGGTGGTGAAGGATATGGAAAATGAGAGAGATAGGCAGAGGAAAAGATTCTCAGGTACGGAGCGGGGACAGATAGCAAGGGAAAAAAGATGGGTGTGTTCTAGAAACCAGATCTGAGGGAGAGAGTGGCGAGGAACTGTATATATACTCGCACTAGCTCGAGCCGCATGGGAAAACAGCGGTTACAAGTCATCTAACCACTAGCAAAGCTTACAGCATGGTAAGGGCCTCTCTCCACCAACCCCCGCGAGGCAGCCAACCGTGACGTCATCGAGCGGGACAAAAAACACTGCGCGCCCCCCTCTCACTCTGTTCTACTCCCTCTCTCTCTCCCAGATTCTATCATTACTAGTTAATGATAAAATATATACTTTACAATTAAATATATAAAGCCTTGACATGGGCGAAAACAAAGAGCCTTTCTGGACTGCCCATGACACGAGCTTTCATATGAAATAAAGCACACTCTACTACATAAACTTGTAGCCCCATCCACTGCCCTGGTGATCCTAGTGAGTCACTGTAGGACAAGCCATGCGGTTCTAACGGAGTGGTTAACGTCACACATAGAACAAAAAATGGCTGGATTTCCGCCTCGCAATCCTTGTTCTTCCTTGTCCTACATTAGTTATCCTGACTACTGTTACGCTGCCAGCTTGCCAGAATGTACTCGTAACTCGCTAGCGCTCGCCAGGGCAGTGAAATGGGCTACAATAATCGTAGAACGATGTTCTTTCTTTCATAGCGTTCATGTTGTCACAGACAGACTAGTGGTGGTCTTTATTCTTGTCTGTGACACTTGGAAGTATTTTATATCATTGATAGAATATAAAATGTGTTGTGTGAAGTTGTAGGGAGAAAGAGAGCTAGCAGCGAGGTGGTAATATGTGCGTGTGTATGTACGTGTGACTCCCTCGCTCGGGCGCAGGTTCCCACGCTCTTGATTGGCCGGCGGGCCTGACGCGTCATATGACGCCTGCTCTTCATGACGTAGTTGTCTGTGATTGGAGGCCGCCGTCCAAGGAAGTTGGTGCGGGCTCCTGCCCGCGTGTCTCCTTCAGAGCTTGGCATAGCGTGCTTGGTTCTACATGTCCTTTGCAATCTGTCCCCCAATCTAATCCCCTGTACTACTATTTCTCTCTCTGAACTTCTTCTTTTTCATACTTCTCATCTTTATTCAATTACTTATTCCTTCTGGTTCTGCATACGACTTCCATAGTCGGCCAGTCGTATTACCAGCACCAGTTCTCCATATATGTTTTGCACTAGCTTTAGGGATTATTAGAGTCATAGTCACATGGTATCATAGTATTGGGGTGCTTCTAATTATTGAGTTGTTCTTTCCTACTATTTAATGCTAGACAGTGGAGGGTATCTTTAGTCGTTGTCTGAGTTATGTATGTGGCAAGTCAGAGCCTGTACGACTTCGACGAAGCTAGGTAGCCTGTAACCCTTGTGCATATTTTCCTTTGCGAGTGTAGCAGTATACAGGTGAAGGGCTTTTGCCTACTCTTACCTGTATGCTTGCTACCTCATTTTGTTGACCTTTGTGGAGCGCCAGGGTAAGACCAGATACTTGAGATCTGGACTTACCAAGAGAGCCTCCAAGTCACTTAACGTAACATAAGGGAAATCTGTTCAAGGGGAGACAGTAGGCTACGAGCATGATTGCGCTCTACCTAGTTTCCTGATACCTTTTATGCCACTGCTAGACTTTATTAGTGAGAAAGACAGCATTGTGTTTATTAACTTTAATTGTGTATGCTTTAGGAATTATTCACGCCTTATTTTAGCCTAGGTTGATGCATAGTGCACAACCCAGTTTGGCTGTTACGTTGGCTAAGGAAGTACTGTTTTTGAGTGATTATTATTAGTGCTGTCACAGAGTTGTTGCACTCCCTTGTTATATATATGTATCCTACTTATTGGTGTATTGAAGATACACGCTTTGGTGTCCTGCCCCTGCATTATTTCTGTTCTATATTAACGAGCATCTTAGGGCATCAGACCTTTTCAGAAGATTCCATATCTGATTGCTGTAGCAGTAGACTTACAGTGTTTTCATAGAGCATTGAAGAGTTTAGTGTTGAGTACAGACTCACACTAAAGTTAACGTAAGCATATATTCCTTTATTAAATCTTATGACAGTTTATTCAAGCATTGTTATTACTTAAGAGCATTTTCGTAACGTAAGTACTCCTGTTGTGAGTTGGCTTTGCCGTCACCGGAAAGCCTTTGTAGAAGTGCACTAAAACCCAGTTAATTGATACCCCGTTTTCCAGTAGATTAATGCTGGAGGGTTTAAGTGTTTTGTTCACCGGCGTAATAGTTAGAGGGTTTGGAATTAGCGTACCGTTGTTGCAGATATAGCCTATCGTCTAGTCCATTATTAAGTGCCCTTGTTTATTTCGTAGTGCCGGTCGTAACAAATGGCGACCTTAGACCAGTATATAGTGAACTGAATATTGCATTTTTTTTTTTGGAGAAATCTTATTGCCATTTGGGGTTGAATTTATTTCTCGCATTGTTGGCAGTGGACATTGTTTTGAGGATATATAGAACTTGTTGGAGTCATTGGTGACCTAGTATTGCACTCAAGAACATCTTCGAATATTTTTTGGTGAATAAAGCTACGCGAGAGTTTGGCTACTATTGTCTTAACTTGAGAATTTTTGTTGTTGACTCCATCATGTCACTGGACGGGTCTGAGCATAGTGAGGGCACAGTGCGAGAGGCAGGCGAGGAGTACAAAGGAGTTCAAAGGAAATCAAGCAACAACAGATCTAGTGACCCTTCTAGGTTGCTTGTCCTCCAAAACACTGAGGATCAAGTATCCAAACAGTGGTTTAGAGTGGGTAAGGGAACATTGGAAAGGGAATTACTGCCCTGGAACTAATGTCCGTGGCAGGATTAGGAAGTTAGTAGGGGACAGATTGGTTAGTAACTGAGGGGGGATAAAATAAAGTTATTCATTTACAAGCGCAGTCAGTCGCGGGTTTGATGCGAGATATTTGTCTAGGCGGAGTTTAAATGAATCAACGGTGATGCAGTCTATAACGTTTCGGGGAAGCCCATTCCACAAGTTGACAACTCGATTGAAGAAGAAATTCTTAGATTCGTGTGAGTTAAAAGATTTACCAATAATTTTGCAACCGTTTCCCCGCGTGTAATTAGATTGGTCGATAGTGAAGTACTTACTGCAGTTCATATTGTCGATGCCTTTGATGATTTTGAACACTTGAATTAAGTCACCTCGTAATCTGCGCTGGGTTAAAGGAAATAGATTTAATTCTCTAAGACACTCTTCGTATGGTTTGTTCTTTAGGCTAGGTATCATTTTGGTAACTCTACGTTGAATTCGTTCTAGCTTGTTTATATCTTTTTGGTAATAAGGGCACCAGGATTGAACGCAGTATTCCAGAAGAGGGCGGACTAAGGAATTGTAAAAGGTTAGGATAACTTCTTTGGATTTATGCTCAAATGACCTGCCTATAAAGCCAATTATTTTGTTTGCCTTCTTAACAACTTCTGAACATTGTTGACTCGGTTTTAGGTTGCTCGATATTGTTACTCCCAGATCGGTTTCTCTGTTTACATTCTTAAGCTGAGTGCCATTCATCGAATAGTTTGCTTTCTCATTTAGGTATCCGATATGTAGTACTTTACATTTATCCGCATTGAAACTCATTTGCCAAATTTGGGCCCAACATGACAATTTATCTAGATTGTGTTGCATATCGTCAACTTGTTCTTTTGAGAGTACGCTATTTGCAATTTTTGTATCGTCAGCAAATTTTGAGATTGTACAGGAGGTGGAGAAGGTGGAGTTGTTTAATAGCATTCGGGTGATGAACAATGAGGAGGATGCTTGGAGATTTTTGGAGAAGCCTGTGTCGGCGGACCGGGTGTCGGGGCTGGACCGGTACGGATTGCAGTGTGTAGCCACGGTCTTATGGTTTCCCGGTACCAGCGGTTTGTCGAGAAGTGAGCTGGTTACCTGTGTGCTCGGTGGGGTGCATGGGGCTTCGGGTGGAGCGGGAGCTGGGGCACCTTCGGCCCAGCCCCCATTCCAGTCGACTCTTATCATGGCGCCCCCTCGGGCTCCGGAGCCGGGTACGTTCCCGCAGGCCGATGCCCGCTGGCGGTTGGGTGTGCCTCTAGGTGATTCACGGGGTGGGTCCCCAATAGTAGCACCCCCTCCTCAGGGTTTGTCTTCCGAGATGTTGTTTCAGCTCGAGCTCGCCAAACTTCAGCAGCAGGAGCGACAGGCTAAGCATGAGGCTGAGCTTGAGCAGCGAAAGCATTAGGCTGAGCTTGAACAGCGAAAGCATGAGGCTGAGCTTGAGCAGCGAAGGGCTGAGCTCGAGCAGCGGAAACATGAGGCTGAGCTCAGGCAGCAGCAGCAGCAGCGTGACGCTGAGCTCAAGTGTGAGTCTGAAAGGTATTGTGCCGATGTTGACCTAGAGAAAACTTGTGTAGAGGTGACGAGGAACCGGGTCGTCCAGAGGGGTCGAGCCTATGACCAGTCCCTGTCGCATCTACTTAAGTTGGTTCCAGTGTTTGATGAGTTAGGAGTTACAGAATTTTTTCTCCGGTTCGAGAAAAAGTGCCAGGAGCACCAATGGCCCGAGGAGAAGTGGGCAGCCCTTGTTTCTTCACGATTGACGGGGAAAGCACTCAAGGCGTACGATGCTTTGCCCCTAGATTCCTGTGTGAATTATGAGTTGTTGAAAGAGGCTGTCCTGAGGGCGTATGAGCTACAGCCAGAGACCTATAGGCTGAAGTTTAGGGCAGTTCCAAAAAGAAAGGATAGTACTGTCCAGGAACACGCTAGAGAGCTGTCAGATGCATTTGAAAATTGGTTGAGGTCGGAGAAGGCAACTACTTTTGATTCAGTAAAACAATTAGTGTTGCTGGAACATTGTTTTAAATGTACTGGCAGTGACTTGACTCTTAACCTGAAAGAAAAGCGACCGAAAACTCTGCAAGAGGCGGCTGAGCTGGCTGACCTCAGGTTGTCATTGATTCGTGGGTGCGGGTCTGCACAGAGAGCTGAGGCAGGTAACAAGGGGCGTACCACTCCACCCCACAAATTAATGACACAAATAATTATCCATTTAAGAGTACTGTTGCCAATTATGATCCCAAGTCGAAACCATTCCCGTTAAAGAAAGGCCAGGGCCCTTACCCACCTCAGGGGAAGTCCAAGAGTGAAGTGGAATGTTTCAAGTGTCATAAGAAGGGGCATATTGCGCACTCATGTCCGAGCGCACCGCCTACAGCAGTGGTGTCACTAGTGAGCAACATCGGCGTGTCTTTTAGGTCTTCCGCGTATGCCCGGGGTAAACAGTTGGTTGCGAAGTCATCGCCGGTGCAGAAGCAGCAGGAGGGCTCGTCACCCGTCCGAGATATTTTTGTGGCCATAGGGGGCACGGCACTGTGAGGTGGGCTGGTGTGAAGCATAGGCTTGAGTTGTTGCGTGATACGGGCACTTCCCAGACACTTGTTAAGAATTTCACTGGCAAGCCTATTAACGCGGCTTGGGTTGTGGTGGTTCAAGGCATCAATGCTACGCGGTCTTACCCGCTGGTTAGAGTGGAGCTTGAGGTGGACGGTGTGACACGGGAGTTGGATGTGGGTGTGTTGGAGAAATTGCCAGTTGAGGGGGTCGACCTCCTTCTCGGCAACGACTTTGCGGTGCCCACTTCCGAGGACCCACCCTTAGTCGTTGCCGAGAGGGCGGCCGACACGAGTAGGGAGGGGCAAGAGTGGCTTGAGAGGTGCCAGATGCCGCAGATGGCGTGTGCTGTTACCAGGTCTCAGTCCGCTCATGTGTCACAGCCTAGTACCCAAGTTCTAGACCAGCGGAGGAAGGGTCGGAAGGAGAAAGTCAAGGCTGGTTGGGTTGAGAGTTTGGATCCAGCGACACTCCTTGGTGACTCGGTACTTGCACCCATTATGAGGTCCGGAGTGGCCCCAGAACCTGTCTCCCCTAGTGACATGGCAGGGCGTGATAGCACTCCGCGACAGAAACGTTCCCAGGCGAAGCAGGCAAGGCTTGAGCAGCCCAGTATTGGGGGTGGCCACAAGTTGCTTCAGGAGCATTTAGATAGGTTGGCACCCTCGGATATATGTCAGTTGTAAGCAGAAGATCCTGGGCTTGAGAGTTCTGGGAACGGGGCTATTGAACTCGACGAGGACGGGGATGCAAAGCCGGGAGATTTTTTTTATGTTGGGGGAATCCTGTACCGCCGTTTTTTGGATCCCAGACGTAGTTGGGATGGTGGGGCAAGAGTGGTTGACCAGTTGGTGGTCCCTGAGAAGTGTCGTGATAGCCTGTTGCGGTTGGCGCACGATGTTCCATTGGCAGGTCACTTGGGTGTGAGAAAAACGTTGGCTTCGTTATCTAGGTTGTTCTGGTGGCCAGGTATTAAAGCCCAAGTTTCGGCCTGGGTGGCGATGTGTGGTACCTGCCAGAGGGTGGGAAAGCCGAATCAGAGAATACCTAAGGCTCCGTTGCACGCAGTGCCTGCTATTGGTCCGCCCTTCAGCAAGGTTATCATCGACATGGTAGGCCCTCTGCCTCCCACTAGTGCAGGTAACAGGTTTTTGCTAACCCTCATGGATGTCTCCACTCGTTACCCTGATGCATACCTTATGAGAAATGGCAAGTCTAAAACTGTTGTGCGAAACTTGCTGTTGTATTGCTCGAGATACGGGTACCCCCAGGAAATTCAGTCTGACCAAGGGTCGAATTTCACGTCCACACTCTTCAAACAGACCATGCAGCATGGAATCAAGCATGGAATCAATACGGTTGCCTCTTTAGCTTATCACCCAGAGAGTCAAGGGGTGTTGGAAAGATGGCATTCCACTTTGAAAAGCATGTTGCGGTGCTACTGTTTGGAGAACGGCAAGGATTGGGACCTAGGGCTACCGTACGTTTTGTTTGCGGCACGAGAGGTACCTGGGGAGAGCCTTGGGTTTAGCCCCAACGAGTTAGTTTTCGGGCATCAGGTTAGAGGTCCTCTGAGCATGGTGAGAGAGATCTGGGAAGGGACTGTGCTGCCATGTTCTCTAATTAAGTATGTCCTCGAGAGTAGAGACAGGATGCTGAAAAGCTTGGAGTTGGCAGGGAGAAATTTGGTAGATAATCAGGCCTTGATGAAGGATCGGTACGACATCAAAGCAAAGCTCCGGGAGTTTGTGGTAGGACAGGAGGTTTTGGTCTTATTGCCCTTAGTAGGCCATCCCCCGTCGGCCAAGTTTGTCGGTCCTTACAAGGTCGTGCGGAAGTTGTCTGACCTAGATTACTTTGTGGCTACTCCGAATAGGCGGAAGAAAAATCAGCTCTGTCATGTGAACCTGTTAAAAGAGTTCGTGAGGCGCCCACCTGAGCAGCCTACTGTCCCTGTGTTGGTCTGCAGCGGCCAAGGTGGAGAAGGAGAGGGGGGTAGTGAGGCACAGCTGGAGGAGAGTTGGGATTGTCATGTCTCGGTGGATCAGTGGGCGGGGAACACGAACCAGGTGGCTGTGGAAGCGCTTGAGCACCTGCCTGAGCAACAGCGTGCAGCGATCCAGCACCTGTTTAGTTCATACCCCACTGTGTTTGCCGAGCACCCAGGCCTCACAACTCATGCGGTGCATGATGTGGACGTTGGAGACCACCTCCCCTTTAAATCAGTGCCCTATCGTGTACCTCCCATTAAACTTCCGGCTCTCCGAGCGGAGTTAGGCTACATGTTGGAGAGGGGGCTGATAGAAAAAGGGGCAGTTAGGTGGACATCTCCCGTCACTCTGCAGCCTAAACCAGACGGCAAGGCCAGGTTTTGCATTGACTTCAGGCGGTTGAACGGCTTAACCCCCGCCAATGCCTACCCTCTTCCCCGCGTAGATGACAGTGTTGACAAGATCGGGTGTGCACGATACCTCACCAAGGTGGATCTTGTCAAGGGTTACTGGCAGGTGCCGTTGTCTGAGCGGGCGAAGCGGGTGTGCGGGTTTGTGGTGGATGGGAATACTTACCGTTGCAACGTTATGCCGTATGGGCTGAAGAATGCACCTGCAACTTTCCAATGCCTGATGAACGAGTTAGTGGCGGAGATCCCTAACTGCACCGTTTATCAAGATGATCTGATAATTTACGACGATGACTTTGAGAGCCATTGCGAGCACATCGGGGCCCTGTTCAGGAAGCTGAGTGAAGCTCATTTGGTGGTCAATCTGGGCAAATGTGATTTTGTTTGTGCAGTATCAGGGGTTTGTGGTAGGGTTAGGCCAGGTGTGCCCCCCCCTTACCAAGATACAGACTATTAACCAGTTCCCCAGGCCGACCACCAAAAGACAGATCATGAGGTTCTTGGGCATGATTGGGTATTACCGCAGATTCATCCGCGGATACTCCTCGGTGTTGGCTCCTCTGACGGACCTACTTGCAAAGACGAAAAAGTTTGGGTGGGCACCTGAGTGTGAGAAGGCTTTCTCACTGGTGAAGCATCTGTTGTGCACTCACCCCATACTCAGGGCCCCCGACTTCTCAAGACCTTTTCAGCTAGCGACAGATGCTAGCGGCGTAGGGGCTGGTGCCGTCTTGTTGCAGACAGACACGGAAGGTGTGGAACACCCAGTAAGCTTCTTTTCAAAAAAGTTCAATTCAGCACAAAAGAACTATTCAGTAGTAGTGAAGGAGCTTCTGGCCATTGTGCTGGCGCTCAGGCACTTTGAGGTGTATGTTCCCGCTTTTGGCCCAGTCGTGGTGATTTACACTGACCACCACCCTTTGAAGTTTTTGAATCAGTTCCACAACCGGAATATGAGGCTAACCAGATGGTCTTTAATGTTGCAGGAGTATAATCTGGACATTCGCCATATTGCCGGTTGTGACAATGTGATAGCTGACTGTTTGTCCAGGGTGGAGGACCCAGGGTAGATCTGTGCTTATTTGAAGTATTACAATTCCATTCTATGTTATGGGCATAGGCTAGGCTATCTATATTTTATTAATTTCATCACAACACCAAACACCTCCAATGGAATATTACAGACTTTGCTCAAGGTATCATAGGGGTTTAAGTAACTATTTTCACTATATATAAGCAAACCTGTTTATTATTGCTGTGTTTATGAGGGAGACACAAGACATAGCAGCCTGTAACAAGTGTTCACCCAAAGTTGACAGAATGAAAGAGAAGTTAGTTAAAATATAGTTAAAATAGGACTTCAGAGGCTATCAACCCTAGTAGATTATTAAGCCAGCACACTGTAAGTCAAGAATAACGTCAGAACTGGAGCCACTCTGCGAAAACCCCAGTCCCTTGAAAGAGAAGCAAATTCAAGGTACGTTAGAGTCAAAATGTCTGAACACACGGATTTTGAAGCAGTTTTAGTCAGAGGATGAGGGGAATACAGATTGGGGAGAGAGTTTCAGAGCTTATTTGTTGAGTAAAGGAAAGACTGGGAAAATCGCTTCACTCTTGGGTTGCAGAGTTAGGCAGAATAGGGGTGGGAATGTGTTGAAAGGTAGGTGACCCCACTATAAGTAAGTGAGGACGTAGACAATGAGAAACCTCTGAAGAACATTGATTATTGTAATAGCTGTAGTAGAGTGAGAGAGATGCAACATTGCACTGTGTAGAGAGATTGTAGAGATAATTAGTAAGAGGAGGTAAAATGAGGAGACAAAACATGCGTTTTCAATCTACCATTTCGAGAAGTGCGGTACACATGCAAACAATACTCGATGCATGGGTGCACTGTACCCCGGTACAGAGCATGAAGCTGTGCGATGGTGAAGAATCCATGGAGATGGTTGAGCACACCTAACTTCTACGAAACTGTTTTTTTAGCAAGAATGGTAATATAATCTATCTAAGGATGGTCAGAGGAAAAAGAAACACTAACAATCTTTAGAGAAGATGAAGGGATGATATGTGTGCTGCTGAAGAGTAAGGGATAGTCATGTATAAGATTGTGAAGGGTAGATAGATAGAGAAATTGGGTTTTGGAAGCATTGAAAGTAACAAGATTCTCTCTACTCCAATAGGGAATATTTGAGAGATCAGAAGAAAGGCTTGCTCTAGCCTCGTCACAAAAGTTCTGCAGTAATAGCATGGTGGGTTGTTTTAGATAACCAGTTGAATAATGTAAGGCAGAGTCATCACCATATGAGTGGATAGGACTAGTGGTACAGTTTAGATTTATTAGAAGATCATCAATAAATATCAGAAAGAGAACTGGAGACAGTACAGAACCCTGTGGAACAACGGAGTTGAAAGGTTGGGATAATGAGCGATGGCTGTCCACAACTGCAGCTATGGAACAGCGAGAAAGGAAATTAGAAATAAAGGCACAGATGGAGGGATAGAAATCAAAGGAGGGTAGTTTAAACATTAAAGATTTGTGCCAGGCTCTATCGAAGGCTTTCAATATGTTTAATGTCTAGTGCAATAGAAAGTCCAGACAAGAGGGATAACTAAGGGTTATAAAAAAAAAAAAAAAAAATCATCAATAGAGCGGCCGTTAAGGAATCCTAAATTACTATCTGAAAGTAGATTATGGGAGGACAAATTCTTAAGACATTTTGAATTCAGATGAGATTCTTTGTACTGAATTGTGGTAGGACAATTGAAGGTTCAATATTATTTTAATTAATGCCACGAATTATTTTGATATATTTGAAGATAAATATGGAATCTATCTGCTCTAAAGATCATACGAACATTTGTTTTAACCCTCGGCAAAACCCTAATAAAAAAGTATGGTACTAAACTGTCTTTTTCGTAGCAAGGTTGTCAATACGGTACTTCCAGTTATCGACAGTTCTAAAGATCATATGCAAATGTGCCTTAACCCTCGGAAAAACCTAATATAAAGTATGCTACTAAAATGTAATTTTCGTAACAAGGTTGTCAATACTACTTTCCTGTTATCAATGTACAATCAAATCTGAGGATTGCAGAGTAAACACCGTACACTTCATCGACGTTTCTTTCGCATAATCGACAGCCATTTTTTGTTTTCCTTTTTTACTGAGGGATTAGTACCCAACCAGCGGGGGTGAGGGGGCGGCAGCCCCCACCCATAATACTAGGATATGTTAGGTAAGGTTGTTAGGTTAGGCTAATGTCTTCAAATCATAGCCCTCCCCACTATTAGGGAGAGTGTCTCAACATAGATCGAAAATGGGAAAAATAGGATTTTCCGAGATTTCTAATTAATACAAACACTATATTTTGATGCAAATGAACACAAAACAATACAACAACAAAAAATCAGAAAATTCGTGGTATTTAAATGAAATTTTTCCCAATTGAATAGTACAAAGGATATAAATATATATATATATATACAGTATATATATATATATATATATATATATATATATATATATATATATATATATATATACTGTATATTACTACAGGGCAATCACCTTCATTTTAGGGAGAGCTTTTCGAGGTCCTAAACATCTTTTAGGATAAAGGCTATATTAATATGTGTTAGACAGGAATGTATTCATAGAGTACTGCATTACGGAGGTAGGTGATATTTTGAAGTAACAACAGAAATATGACTGTAAAATGTTCATATTAAATATTTGGTCTTTTCTCAATGCCTGTTTTATAGATCATTCTCTTTTTGAGGATCCCGAGTCCCCACACACGCACACGTACGCAGCATACACATTCACTTACACACACATATGAGAGAGAGAGAGAGAGAGAGATAATATTTACATAGATTTACATATATACACTGGCCACACAGACCTTCCAAGCGAGGTGGTCATGACTCAATTCTAGTAGAGATGGCAAATCAGATAGAAAAAAAAGTTGAAGGAAAGGATAGAACAAAAGAGAGAGAGAGAGAGAGAGAGAGAGAGAGAGAGAGAGAGAGAGAGAGAGAGACTTAGATTGTATACATCTGCTCACATAATATAATTGATAATTCTAATTATCATAGTTGAAGTGGTTGCAACATTCCTGGACACTACGCAATTAAGATACACTAGCCGTTTGTCATGGTCCCCTTTTTCCCTCATGCTTAGCCCCATTAGTTTTGAGATTTTAAGACGTTTGCCCCATTAGCTTGTCGATTTAAAAACTTTTTCTCTATTTCTTTGTCAATATCAAGACCTTTCGTGCCCTTTAGGTGTCGATTTGTTTCCTGGCGAGCGATAGCGAGCCTGTAATTGTGGAGGAACTGGCCTTCGGCCTTGACATCTTTTTCTACCGAAAACATTTACAAACTAATCTTGAAGGGGGATCTAATGGATATTTTTAAGTATGATGGAGAACTAGGGAGGAAACTAAGAACTAAATGAATATATCAATAAATAGACCTAAACAATATCCACAGTCCTATTTTCAATCGAGTGGAGGATTAGTAAGGTTATTGAGTGTTGTAAGGTTTATAGTTACAAAGAACGCATAATTAACCCGTTCAGTATCAGTGACATCCTTTTAATTTTATTCTGGCAATGATTAGACGATATTATTCAACTTAGGAAGGACCTCTAGCAATAATAAGGCTTCAAACTATCTCAACCAACCCTTTTAACTACCACAGATCCTTCTCAAGCTGCATAATATCGTCTAAATATAGCTAGAATATAATATAACACTCGTCGCTGGTACTCATAGGGTTAAATAACTCGCTTGTAACCCCTCTTGTTTTGTGTGTGTGTGTGTGTGTGTGTTATGTGTGTGTGTGTGTGTTGTGTCGTGTGTGTGTGTGTGTGTGTGCTGTGTGTGTGTGTGTGTGTTGTGTCGTGTGTGTGGTGGTTGTGTGTGTGTGTATATGTGTGTGTGTGTGTGTTGTGTGTGTGTGTGTGTGTGTGTGTGTTGTGGTTGTGTGTGTGTGTATATGCGTGTGTTGTGTGTGAGTGTTGTGTGTGTGTTGTGTGTGTGTGTGTGTGTGTGTGTGTGTGTCTGTTATATTATTGTACGTTCATTTATCATTGTTTCGCTTATCCTTCTTTCAGTATTAAGTGTCTTGATAGCGTAATGCATAAATGTGCGGTATTTAGGTGTGAGTATCCTAGGTTCGAGTCCTTAGAGTGCCACATGTATTTGTTGATTTCATTAATTGAGCTTTGAAGTAATGTTGGTTGGTGAAAAAATATGAATTACTGTGTATTTCACCCTCCTTATCTATTGTTAGAGGGTTATTTATCTCGGCCCCCTTCTCCCTCATGTTTAGCTCCATTCATTTTGAGATTATAGGACGTTTGGGCGATTAGTTTGGCGATTTCGAGACCTTTGCCAAATTATTTGTCAATTTTAAGACCTTTCGTGCCATTTAGGTGTCAATATTTTCTTGACGAGCGATAGCGAGCTTATAAGTTAGGAGGGGGCCTTTTTCTACCGAAGAATGCGCAACATTATCTGGAAGGGGGAGCTTGGGGGTATGTTTTTAAAGCTTGAAGGAGGTCTAGGGAGGAAACTAAAAACAAGTGAAAATAAGTAAATAATATGTATTTAATATGTAAAATAATAATAATAATAATAATACTGTATACATAATCTAACGTATTAATTTCACTCCCAACACCAAACACTTCCCAATGTAAGAAAGCATGTGATCCTACCCGGATTCAAACCTGGGTTATCACATGCAGATCTTAAACACTTTAAAGCATTAATAAATAATGTTCTCCCTTTAATTCAGAAAGTTTGTATTTTCTTTTATTCACATTTTCCCTTCCTATGTCTGTGTATTTCACTTCCCAGTATGGGCATCAAGATTCCTCTCTCTCTTCCTCCGTCAGTTCATTCATCTTGCTTTATCTCCTCCTCTGGTCTGCCTTCCTACACCTCTATCCGCTCCATTACACCCAGGTATTATTCTTCTTCTACTTCAGCTTCTTCTTTCTTTATTTGTCTTCTTCATCTCCGCATTTACTCACGCTATCTTATTTTTCCTTGACACTGATTATTCATAAAATTTGTACTATTCCCGCTTTTATTTAAAGTCTTTTTGAAGTTTTATTTGTGCCTTCTCTTCGTATCTTCACTAAACCTCTTTCTCTGTCTGTCTTTCGTCTTCTATATCTTTCTCTGTCTGTCTTTCGTCTTCTATATCTTTCTCTGTCTGTCTTTCGTCTTCTATATCTCTCTCTGTCTATGTTTCGCCTTCTATTACTCCTCTGGCTTCCTATGTCCATCTCCATACGCTCCATGACTCCCGATTATCTCCCTTTCTTCTTGCTTAAGGGGAGATTTTCACTTGAGATATGTTTTGCTGGATCCCCTTCTCCCTCATGTTTTGCCCTTTTATGTTTGAGATTTTATGGCGTTTGCCCCATTAGTTTGTCGATCTTAAGATCATTCGCCCCATTTCTGACAATTCAAGAATGTTCGTACAATTTAGGGGTTGATGTTTTCCTGGCGAGCGATAGCAAACCTGCAATGTAAGTGGAATGGGCAGCTTGATGGAGATCTAGGGAGCAAACTAAAAAATTCTCCATCATTATGTTTCTCTTCTAACTCTTCTCTTCTTTCTTCTCTTCCTATTCACGAAAAGACTGCAAGATTTCCAGCTGGACCAGGGCTACTTATATTTATGATATTTTAACATAGTATTTATATTGAAACGAGGAACACAAACAACAGAAACAAACAAACCAATGGATAGGTTAAGCCTGTACATTTCGTTTACCATTGTTCTACTTATAACAGGTAAAATAGCATAAATAGCATAAATAATAGTAGCCCTAGGACAATTGGTAATCATGCCGGGTGTAAGTATGGTACACTTGGATGCCATAGTCTCTAACACACTCATATGAATTCGTGGGCCTCCTATGCTTTTCTTTATGCAATTATATCTATCTGGATTATTTTTTGGACAGAATTTGCTTTGCAATTTATAGTATATATAGTTTTGTAGTTGATGTATAGAGACTTATTTTCATAAATTCGTTTCTAGCGATATGCTTCTATAATTAGAAATCGGTGAAGTCCATGAATATTTATGAGTGGGCTAGAGACTATGGCAACCGAGAGTACCGAGATAAAGTTTTCTCAATGTTTTCCAAGATATTCCTTTGTTTCTGTTCCGTGTTTTGTACTATGCTTTCTTTTCACTTCTCTCCAGTTTTATTTCTTCCGTTTTATAGCTCATCTCTACTAACCCATTCTCTGCGTCTCATCTATTGTTTGGTTGTTTTCTCGTATGTTTGTTATTTTTTCCTGTTTATTTCCTCTGGTGGTCTTCCCTCCATCGCTCCCCCCCCCCATTAATCCCTAGTTTCTCCTCCTCTTCCCCCTCCCCATCCTCCTCCTCCTCCTCCCCTCCCTCATCCTCCTCCTTCTCCTCCTCCTCCTTCTTCTTTGCTATCCTTTTCTCTACCTCGTAGTCAATAGAGTACGCCCATTAAATGAAACAGAGGAAGAAGAACGCGAAGTAGTAATGGAGCGAATGGGGGAAGGAATATAATGAAGATAGGTAAAACAAAAACATACAAATAAAGAAAACACGAAAGAAAAGACGGAGAACAAGCGTTGTAATGTTCAGTAAGCCTTCGCTGAGCGCTGCCAATCACCCTTTCTCCTTCCTAGTCTTTCTCCCCTCTTTCGGCGGATCCAATCCAACAAGCAGAAGAAAAAGAAGGAAAATAAGAGCAGCAACAAAAACAGGAGTGACACAAGTGGTAATAAGCACCGCATATTTTCCCGACGGAAACCCAAAGGGGTTAGGGTAGACAGAAAAAGACACAAAACAAGGGGGAAATAGACAAACATGGAAAATTACATATTATAACAATGAATGATTAAAGTTAGAGAGAGAGAGAGAGAGAGAGAGAGAGAGAGAAAGAGATAGAGAGAATGAAGATAGATGAGAACAGATGTAGCAAATGAGGCATGCCCCAGATAAGTAAGGAAGACAAAAAGCTCGGCTGGAGATAGGCAGATAGGTATGGGGTTAGGTATGCATCTCTATATAGCCCAGGCAGATAAGAGCAAACGTCATCTGCAAGGGGAATCGTGCTACCAATTTACATAGTTTGGAAATTCCCTGTTGCATACTTGTGGGTCTTTAAAGGTTGTAAGTGAAGTCGGGGTCATTAATATTCTTAATTTTCAAAGCTATATCGCGTTAAGGGGTTGTTTTTCAAAGCTATTGCACGTTAACGCCTTACGAACGGGCCCGTCAGTAACTTCTACTACCCGCCAAGCGGGAGGTTTTACCCTAAACGACCTTGTTTCTGTGCTCTTTTTCATGCTGAAAGGGCGATAATTGAGCTTTCCAATGACACCAGAACCATCCTTCTACGACCGCGCATTCTCTTGCAACGATCGTGCAAGACGAAGGAAAAATCCCTAAAATACCGTAATTTCCTTACATAATTCCCTGTGTAGCGAGGTAGTGATTGTGGATGTGTGTGGAGGGGCGGCAGTTGCCGTGCGGGACCCGAACAGAACGGTCAGAGCCGACCTACGCTCCTCCCACCGCTCGTCTCTCTCTCAGAGCCAACTATTGCTCAAAATTGCACACCGCCTGAAGTCGGTCCCCGCCACATAGTCCTTTCTTCTCTAGACTTACTACGACTTGTCCGGTCATGCCAGACAAGGGTTAAGGGGTTGTTTTTTGTATTGGTCCCAAGGCCTATACCCTGTACCAATAAGTAGATAACAACTTTACTATTAACCTCTATAAAATTGAATCTCCCCATTAATGTTTTACCTGAAAATAATGTTTCGGTGGTTAGTTTAATCAATTGTAATCTCTTAATCTCATAAACCTCTCCAAAATTAGTATTCTGTCCACAGCTTGCTGAAAGACAACCGAAGACGTTGAAGTAACTAAACCTAATTTTTCTAGACACTCTCAATGGTCACAAAAGACTTTTGAAAAATCCCAGTAAGGGCACATATCGCGTACTTGTGCGCAAAAAAGTTAGAATGATTAAACAGGGCAAGGTATAAAACATACTGTTAGAACTTTGGTTTAACCCTACTTATATACAGCCAGTTAAAAGGGAAGGCCATGCCATTAGTTGGGAGGTGGTCATGATCCAGAGATTATAGAGGGTGGATACGTGGAATCTTTCTCTCTCTCTCTCTCTATATATATATAATACATTAAATCCTGGCCACCTTGCAGGGATCGTAAGATCTGTGTGGCCAGTGTATTTATGAAAATCTATGTACATATCTCTCCCTCTCTCTCTCTGGTGGTGGTTGGGGAGGGAGCCTTCTGCTTTGTTAGCCTTACCTTCCTCTTAACCCGGGAACTGCCGGGAGACTCTTAAGAGTTCCCCCGGCGGACTGCGGGGAGACTCTTAAGAGTCGGAGAAAAAAAAAATCAACTTTTGACATCGAAAAAAATATATTCTTTTATTTTTATTTTTTTATTTTTTTATTTTTTTTTGGCCCCTGGGCCATGCAATATCTCAGTCCTCTACCTCCCCTCCTTCCCCACTTTCCTCCTCTCCTTCAGTTATCACCTATTTTCCCTGTTATTCCCTTATTCTGAGGTATATTTTCGTGCTAACATTAGAAATCCGGTTGCAGGGTGTGGTCATCACTGATAGCAAGCGAATGCAAGAGAGAGAGAGAGTATCGATCGACTGTGTCTCAGTGGCCTTGGGGAAATTGGCGGGAAAGCAGCTTGCCTCACCCATACATTATACAACTCGCGGGCTATATCTCCGATTTTGACCATCCAAACGCTGTTTTCACTCGTTTTATTGTTGTTTCAGGTTAATACCTTTATAATCAACCCATAATAGGCGCATATGGATAAGTATTAATGCTATTAATGGTACAATGAATATTTTAGTGACGGAAACACCTCAAATACATGCGCACAGGGAGAGGTGTCTAATTACCCCCATGCGCACTTCAGAGGTTAATAGCAAATTTTTTTAGAATTAAGTCCGGACTGCCTAGTATGAACCACAAGGTCGGTGGTGTCTGTGTATTTATGTAACTCGATGTAACTTTCTCTCATCACTAATTATTGTACCAACCGTATTATTCTTTGTCCGCATCCACTTTGGGGCGGCATATATAGGTTATTAACTCACTCTCACTCTCTCACTCTCTCTCTCTCTCTCAATTAAGGTTAAAAAAAAAAAAAAAAAAAAAACCATTTAGAATCATACCATAGGGAAGTTTGTCTGGAGGTAAAAGAGATAATGATTGCTGATAAAGAGAACCTAGCAGAAATTAACTGTTTTTAGTTGAAGAGAGCGGTAGGGCAAAAAACAATAACATCAAAATAAATAAATAAATAAATATATATACTGTATATATATATATATATATATATATATATATATATATATATATATACTGTATATATATAACAACAACAAATAAACCTAAAGTAAATAAATATATATATATATATATATATATATATATATATACTGTATATATATAACAACAACAAATAAACCTAAAGTAAATAAATATATATATATATATATATATATATACTGTATATATATCACAACAAATAAACCTAAAGTAAATAAATTATATATATATACTGTATATATATAACAACAACAAATAAACCTAACGTAAATAAATATATATATATATATACTGTATATATATAACAACAACAAATAAACCTAAAGTAAATAAATATATAAGTAAATAATACTAGAAGAAAAAAATAAATACACCAGTAGAAGTATGCATGCAATGAATATACTTTCCATTTTACGACAAATTGCAGGAGGTGGCGGAGGGTGGGGAGAGAGACTTCCTATTACTATCTTTTCCTTTCACTTTCCCTTAATGTATTGCTATCTCTACTAGGATCAAGTCCTAGCCACCTACCAGGGATCGTAAGATCAGTGTGGCCAATGTAAATATATGTAAATATATGTAAATCCCTCATATTCCCATTTATCTTCCTATCTGACATACCCAATAATTTCTGCGCCCCATCCACTATGGAAAACGTAGGACATTTTAAGTTATATATATATATATATACAGTATATATATATATATATACTGTATAATTATAGATATAGCGATTTTAACAAGGTCCAAAGGTTTATACATTCCATTTAATGATATGATATTTTGTATAAATATTGTTGAGGATTTTGGTTGCCTTTGCCATTTTCGAGCAATGTGATAATTCAGTGTGTCCGTTAGGTTAAGGACATAGTGGCTAAATGTTTGGTCTAATTTATATATCCTCGCTAGACCTCTACCAACTTTAAAAAAAGACACACACCCCTTAGAGCCTCCTTCAAGATATATTTATACACTTTTCAATAGAAAAATGACTCGGCCGAAGGCCGGTTCCTCTTAATATTAAAGGGTCGCTATCGCTCGCCAGGATATAATCGACACCTAAATGGCACGAAAGGTCTTAACATTTACAACGGAATGGGGTGAAAGGTGTTACAATCGTCAAACAAATGAACCGAACGTCATAAATAAATATATTTGTGATTACTAAAATACATTGAATATAGCAGTCACTTTAAATATATACATGCAATACCATTATATGTCATACTACAACACAACGTCCTACACTGGAGTAATAGAAGACACACTTTAAGCAACATATATAGCACTATAAAACCACACATAATACTCATTAACAGCCACGGTGTCCCTAATAGCGAATCACTAAAAATACAAGGCTACAAAACACACAAAAAAAACATAACTGACAGTCCCATGGACGGTACAGCTATAGCAGTACTAGAAACTATCACACATAAAATACATGATGATTTTATATCTGACCTCCTAGCTATAGAAATAATGACTGACACTGGCCCAATAATAATAGCCACAGTCTATTTACCTCCCAGAAGACCATACTTACCCACCCCAGACTTCTACAGACTATTCAGAAACAACATACCAGTATACCTAATAGGTGACCTAAACGCGAAACACCACACACTGAATAATAGGACCCAAAACACTGTGGGAAGACAATTAGGCACATTAATCACTAACGGTCTAATAAGACACATAGGCCCCCACTTCCCAACCTTCCACGCCCCACACTCATCAACTAACCCCGACATAGCACTATCCAACAATAAAACCTACCACAACATACACTTCACCCCCGGACCACTCACCACTAGCGATCACATCCCCATCATAACCACAATATCCACCCTACCAATAATAATACCTGCCCCTCCAAGACCCAAATTCCAAGCAGCGAACTGGGACTTATTCAAAACCGACATTGATCTAAAACTACAACTAAACACTGACCTAAACAACGGAAAAAAGGAAAACATAGACACCAAAATAAATGAATGGCACACCATAATTGAAGATAATGTGAAAAAACATATCCCCACAACACACCATAAAACTCTAAATAGTCCTAAAATGAGCCAACAAACTAAAATGATACTGAACCAATACAACAGAATTAGACGACATGCACACAATCATGGATGGACATATAACCACTACAGACAATACAAACAGATGCAAGACAGCCTCAAGACAAATATGATACAAGAATACAACGAAATGTGGAGACAACAGTTAACAGAAACAGCCAACTCATACACTGACCCAGAAACGTTCTGGAAAAAAATACGAATGATGCAAGGACATGACACACCTACAACAAACTACACAATAGACCCTCAGGGGAACAAAATATATGACATCAAAGAACAGGCAAAGATACATAAAGAATATTGGGAAAGTATACTCAATGATGGGGGCAACGATCTACCAAGACATGACTACATTAAAGACTTCATTCAGTTAAACAGACACAGAACCATCCCATATGAGGACATAGACATTAACAGACTTGACATTAACAACCCACTGACCAGACCAATAAACACAGAAGACATAAAAACAATCATAACAAAGCTCAAAAAGACATGCCCAGGACAAAGTGGATTAAACAAAACAATCCTTAAAAACCTACCTGACTCAGCCCTAAACACATTAAAAAGTATCCTAAATGCAGCACTTTCCATAGGATATTTCCCCGACAAATGGAAAGAAGCAACAATAAAACTCATCCCCAAACAAAATAAAAACCCACACCATAAAGAAAACCAAAGACCAATATCACTACTAGAAGTGCCAGGGAAAATATTCGAGAGAATCATAAACAAAAGACTAAGAACATATCTAACTACACATAACCTATACAACACCGCACAATATGGTTTCAGGGAAAGAAGAGGCACCACACACGCCCTAGCTCTGGCAACAGAAACAATAGCACACAACATGAGCAACAAAGGACAATGCCATGTCATCCTGAGAGACATATCAAAAGCATTTGACAAGGTATGGCACTTAGGGTTGCAATATAAGATACTAAACCTAAATCTCCCAATAATAATAGAAAAGCTACTGAATAATTTCCTAGTAAACCGCTCAGCCCGAATTAAAATAAAGACAACCCTAAGTGACAAAATCAGCATAAGTTGTGGTGTCCCTCAGGGATCAGTACTATCACCAACACTATTCACCATCTACACAAGCGACACCCCTCCCTCACAAACAGGCACAAACATCGCATATGCAGATGATATAACACAGATCGTAGGATACGGAGGGCCATCCAGAGCCATCATGGCTAGAAAGACCCAAAGAGAAGCAGAGATAATAAACAACTATGAGGACAACTGGAAAATTAAAACAAACGTCAATAAATTCACAGTCATCCAACTAGGAGTAAAAAAGAAAACCCAAATACATATAAATAATAACCAAATAGAAGAAAAAAATAATGGAAGACTCCTTGGCCTAACAATTAGCACAAATGGCTACACCAAAAATGTAACAGAGAGGAAAAACCTAGCACAAATAGCCTTGAACAAACTATACCGCTTCTCAGCTCTTAACACCAACATAAAAACACACCTAGTAAAAACACTCATATTACCAATCCTAGACTATCCCCCCGTACCTACACATACATTGAGTAAAACACAACTCAGAAAACTACAAATAATACAAAATAAAGCACTAAGATTTGCCACTAACCAACGTTACCCATATACGATGACAACTATCCAGATACACGAACACACAAACACTCTACCACTTAATATACGCATCCACAAACAGGCAACGAAAATATGGAGCAGACTAGAACACCTACAAGACCCGATATTCGTAAATATAAAAAATAACCATGAATTACAACAAGACCTCAGACAACACACCTGGTTCAAAAGTAGTCTAAAGATAATAAATGAAATAGAGGAACCAGATCCAATATAAAAAAAAAAAAAAAAAAAAAAAATTCAAACCAAAAAGAAAAATAGTAAACTCAACTATACACAAACAGTAATAATAATAAAAATAATGATAATAATAACAATCACACTTTCGTCCTTAGCTAGCTACCAAACAACAAACATAAAGAAAATACACCACTTGCCCCAACACAAAAACATATGTTTCAAACACACAACATAGCAAGGTGGTCTGCCCACCAACTGTTACTCTCCTACTTTCCTTCATACTTTCCTCCTTTCTCTTCCCTCTCACCCCCCCCCCCTCTCTTTTCCCCCCCTTAGACCCACCTATGGGTATAGCATTTGAAATTTTAAGACTTGTTCCATTAGTTTGTCATTTTGAGACCTTTCGCCCCATTTCTTTCTCAATATTTAGAAGTATTGTGCCATTTTGGTGTCAAATTTTCCTGGCGAGCGATAGGGAGCTTGTAATTATAATAGGAATCGGCCTTCGGCCGAGACATATTTCTACCGAAAAATGTACAAATGTATCTTGAAAGTGATCTAGACTCTAGATCACTTTCAAGATTCACACACCCTCTAGATTCTAGAGGGTGTGGTTTTTTTTGCAAGCTTGATGGAGGTGTAGTGAAGAAACTCAAAACTAAATATATTAATAAACACATAGGCCAAAAAACAAGCACTACCCCCTTAAGGGATTCCCTAGACCTCTGGAATCTTTATGCTTTCACTTCCATACCATTATTAACCTACCAACCCGATTATCGGACTAAAACAAACACTCACTAACACACACATTCACTCACTCACTCACACACACTCACATACTCACTCACACACCCAAGCGGTAGTGTGTTTATCGGTACAGACGTTAATTTTTCACCCTTACAAGTACATTTTTCGATGTTTCAACGTAAATAAAACTATCTAGATAAAACTTAACTTAACGTAACCTACCTAACCTAACCTAACCTAAAATACTCCATCTCAACGTATTTTATAGAGGTGTGTACACTTAAACTGTCGCCCCAAACCTCATGTACCTGCAAACCTACATATTTAGTAAAGGTTGTATAAGCACACCACCGCTTGTACACACATACACTCACTCACTCACTCACTCACACACATACACACACTCACTCACTCTCACTCTCTCTCTCACACACACACACACTATGTAAGACGTCACGCATTCCTGTGAACAAAGTTTATATCTTGGAGTATATTTTCAAGAAACAGCAATGTCTGTATTGATATTTTGTTTGGTATAATGTTGCACATGAATTAAGGGGAGATGGGCCGTTTTTCTGGACCCTCATCTCCCGCATGTTCAGCCCCTTAGTTTTTAGATTTTAAAACGTTTGGCTCATTAGTTAGTCGATTTTAAGACCTTCGCGCCATTTCTTTGCGCGTTAGGTTAAGGGGATAGTGGCTATTCTTTTAGTACAATTCATAATTATATCCTCGCTAGACCTCCATCAACCTTCGGTAGAAAAATAACCCGGCCTATGGCCGGTTCCTCTTAATATTAAAGGCTCGATATCGCTCACCAGGATACAATCGACACCTAAATGGCACGAACTGTCTTAACATTTACAACGAAATGGGGTGAAAGGTGTTAAAATCGTTAAACAGATGGACCGAACGTCATAAATAAACAAAATATATTTGATTACACAATATATATTGAATATTTCAGCCACTTTAAATATATTCATGCAATAACTATACTTAATATTTTTGTTCTCCATAAACTATTGACAAGAACAGGGGGATTGTTAAGGTTAGTGGCTTAAGGGGGAGGTAGTCGCATTTTCTGGACACCCTTCTTCCTCATGTTTAGCAGATTAGTTTTGAGATTTTAAGACGTTGTTCAATTAGTTTGACAATTTTGAGACCTTTTGCCCCATTTTTTTTACCAATATTAAGACGTTTCGTGCCATTTAGGTGTCGATTTTTTTTCCTGGCGAGCAATAGCAAGCCTATAATTGTAGTAGGAAGCGGTCTTCGGCCGGGACATGTACAAATATATCTTGAAAGGTGCTCTAGGGGGGGGGGGGGGGGGGGGGGGGGGGGGGGGGGGGGGGGGGGTTCAAGCTTGACAAGAGGTGTAGTGAGGAAACTCCAAACAAAATATATTAAAAGAAAAACACTTAGGCCAAAAAACAAGCACTACCCCCTTAAGGGAACACACCTCGTTTGTATCTCTCTCTCCTTCTCTCTCTGGGTGGTATCCATTCGGCCCCATTCGGCTTACTGTTTTAAGACGTTTACTCCCATCCAGGTGACAACTTTTTCCTGGCGAGCAGTAGCGATCCAGCATACTTTTTATTTTTTTTTGACATCCATACAATGCTAGAGCGAGCGATAAGAAATCGACACCTGTATGGGGTTGAACGTCTTAAAACAGTAAGCTGAATGGGTCCGAATGGATACAAGCCAGAGAAAGAGAAAGGGTGAAAAAAGCAGGTAACCCCCCTTAAGGGATTCCCTAGACCTCTGGAATCATTATGCTTCCACATCCATACCATTATTAACCTACAAACCCGATGTTCGGACTAAAACAAACACTACAAACACTCACTAACTCACACACACACGCACACTCACTCACTCTCACTCACTCTCACACCTCACTCATAGCCTCTGCAGTCTTATTTAAAGAAAAACAAATCATGTTTGAGGGGACTGGAGTTCTCGCAGAGAATTCTGAAATTCCTACAAGACTATTAGCCGTATGCTTGTGGGGTGGATGTCCATGCCCGATGATATTAGAACTGAGTGTTAATTAATGAAAGAGACCTTTAAATTTCTTAAGTTTTATAAGCTACCAGTTGTTCTCATCAATTTTCGTTCATTAAAGGGGGTAATGCTTGTTTTTGTTGTGCTATTAATGCAATTATTTTTTAATTTCCTCGCTAGACCTCCATCAAGCTTAAAAATCTCCCCCTAGACCCCTTGCAAGATAAATTTGTACATTTTTCGATAGAAAAATGTCCCGGCCGATGGCCTATTCCTTCTAAAATTAGAGGCTCGCTATCGCTCGCCAGGAAAATATCGACACTTAAAGTGCACGAAAGGTCTTAATATTGACAACATTAGGCGAAAGGTCTTATATTTTCCAAACGAACGTCTTAAAACCTCAATCATAATATGCTAAACATGAGGGAGAAGGGGGACCAGAAAAAGCGAGTACTACCCCCTTATATATAAGTGCTTCTCTAGCCCTACACCTGACTAAAAATATACACCAGTGCTAATAATTATCAATCAGTTTCAGAAAGACCATAACTTGTTTATGCTCATTTTGTCCATGAAGGACTAGCCTATAGTTTATTCGCTGTAAGTAGGCGAGAAATCATGACCTCTATCCTATGTAACTAAAAAATGGCAAGAGCAAAATGGCTGTACATTTCCACATCTATTTCTTGACTGACTCTTCCCAAATGGTAGAAATAGTAGCTCGATTACTCTAGTAGTTTTTGTGTTACAGAGGTTAGAGGTAATTATTTTTCGCCTACTTACAGCGAATAGACTATAGGGTTGCATTTCAGTGTAGTTATAACATGCAAGTGCTATATTAAATTGATGGCAAGTGCTTGGGAATGTACAGTGGAGGTTTGAGGGATTTTAAGGGGGAAAGATTTGACAAATTGTTCGATTTATTTATTTATCATTACATAGTTCCCTCCGCAGACCTCCATCAAGCTTTAAAAAAAAAAAAAAAAAAAAAAAATCCCAAGATCCTCCTTCTAGATAAAATTGTACATTTGTTCGGTAGATCAATGTCGCCGGTTCCTCTTAAATTACAGTCCCGCTATCGCTTTCCAGGAAAATATTAACACTTCATTTTTTTCTATGTGGATGTGAGAGACAAAAGGCAAAACTGCTTGTGGCGAGTGCTTCCCCCACAGTTGAAAGAGTGACAGGGCCAAAATCCAGGAATGTTCGAGCCAAAATGTCTGGACACACTGAGTTTGAAACCGTTTAAGTCATAGGATCAGGGAAAGATGGATGCAGGGAGAGAGTTCCAGAGCTCAGCAGTTGAATAGAAGGAAGATTGGGAGTATCGTTTCACTCTTGAGTTGGAGAGTTGTACAGAGTAGGGGTGGGATTGTGTTGCAAGGAGGTGGTATACACTGAGAGAGCTCCGAGGATTTCTGATTATTGTAGTTGCTATGAAATAGCGAGAGAGATACAGCATTGCGGCGAAGAGAGAGAGATTGCAGAGAGTCGGTGAGTGTACGGGAGTTAATGGTACGAAAGGCTTTCCTTTCTACTTTGTCTAGAAGTGCTGTGTGGCTCGAAAGGTCTTAACACTGACAAAGAAATTAGGCGAAAGGTCATAAAATACTCACACTAATGTGCCAAACGTCTTAACCCTTGTTTAGCGGGGGCTGACTTAAGTCCGCCTCAAAAAATCTGGACTATGTGGCGGCGTCGGACTTAAGTCTGTGTGCAATTTTGGCGCAATATTGGCTCTGAGAGAGAGACGAGCGACGGGAGGAGCGTAGGTTACCTCATGACCACTCGCCACGGCCGTCGTTGGCCTGCTGACATGTACTCCACACTACTCCACCCTCCCTCCCTCACTACACACGTAATATGTAACGAAATTACCGTATTTTAGTTATTTTGCCCTTCGGTTGCACGATCGTTGCAAGACAACCAGTGATCGTAGAAGGATGGTTCTGGTGTCATTGGAAAGCTCAATTTACGCCCTTTCAGGGATACATAATTGTATTACGCTCTGGCTCTCATTTATGCATGAAAAAGAGCACGGAAACAACGCCATTTATGGTAAAAAAAAACGCTGGGCTGCACAGTGAAATATACTCCACCACCTGCTCTTATTGTGTTAAAGTCTCCAAACGAATGGGGTTAAACATGAGGGAGAAGGAAGAACAGAAAAAACAACCATGCCCCCCCTTTAAACTACCTCAATTTGTTATTGCAGGATATTTAGAACAGGTCCTCGTGTACGTCAGCCTTGCTTAACTATATTCTATATTATTATGTCATGTATTATAATGTATACCGAAGACATCCAACCTTAGCTGCTTCTGCCTGTCTCTTTTCCTGCACTACTTTCCGTACTTCAGGGGGGCGGGTGGCTAGGAATCTTACTCCCTTTGTAAAATTGATGTGTATATGAATGGATTGCGATCGTATTTTAGTTGTTAACCTCTTCACTGCCATTACGTAATTTTCATCGTATTCTGGTTACCATTAGACGATTTCCTTTAGTTTGTAATCTACCTCTACGACTCAAATGGGTTAATACAATCTCAATAAACCCTCTGGATAACATATGTCCTTCTGAAACTGCATTATATCATCTTACTTTAGTCAGAATCAAAGGTAAAAAGGTGTCATGGTCCTGAAGGGGTTAAGGAAGGATGGGTCATTTGTATGTGTTCATTTATGTGTATTTTTATTATATTAATAGTTTCCTCCCTAGACCTCCATCAAACTTATAAAAACACCCGACCAAGATCCTCCTTCAAAATAAATTTGTACATTTTTCGATAGAAATATATGCCGGTTTCTCCTAAATTACAGGCTCGCTATCGCTTGCGAGAAAAAAAATCGACACCTAAATAATACGAAACGTCTTGATATTGACAAAGAAATGTGGCGAAAGGTCATATCACCAAACTGATAGGCCGAACGTCTTATAATTTGATAACCAACGGGGCTAAGCATGAGGAAGAAGGGGGACCATAAAAACGGCCAACTACCCTTAATTCTACCAAATGTCGATATCGATACCTTTGACTTCCCTTTATCCTGAAACTCAACACGTTAACTCTGGAACTCTCCCTCAATCAATCTTTCCTGCATCCTATGACATAGATTGCTATAAACTTTGTGTGTTCAGGCATTTTAAATCTAACGTACTTTGAATTTGGCTCTGTCACCTTTAACTTTAGAGGAGACACTTGTTACAGGCAGCTTTGCCCTTTGTCTCCTTCACTCTTGTTCCTATCTATCCATTATCTTTATACACAGATACACAGCTTGTTTATGAATGGTCTAATGAGCCCCCTGCCCCCAGACGGATAAGTAGGACAGTAAAAAACGGTTAAGGTTGGTAAGACTTTTTCCCCCATTTCGTAGTCAATGTAAGGACTCTTCGTGTCATTTATGTGTCGGTTTTTTCCTGGCGAGCGAAAGCGAGCCTGTAATTTAAGGATCAAAGGCCGGGACATATTTCTATCGACAAATTTAAAAATTGATCTTGAAGGAGGGTCTTGCGGGGTTGTTTGATTAAGCTTGTTGGAGGTCTAGGGAGGAAACTAATAACAATTAATAAAATAATTTATAATTGAACAAGTAAATATGCTCATCAACCCCTTATTGTCGTCAAGCTCTCATAGGCTCTCAGCCTATGCCCGAGAGGGAGTAGTTGGAATATAGAAAAAAAAAAAAAATCTATTCCTTCATCCACCATCCACCCAGCCCTTCTAATTAAAAGGTGAAGTGTTCAAACTATCTCACTAGACTATCGGGTAGCCCAAAGCCAATTGACCACTTGCGAGTTTCAGGCTATAAGGAAGTTGGAGCTGTAGAGATCGCTATTTAAACCCCTTCTGTACCGGCAACTCCTTTTTAACTTTAATCTGGCTACTATTAGACGATTATATTAAGTTTCTAAAGGGTCTCCACTGGAGGTCCTCCAGCAATTATTAAGCTTCGAACTTTCTCACTTAACCCTTTCTACAACCACATAATCCTTCTTAAACTGCACAAAATCTTTTAAATTTAGCTAGAATAAAATCAAACAGACGTCACCGGTACAGATAGAGTTAAACGAAATGCAATAATAATGTAGGTTTCTGGTTAATAGAAAATGTGATTAATTTAGTTTGATGTATTTATTGATGCACTGAAACCGTATTATAGTTGTTAATTGTGCTAAATATCGATGTCTACAGCTCCAACTGCCTTATAGCCTGAAACTCTTAAGTGGTCAATTAGTCTATCAACAATCAGTGGTTAGATAAAGGGGAGATCTCCACTTGAGGGATATTTTTCTTGACCCCTTTCTCCCTCATGTTTAGCCCCATTGCTTTTGATATTATAAAACGTTTGCCCCATTAGTTTAGCGATTTTAAGAACTTTCACCCCATATTAAGACCTTTCGTGCAATTCAGGTGTCGATTTTATCCTGGCGAGCGATAGCGAGCCTGTAATTTAAGAGGAACCGGCTTTCAGCCGGGACATTTCGCTACCGACAAATTTACAAATTTATCTTGAAAGGATCTCAAGGGGGTGTAATCTTAAGCTTGATGGATATCTAGAGACCAAACTAAGAACCTCCCCTTAAGAGCAGGAAAGGTACACTCGGATGTAATAGTCTCTAGCCCACTCTTAACCCCTTCTGTACCGGTGCCGTCCTTTTAACTTTATTCCCGCTACTATTAGACGATTTCATTCATTCTTAAAAGGCCCTCCTGTAATTAACGGGCTTCGAACTATCTCATTTAATAATTTTTACTACCACATAACATTCTTAAGCTAAAAATAATCGTCTAAATGTATCTAGAATAACATAAAAAGACGTCGTCAGTACAGAAGGGGTTAAATAATCGTGGACCTCACCTATTTCTAATTATGGAAGTATATTTCTGGAACCGAATTTATAAATAAGTAACACCCCGTTCTTAACATTAATCATCCATTACAAACCCCAATGTACTTGAATACACTAATGAAGGCATATGGTCCTCCCGGAATTCCAACTCGGGGCACCACACTCAGAACATAAGCATCGAAACCATTACACCACCAACACAGTTTATAATGTTATATAGCCTACATCAATTACAAAATCATATATACTATTTACAGACAGGCAAGTTCCATTCAGAAATCAAAGCAGAAAGTTATAAATGCATAAAGAATAACATAAATGGTCCAAGAGTGTTAATAAGTGACTGTACAAGACGCTAATTCTAACCCAATGTTGTCTTTTCAAACAAAATAAAAATAAATAAAAACTTAATTAAGTAGAAAAATAATAATTATATACGATTTAATGTTTATCTTTCGTAAATTAATTCAATAAGAAATATAAAACAATGAAAACTGACACGTACCATGGTTGAAATAGTGTAATTATCATGAGGACTAGCATTAATAAGGCAGACTACACCCTGGTATCTTAAACAACAGACCACAGGATTCCAACACAGGCCAGATAAATCAACCATAATATAAGGGGACCGGTCAACTCAACCAGTAGACCATTTCAACCAGTACCAAATCAACCAATACAGTTAGGTTAGGTTAGTTTAGGTTAGTACTATATTTTGGCACTGGTTTGGTTGGTCTGGGTTAATTTGGCACTGGTTGAGAGCTACTGGTTGATATGGTCTACTGGTTGAGATGACATGGAACCATAATATAGTACGGAGCTTTCAACTCCTCAATCAGCTATCCATTCTTCTATCCACCATCTCTTCACCTCATTTAAGCGGAGATTTGTATGAATTTGTTTTTTTACTAATAATGTATTATTTATAATTGTCGCCGAAGACATCCATCAAACTTATTTATATACTCCCCGGGCTTCGAGATAAATGTGCAAATGTTTCGGTATAAACATGTCGCGGTCGAAGGCTGGTTCCTTCTAAATTTCAGGCTCGCTATCGCTCGCCAGGAAAACATCGACGGTACAGAAGTGTTTAATTAATATGATAATAAACCCCCCAACAGACAACAGGTTTCCAATACATACCAAATAATCCACCAACATATAAAGTACGGAGCCTTTAACCCCTTCAGTACGATGACGCTTATATATACCAATGATCTTGGCTTAGCATAAACGATGTTATGCAGTTTAAGAAGGACCTAAGTTTATACAGGGGGTTTATTCAGATCGTAGTTACCCCTTCTAGTCCTACAGGTAGAGACCAATTATAGACAACAACAACAACAAATTGTCTAATAGTAACCAGAATAAGATAAAACATACGTCATCCTGTTGAAGGGGTTAAGGGGGAGGTAGTAGCTTTTTCTGGACCCCCTTCTCCCTCATGTTCAGATGTTATGATGTTCGGTCCATTAGTTTGGCTATTTTAACACTTTTCAACCCTTTTCTTTGTCAAGACTTTTCGTGTCATTTAGGTGTAAATTAAGAGATACCGGCCTTTAGCCTTGACATTTTGCTATCAAAACATGTACACATTTATCTTGAAGGGGGTCTAGAAGGTGTTTGTTTAAACTTGATGGAGGTCTAGCGAGAAAATTAAAAAATCAATGAATATATTATATATATATATATAATATATAAATTATATATACCGGTATATATATATATAATTATATATATATATATATATATATATATATATATATATAATTATATATATATATATATATAATTATATATATATTTTTTTCTTTAAGGCAGGCGAGGTTGAAGGAAATACAAGTATCAGCATTAATTATTTTATTAAGGCTTTCAATAGAACGAACAGCAATTCTCAGGTGTTCTGGGAGATTGTGCAAAAGGTGAGCAAAATTCATGATGATCCGACGCGTTTCGATAGACAACTATCATCTTTAGGGAATGGAAGGTAAGTGAATAGTTTTTTTTTTTTTTTTTTTAAAGGTAGGGGGGTGAAGAGAGGCACCACAGAGTGGGTGGGTGGAAGAGAAAGTAGGAAAGATGAAATACAGTGGAAGAGTAAAGTTGGTGGGCCGGCCACCTTGCTGTTTTTGTTTGTTTATTGTTCACATCATCTTACAATATAAATTTTCTGTGGCAAAATACAATGGTGCTGAGGGCTGTTTGCTAAATCTAATCTGTGATATATAATTTCTATGGCAAATTACAATGGTGTTGAGGGCTGTTTGCTAAACCTATTATGTGCCTATGTTGCAAGATGGGCTTAAGCTGTGGTAATTGCAAGTTTGAGGACTTATGGTCCTAGCTAGTGACAGTGCTTTACATTCCTGCATTTATGTATTTAGTTGCATTTGTAGCTAAGCTAAGGTGGGTCCTGCTGTCAGGATAGCTAGCTGGCTGATTAGAATTTAGGTATAAATAGGGTCTGGTTCCTCTTCGTTTATGATACTGAGGCTACTTGGAAAGTTTCTGTTAAAGTGTCTTATGTGTTGTCGTTTGTCTATTATTGTGTTATATGTGTTTTCGTCTATGGCTTCTATGGTCTGCCATATCTTTTTGGCTTGGTAATATAATTTTATATTAATTGGGAGAAGGCCGTTTGCCTGGTGAAGTTCTTGGGTGGTGTGAGCGTAAGGGTAGCGTGTGTTGGTTGCGAATCTCAGGGCTTTGTTTTGCACTCGTTGTAGAATTTTTATCTGAGTTTTGCTTAAGGCAATGGTGGGGATTGGAGGGTATTCTAAGATTGGAAGTACTAGTGCTTTGATTAGATGGAGTTTTATTCTCGTTTCTAAGTTTCTTAGTCTAAAGAGTTTGCTGAGGGCGTGGATTGCTTTTCCTTTTCTCTCACTGACGTTTGATATGTAGCTAGTGTTTGAAATTTTTAGGCCGAGGGCCATGCCGTTGGGTTGGAATTGTATTAGTTTTCCATCAACGACAAGGTCCTCGTTTCTCTTAGATCCGAGAGGAATGACTGTGAATTTATTAGTGTTTGTTTTGATCTTCCACTGTTTTTCGAAGTTGTTGACTCTTTCGACTTCTCTTCTGGTTCTGGAGTTCATCAGATGCTTGGACTTCCCCTCATAACTGATTATTTGGGTGATGTCGTCGGCATAGCTGATGTTTAGACCTGTGAGAGATTCTGGGGTGTCGCGTGTGTATATTGTGAATAGTGTTGGGGACAAGACACTTCCCTGAGGGACGCCGCAAGTGGTGACAAAGCTGTCTCCGATGAATGAATCTATTTTGATTTGTGCCTCTCTATCATTGAGAAAATCGCATAGGAGTTTCTCAGTGATAGAGGGAAGGTTGAGCTGAAGTATTTTTTGTTTTAGTCCTTGGTGCCAAACTTTGTCGAATGCTTTGGTTATGTCCCTCAGGACAAGATGGCATTGTCAACATAACAGCTTATTTATACATATTAGGTAGATCACAGTAAGGTTTATTGGGTGTTGGCTAGCATATGATTGGCTAGTTGGCGACCAATGAGGCGCGCGCTTTTCCTGCCTCCTGGTTGGCTGGGCGGGTTCGTAGATGCTAGATGTTGTCGTAGGGGGTCTGCTGGGCGAGGGGGTGGCGGGGCCCTTGTGAGGCTCGGCGGGCCAGTTGTATCTCGGGTTTCTGGTCCAGTTTGAAGCGTAGGGTTGAGGGGCGGCGCGCGTTGGTTAAATGAAGTAGTGGGGGGGATGGTAAGGGGGGGAAGGGGAGGGGAGGAGAGAGGGGGTAAGGGCAGAGTCAGGGTGGTAAGGGGAGTAATGTTAGGGAGTGTTTGAGAGTAACGTTTAGCTGATGGGAGTATTTGGAGGTCGAGAGTTTGATTATTTATGGAAGGATTAAGATTTTGAATATATAGGGCTTCAAGTATAGCAAGTATTCTGGGTTCTGTCTCTTTATCAATTACGGAGGTGTTTTTTTCTAGGTCAGAGCGAATAAGGGCTTGGTGGTGGAGGGCTTTATAGTGGTCTTTGATAGCTCCAGATTGGAGATGGAGGGTGAGACGGCGTGATAAACGATTTTGTGTCATACCCACGTAGGTTTGAGGTCCACAGTCCACATTATTGCAATTGTGTTGGTATATCACATGGCCGTCTATTTTCGGAGTCTTGGGAGAGATGGGTCTGTTACGGAGGATAAGGGTGGAGGTTTTGGAGGATTTGTAGTAGATAATAAGTTTTATTTTGTGGTCGGGGTTGGTGGGCAGGACGTTTTTGGTAATGATTTCTTTCATGATGGATTCGTCGGTATTGTGATCAGATGACATGTAGTTGCGGTAGAACATAGTGATGTCGTTGGTTGGGTTGGTAGTAGGGGAGGCTTGGTTGTACCATTTATCAAGGTGTTTTCTTATGGTGTTTGTGACATCTGTGTTAGAGTATCCATTGTTGACGAGTACCGGGGTAAGGCGTTCTAGTTCCTTATGGGTGTCGCTCCATGCGGTGCAATGGGTAAGGGCTCTCCTGATGTAGGCTGCGATGGTGGACAGCAGGTATCGTTGGGGGCATTCACTTTCCCCGTTGAGGCATTGGCCATTGTTCGTGGGTTTGGTGTAGACGGTAGTTTTGAATTCTTGATTATTAAACGAAACAAGGAGGTCGAGGAAGGGAACCTGTCCATTGGTGGCCTCTTCATAGGTGAAGTTGAGTCCTGAGGCGGCCGTAAAGCGATGCTGGAGGTCCCTGAGTTCGTTGAGGTCCTTTACTAGTACGAATATGTCGTCCACATATCTGCAGTAGACCGAGGGGCGGTGGGCATCAAGGAGCTCCTCTTCTATAGTTCCCATGAAAAAATTAGCGAACAGGACCCCCAGCGGGCTACCCATCGCTATCCCGTCTAGCTGGTACATGTTTCCAAGGGGGCAGAGGAAAGGTGCCTCTTTGGTGCAGAGCTCCAACAGCGTCTTCAGTGCCTTCTCCGGTATGTCAAGATTGGGTGTGTCAGGGCAATGGTAAACTTTTTTTCAGGATTAAGTTGATGGTCCTGTCCACAGGTACGTTGGTGAATAGGCTCTCCACGTCGAGAGAGGCGGTGATGTGGTCGTTAGTTCGGGTGGCGTCTCGTAAAATTTCTAGGAAATCATTAGCGGAGTTGAGGTTATATTGACGAGGTATGTAGGGGGGTTGTTGAGGGTCTTGGCGATCTGGTAAGTGGCCGTAGGTATCTGGGAGATGATGGGGCGGAGGGGGTTTCCTGGTTTGTGTGTTTTTACAGTACCATAGGCGTAACCAGGGGAAAATTCCCCATGAGTTTTTTCATGTGTACCCCTTCAGTTTTAGCATTGATGGCGGTGATGGTGGTGTTGGCGGCATCTGTGGGGTTGTGAGTGATCCTTTTGAATTTATTTTTATCACTTAAGATGGTGTCCATTTTCTGCAGGTACTCCTCCTTTCCATGGATCACCAGACAGGAGGCTTTGTCAGCTCGTCGTATGATGATGTTAGGGTTCTCCCTGAGTTATTTGGCTGCTTGGAAGTCTTAAGTGATAAAAATAAATTCAAAAGGATCACTCGCAACCCCACAGATGAAATAAAAAGGAAAGCCAACACCACCATCACCGCCATCAACGCTAAAACTGAATGTGTACACATGAAAAAACTCATCGGGGAATTTTCCCCTGGTTACGCCTATGGTACTGTAAAAACACACAAACCAGGAAACCCCCTCCGCCCCATCATCTCCCAGATACCTACGGCCACCTACCAGATCGCCAAGACCCTCAACACCCTCCTCACCCCCTACATACCTTGTCAATATAACCTCAACTCCGCTAATGATTTCCTAGAAATTTTACGAGACGCCCCCCGAACTAACGACAACATCACCGCCTCTCTCGACGTGGAGAGCCTATTCACCAACGTACCTGTGGACAGGACCATCAACTTAATCCTGCAAAAAGTTTACCATTGCCCTGACACACCCAATCTTGACATACCGGAGAAGGCACTGAAGACGCTGTTGGAGCTCTGCACCAAAGATGCACCTTTCCTCTGCCCCCGTGGAAACATGTACCAGCAAATAGACGGGATAGCGATTGGTAGCCCCCTGGGGGTCCTGTTCACTAATTTTTTCATGGGAACTATAGAAGAGGAGCTCCTTGATGCCCACCGCCCCTCGATCTACTGCAGATATGTGGACGACATATTCGTACTAGTAAAGGACCTCAACGAACTCAGGGACCTCCAGCATCGCTTTATGGCCGCCTCATGACTCAACTTCACCTATGAAGAGGCCACCAATGGACAGCTTCCCTTCCTCGACCTCCTTGTTTCGTTTAATAATCAAGAATTCAAAACTACCGTCTACACCAAACCCACGCACAATGGCCAATGCCTCAACGGGGAAAGTGAATGCCCCCAACGATACCTGCTGTCCACCATCGCAGCCTACATCAGGAGAGCCCTTATAGTCCGGGAGCCAGGTACGCTCCTCAGGATGTTTTCTGCTACCTGTTTTTCACTCATATTTTATGATAACCTATACCTTCGGCCATCGCATGGTGGTAATGAACACTCTCAACTCGGGGCCGTTTGCCCTGGGGGGGCTCGAACCCCCATTTTCAGGTCCCATTTGTGTTTGAGTTAAGTAACTTCGAAAATTGTGTCACTGTGCGGCCAAAATTAGTTATTGAGTCGCCAAATTGGTATAGAATCATCCTGAGACAATGTGGAAGGTGATAGAGGAAGGTTTATGGGCTTAATGCAGTTTTATTTCGTTGGGCGAGCTAAAATATCATTAAGAAAAATTAAAATTTGTCATCCACATTCAAATTTAATGTAATAACCAATATTTAAAAGCCATTATACATGAATTACATAGACTCATTTACCCTATACCCCTCCACCCCGGAAGGGCTCTTGAACGCCCATAACAAACTCGGCCCGCGCAACCCGGAAGGGCTCTTGAACGCCCATTGCTTGCGTGAGTGCTTTCGAATGCCGCGCGTATATTTTTGGTGTCGTGGGAGGGTAGGTGGCGCCACAAGGTGTAAACTACGCCACAGCAACAGTATCTACCCCGACGCCATCATGGACAGTACGCCAAATAGTGATTCCGCTGTGTCCGATACCGTGCTTCCTACGACGCCCTTGCTAGTTCGTCGCACCTTACCCCGACGCCATCGCCTAAATGTGTTATCTCCCGGAGGTATTGAGACGACATTGAGACTATATGAGCGTGCTGATGCCAAGTATATTGTTGATGATATAGTCAGTGACGACTCCAGTAATTATAAGTCGAGTGATTATGGCCATGAGAGTGAGAAAGAAGAGCAATTCCTGGGATTTGCGAGAGAACATGACAGTGATGAGAGTGATGAAGGTGATGTACCAGTTGTTGAGGAAGCTGGTTTACCTAAAGACAGTGAACTTGAGAGAGTGAGTGAGTGGGAGAGTTCAAGGTCACTCACCAAATTTCGCATAAGTGACACGACTCCAAGCCCTTCCCCAGGTAAATCGCCTTTCAAGCTACACTTGTATAAGCAGAAAATACTTGAGAAGGCGGCCGCGGCAGCTAGGGAACAAGCAAAAATACTTGGTGAGGATGAGGCTGTGAGTGAGGGTCAGCGTGGTGACCCTTCTCGTCCGCCATTGTCTCCCTTATCTACCCACGCCACCCAAGATGACCCGGATGCCCCGCATTCTTCCCCACCACCCCCACCATTGCCAAGGGTTGAGGACCCCCCACTTTTGGCCTATTTGCCTCCTAGGTCCCCCGACAGGAGACATACTGCTGCCGAAAAGGGGAAAGGCAGGAAATATACTAAAAAAATTAAGAAAAGTAAGAGAGTTTTGTTCGAGGCTCCCGCGGCGTCCACCCCTGCCGGCCCCAGCCATACGTCCCCGCAACTTTCCCCACGGTCCTCCCCACCTCTCCTGCCTTCAACATGTCTTCCTGAAGAAGTCTTTGAGCTCGCATCACCAATACCTGGGCCTAGTGACAGTGAAACATTGCTTTCTGTCACTCGTCGCAGGCCAAGGAGCCCAGGACCTCGGGGGGACACAGCCTCACCTGCCACTCCTTCCCCACCTCGCCCACCCGCACGCCGCCCACGCATCACTGGTTCCCCGCCAGATTATGTGGGGGCCACTGATGATGAAGGGCACCTCTCTGAAGACTCCGTCCATGATTACATAGGTCCACCGTCAGGGCAAGATGACCACTCTGACGATGACTATATGGACATCGACGACCCTCGACCCATCCGCTTGGCCCGGCGTCGTGCTGCCCGTCGTGCTGCCCGCCGCCCTGGCCGACGCCCTCGCCGCCCTAGGGCGCGCGCCTCCCGAGTTGGCCGTGGGCATGCTGGGCCACCAGCTGGAGCTCCTCGTCAGCGTAGACAAGACCCATTCTGCGTTTTTCAGTGGCAAGACGTAGTTGATGGGGATGGATACAACCCTGATGTGCCAGCTTTTGATGAGGTACTGGAGGGTTCAGGCATTACCCCCAATTTTCCTGCAGGCCCCAATGCTCCACCACACGAACTATTTGAGGCCTTCTTTGATGAGGAGGTGGTAGGCTATGTTGTCAAAGAGACAAATAAGCAGCACCAATTCCAAGTCCACTTTTTGGGCAAGGTGACCAAGGGCCACATGAGGCAGTGGACCTCAGTGACTCATAAAGAGTTCATGGTGTTCCTGGCACTCACCATGCTAATGCCTCATGTCAAGAAGCATAGGTTGCCTGACTATTGTATCACCAATGATCTGATATCCACCCCTGCCTTCGGGAAATATATGTCTCGCGACCGGTACCTTGATATCCTCGCAGCGCTCCATCTTGTCACCAACACCGACGTCCACCTCGGTGACAAGCTGTGGAAGATTAGGACGTTGTACGAGATGATGCGAGAACGCTTCACCTCCTACTTCAACCCCTTCCGCAAGGTCGTCATTGACGAGTCTCTTGTGCTGTTCCGGGGAAAACTCAGCTTCCGGCAGTACATCCCCTCAAAAAGACATCGCTTTGGCATAAAATTCTTTGTGCTGTGCGACTGCCAAACTGGCTATGTCCTGGACTTCCTGGTCTACAGCGGGAAGGAAGGGGACTTGCTTGTGGACCCCCTCATTGGCTTTGGCGGAGCAGTGGTGCAAGCCATGATGGACCGCTACTTTCATAAGAATCACGTCCTCTACACGGACAATTATTACACGTCCCCCACTCTCTCACAGTACCTGCATGAGCGCAAGACGGGGACTGTAGGCACAGTACGAGAGAAAAGGAAGGGCATGCCACCTTTCCCTCCAAAGACCAAAAAAGGTGATGTGTTCAAGAAGAAGTCGGGGCCCATTCTGGCTATCCACTGGCACGACCAGCGGAAGGTCAAGCTCCTGACCACCATCCACAAGGGGGAAATGGTGGAGACTGGCAAGGTGGATCGCCGCACCCAGGCCAGGGTGACCAAGCCCGATGCTGTCCTGGACTACAACATCAACATGAGGCTGGTGGACAAGTCCGACATGCAGATAGGCTTCATTGACTGCCTGCGTACCTCGTGCAGATGGTACAAAAAGTTCTTTCTGCATATGGTGAACATGTCAGTTCTGAATGCCTACAATATATACAAGCTTCGGAATGTGAACACACCCATGAAGTTCAATAGCCTGCGGAGGTTCCAAAAGCAGGTGTTGACGGAGCTCCTGGAGAAGTATGCTACGCCACAGAGGGCAGTGGCACATCCTGGGCCCACCGTTATTGACCGTTTGCAGTGTGCTCAATACTTGATTAGGCACAGGCTTGGTTCCCTGCCTCAGAATGAATCAGGAAGAACGCAGCAGAAGCGGTGCCATGTCTGCTACAACAGCAGGGTGAGGCCGAGGTCAGGTAAAAAGTCAACCATGGAGTGTGTGGAGTGCAAGGTGGCACTCTGTGCTTTAGAGTGCTTCTTTGATTACCACTCCAAGCTGGAGTTCTAATAATCATACTGAAAGTGCCAAATAAAATGACAATATGTACACTATATATATAGGCAAAAAGTGGAAGAAAACCAATTTATTGTTATACAAAAGTCATGTATTATGAGAAAATTTATACAAATACAATTACACCATAATAATATGTGAAAGTGACACATATGTATATACCAAGTGACATTCATATGATTAGAACCTATAGAAATATATAAATCAGAGAAAAAAGACACAATAAATTGTATATAAAACGTTTACAAATCATATAACTAAGTGAAAGTGACACAAGACCTAATATTTGATGGCCAAAGTATAATAAACACCTGTGGTAACGAATAATCAGTGCCTAATACAACAATAACCTACCTCAATTACTAATAAAATGTACGGTATCTAGTGAAAATGAGCATTAACAGTGACAGTGACACTCTCTAAAGCATATGTGTCAAAGTGAAAGTGACACAAGACCTAATATATGATGGCCAAAGTATAATAAACACCTGTGATAACGAATAATCAGTGCCTAATACAACAATAACCTACTTCAATTACTAATAAAATGTACGGTATTGAGTGAAAATGAGCATTATCAGTGACAGTGACACTCTCTAAAGCATATTTGTCAAAGTGAAAGTGACACAAGACCTAATATTTGATGGCCAAAGTATAATAAACACCTGTGATAAAGAATAATCAGTGCCTAATACAACAATAACCTACCTCAATTACTAATAAAATGTACGGTATCGAGTGAAAATTAGCAATATCAGTGACAGTGATACCCTAATAAACATATTTTATATAATTGGCCTCAAAATAACTAGACAAATATCAAATAAACATCACATTCTCAATATCAAACACTAAAATCGTCTAAGGGAGATAAATACTTTGGCGTGACGAGCGGCTAGGTGCGTCGTAGCCATGGCCGGGGCGACGCGTCCGAACGCGGGAAGAATTTGCCGCCGAAAAGCACTCGTCTTCCCGCGCTCACCATTATGCAACCAGAGGGGCTAGAGACCTCTACTGAACGCCATTCGACAGAGGAAGGTTTGTGGAACATTATTCTTTTTTATTCACAACATTACATGCCATATTCATTGACTTACAGAGTAGTTAACATAGCCCAAAGATCGTCAAAACACCCGGTACCGCAGCACAGTCACGAGCTATAGCCCCCGGGGCTGGAGGGTTAATAACTTTTCCCTTTCAAAAGCTTCAATTTAAAACAAAAATGAACTCTCTACCTCATCAAATAAGGTCACTATGGTCAAAAGCCTTACGGTCCTCCCAAATCACTTTACATCGCGAGCGTTTGCTTGTAACTTACCCCACCATCCTGTCTTAGACATTAACCATGATTTTGATGTTGGTTTATTAGTTACCAAGGTTTAGCAGTTACATGGAGCTCTTTATAATACTTAGTTGTTATATTATAATATATATTATTAGAGGCCTAATTCTTAATTCTTAATTCCATATTTGTGTGTGAAAATGTCTGCTCTTATTACTCTCCTGTTTGTTTTCAGAGACCTGAGTTGCTGAGTCGCTGACTTTCAACATGTCGAAGAGGAAGCAAGATGAAGATTGGACCCCTGACAAGAATAAGAAGAACACACAAGCCAAGTCACCTCAACAGAATTGTATTTTGCATGGCTCCAAAGGGAAAGTGATCGACAAATTTGAAACTCTTTCTCCCACAACTAATCCATCGAGTGCTTTTGCTGCTATCAATGAACTGAAAGGTAACCTTTTCACACAAACTTCTGACTATGGTGGCTTACAAGATATTTGTGATTCAATTCCCGATGTACCGTCCCCAGGCTGTGGATATCATGAAAACTGTCGTCTTACTTTTTTTCTTATTGGTAGGCGTGCGTTAGCGAGGACACAAAGTGTGGAAAAACAATATAGACCAAAGCGTGAATGTGGGAATTCCTCTGTGTTATTTGGCAAATATTGCATATTCTGCAAAAGTGATAAAGTTAAGAAAGTCAAAAATACTAGATATTGCTTGCATAGATTTCAGTCAAATGCATACAAAAACATTGAGAAGAAAGCTTTAGAACTAGGTGATGAAACTTTGTTGCGCGACATAGGAGGAGTGGATCTATTTGCAAAGGAGGCACAATTCCATTGACTGTTGTCGCAAACAGTATTTAGTGAGACGAACAGCTAATACGAGTGCAACTCCTCCATGCAAGGTTTCTACAAAGAAGGAAATTATTGGGAAGGCTTTCGGTTGTGTTTGCGACTGCATCAAAACTGATGTTATCCAGAAGGGTCAGGTTATCAAACTGGCACATCTCACGAAATTGTACAATGATACTCTGTCACAATATGATGAAGAAGTGGTTGCTAAGATAGCGGGCCATAACCTAAGATTTAAAGTGGAAGGCTGTCCTTATCTCAAAGACAGTATAGACTTCTCTTCATGTCAGTATAGAGACACATAAGTGTTTTGTAGTTCATCAGAATCTATGAAAACTGCGGTTCGTTCTGCATATGAGCTGGGCACCTGTCATTGGAGTGAAGAAGTCAGCGTCAATCTTCACAACAAAATCTTAAACGCCTTCAAGTCTTCCAAAACACTTCCCTGGCCTATTAGAGCTGCTGACCTCCCTGATCCAGATGATGAAATACCTCCAGACGTTCTCCAGTTTGTTTCAAACCTAATATGTGGGTGAAATGGGAAAACAGAGCCTTCTGACCGGGAAAAAAGGCTGGCAACATCCATTTCTCAAGACATCTGCAGAGCTGTAACTTCAGGGCAATGGAAGATGAAGAAACACATACTGCTATGCATGACACTAAGACAGCTTTTTAGATCCAAGAGCGTTACAAGTCTCATGAATAAACTCGGCCACTGTGAGTCGTATACTTATTCCATTGAACTAGAAACAGCGCTGGCCAAGTCAATAGTGGAAAGTGCTTCAATAATTAGCAACTCAGATGTGGTGAAGAGGCAGCCTGAAGGAGCAGTTTTCCATAGTGACTGGGACAACTTCGATCAGTTGGTATCAGATGTGCATGGGGCAGGATCCATTCATACGGCAGTAGGTATCTATCTTCAGGATCAAGGTAACTGTGCAGATGCCGAAGCACCAACTGCAGCACCAAGAACCCAACGTCACATCTTGACTGCACATGCTAAGGGGGAGTTTGTAGGTGCATTGTGGAACATGGTTCATCCCAGCAGTAGCGACTCAAATAATCAGCAAAGAGAGCTAAGACCAAGGGAGATCGCTCGATCTGAGGATCAGGTAAAGCGAACGATCGAAGCTTTCCAATCTTTTATAAACCCATTTAAGCTAAATACCTCTCAAGCACTGACCAGCTTGTCTTCAGGAGCAGTTATGCCTGAGAACGTGCGCCATGATGTAATGAACGCTCTGAAGAATGGTAAAGCCCAAAAAGAGGATTTCATCCGTGATCGACTTCTCACAAAGACAACCCCATTCTTGGGCGGCGCGCGTTGGTTAAATGAAGTAGTGGTGGGGACGGTAAGGGGGGAAGGGGATGGGAGGAGAGAGGGGGTAAGGGCAGAGTCGGGGTGGTAAGGGGAGTAATGTTAGGGGGTGTTTGAGAATAATGTTTAGCTAGCTGATGAGAGTATTTGGAGGTCGAGAGTTTGATTATTTATGGAAGGATTAAGAGTTTGAATATATAGGGCTTCAAGTATAGCAAGTCTTCTGGGTTCTGTCTCTTTATCAATTACGGAGGTGTTTTTGTCTAGGTCAGAGCGAGTAAGGGCTTGGTGGTGAGGGGCTTTATAGAGGTCTTTGATAGCTCCAGATTGGAGATGGAGGGTGAGACGGCGTGATAAACGATTTTGTGTCATACCAACGTAGGTTTGAGGTCCACAGTCCACATTATTGCAATTGTGTTGGTATATCACATGGTCGTCTATTTTCGGAGTCTTGGGAGAGATGGGTCTGTTACGGAGGATGAGGTTGGAGGTTTTGGAGGATTTGTAGTAGATAATAAGTTTTATTTTGTGGTCGGGGTTGGTGGGGAAGACGTTTTTGGTAATGATTTCTTTCATGATGGATTCGTCGGTATTGTGATCAGATGACATGTAGTTGCGGTAGAAGATAGTGATGTCGTTGGTTGGGTTGGTAGTAGGGGGGGCTTGGTTGTACCATTTATCAAGGTGTTTTCTTATGGTGTTGGTGACATCTGTGAGTATCTGTTGTTGATGAGTACCTGGGTAAGGCGTTCTAGTTCCTTATGGGTGTCGCTCCACGCGGTGCAATGGGTAATAGGCCGGGAGCCAGGTACCGTCCTCAGGATGTTTTCTGCTACCATTTTTTCACTCATATTTTATGATAACCTATACCTTCGGCCATCGCATGGTGGAAATGAACACTCTCATCTCGGGGCCGTTTGCCCTGGGGGGGCTCGAACCCCCATTTTCAGGTCCCATTTGTGTTTGAGTTAAGTAACTTCGAAAATTGTGTCACTGTGGGGCCAACATTAGTCATGAGTCACCAAATTGGTATAGAATCATCCTGAGACAATGGAGAAGGTGATAGAGGAAGGTTTATGGGGTTAATGTAGTTTTATTTCGTTGGGCGAGCTAAAATATCATTAAGAAAAATGAAAATTCATCATCCACATTCAAATTTAATGTACTAAACCAATATTTACAAGCCATTATACATGAATGACATGGACTCATTTACCCTTTAATAACTTCTCCCTTTCAAAAGCTTCAATTTAAAATAAAAATGAACTCTCTACCTCATCAAACAAGGTCACTGTGGTCAAAAGCCTTACGGTCCCCCCAAATCACTTAAATTTCATTTAACGAACACAGGATCTTCTGATGCGCTCCCATCTTTCTTTTTTCAAGTTTCTCGGATGGTAACCATGATCTTGATGTAAATTTCATGGTTTTATTTTACATATTTACAATATCTACTAAAGTTAGCGTATATTATAGGTAGTACATTATAGATACAACTTAGTATTATTGTCTACAGAGTATAGATACAGACTAGGAAGAAAACAATTATTTACATAGAACTAAATTATACATCGTCATCACTCGCATCATTTCCATCTGCATCATCATCAACTGTGTGGATTTCATCATAATTGTCTTCATCAGTGCCTTCTTCTGCCAAGATATCAACAAGAACCTGGGGGATGACGTCTCCCTCGAACCACAGTAGTTCAAGTTTTTCATTTGATGTGATCTGATAACCATGGTCAGCAGGGGTGGGTATTTGTGGGAAGTGATCGAGGGCATTACGCCAGATGCTGACTTGGAAATTTACTCTCTTGATGTGCTGGATGAGTACCCTTCTGCACGGTGGAAAGTTTGACAAGTCAATTGATACATCAGGCCGGAGATTCACGTTTGTACCACACATCTTCTTGACCTTAATCTCTCTTGCCTCATCGACTGTCTTTACTCGCGGCCCAGCACCATATAGGCGACATGTAAACTCCTCGATGCCTGCGAGAATACGCTCATCGTCAAGCGTCCATTGCGAGCCGATTGCAGCGAAAAATTCAACGAACTTTGAGTTTTGGCTGAGTAGTTTGATTGGTTTAACCTTCCCTTTGCCTTTGAATGATGAAGTGCAGTCAGCACCAGTAAAGGCATGCAAGGACAACAGTGCTTCGATGTGCTCTTGGGAGTAGTTCTCAGCCAACTGGTTGATGTTGATAAGCTTCACTCCCAAGTCCATAAGAATGTCTACCGTGAATGATTTAGCAAAATACAGAAGTATGAAGAATATGTCCGAGTCCCGTGCTCTAACTCTGATGGTTTTGATGTGATGCATCTTGGTTTCGATGTACTTGATATAGATGACAATCCGAACATCAGTTTCTTCATGGCTCGAACAGATATCTTTTAAATATTCCTGCGACGTTACTCCATTGAGATATACAAGCTTGAACGCTTCACCAGCTTCGATAAAGATGATCTGCCTTCGACGAATCTCTTCCATCATAGATGGAGAACTCCAATGCTCACGAAGAAGATGTATTAATGCCTTCTTATTGTCGTCATTGGTGAGAAAGGCTTGCCAGTCGGCAGGTCGGCGAATGTTCAGCCCTTCAACAATGAACTTTTCACCACACCCTCTACGATCACGTTCTTCTGATTTTTGGGAATGGAGTCTGTCGACGTAGCTGTCTGTGCTAAAAACTGTTATGGCTGCAGCAGGTAGACTACTTAGGATTCTCTGTGATATCATCTTCATTGTTGGGGGCACGTCTTTCATGTAGAAGGAGGAGTTACCATCTTGAATGAGACCGAATTCATGAGGAGCAGGCAACTGAGCGTTATTGACATCTTTGATCAGGTAATTCATCCCAAGGGCTTTGTTTGTTTTCGAAAAAAACCCATCTATTGGTGAAATTGAATATGGCGTCACAGTTAGAGGATACGTCATCAGGTCAGAGATGCTTACCTGTAGCCCCAGGACCTGTGATTTTATGAAGACTTGGAATAGGAACCCACTTGTGGACTTATACTGGATCACCTTCTGATTCGATGCGATAACCTTTTTGACTGGTGCTGTGCTGGACATTGTCTTGAAGTTGTTTCTCTTGATGGCATCGAGAACTTTTCATCTCCTACTGTACTTCGCACTTCTCCACTGTATCTTCCTCTCTCCAAAACTCTCCAATCTCCTACTTTACTCAAGCCATCATCATCATCATCATCCTATTCACTTACCTTCCATTCCCTGAAGATGATAGTTGTCTATCGAAACGCGTCGGATCATCATGAATTTTGCTCACCTTTTGCACAATCTCCCAGAACACCTGAGAATTGCTGTTCGTTCTATTGAAAGCCTTAATCAAATAATTAATGCTGATACTTGTATTTCCTTCAACCTCGCCTGCCTCAAAGAAAATGTATTACCGGGCTACACCAAGATATATATATATATATATATATATATATATATATATATATATACAATAACCACTGCCCCCTTAAGTCGTCAAATCCGGTTTATTTTTTCTATCCACCATCTCTACAACTAACGTATTTGAAAAGTTCGGTGTCAGTTCATTATCTCACTCGACCATCGTATCATTCTAAGCAGGGTTACCAAATCAAGTCTCCTAGATAGTAAAAGAATGCCAAAAATCGCCACAGTAATGCCACAATCTCTATAATATCGCTCTAAAATGGCTCAAATCTCCAAAATATCGCTATAATTCATGTCGCTAGATGTAAACATTCGCCTCTAGATTGAAAGAAACATCTCTAGACCTAGTGGGAAAGTAGCTAAATTGGCTACTTGCGAGTGTCAGGCTATAAGGAAGTTGGAGCTGTAGACATCAATATTTAGAAGAATTACCAGCTAAAATATGGTTCTAGTAATTATATAAATACATAAAACCAAATTCAACATATTATTTATCCATCAGAAACCTACAAAACTACTGCATTTGTGTTTAATATCGATGTTTATAGACCGAACCTCCTTATAGGCTGAAACTCGCAAGTGGTCAATTGGCAACACTATAGGTAGCGCCAACGAACTTAACAATAATCTTAATCCCTTAATTTCTTATAGCTCGAAATTAATTAAAGCAATCGGGCTGACGTTTCTATCATTTGGGAAGAGTCCATCAAGAAATAAGTGTGGATATTCACGGCCAGTTTGCTCTAGGGCCTTTAGAGTTACAGAGAGGTCAGGGATCACGAATATTGTCAAGTTCGTTGACGCTACCTATAACTCCAAGCCAACCACCAGTCTGTCAACGCCTTTTGTACCAATGACGTACTTTTCGTTACATTCTGACAACTATTATAGATTATTTTATTCTGCTTAGGAAGGACCTCTACCAATAAGGCTTCGTACTATCTCACTTAGCGGGAGATGGGTAGCTTTTTTGGTCCCCCTTCTCCCTCATGTTTAGCCTCATTAGTTTTTAGATTTTAAGACGTTCAGCCCATTTTGTCGATTTTAAGACGTTTCGCCCTTTTCCTTTGTCAATATTTAGACTTTTCGTGTAATTTAGGTTGGGATTTTTTCCTGGCGATCGATAGCGAGCCTGTAATTTATGAGGAACGGAACATTTGTCTATGTAGCATTACACAACAGTATAAGGGGCATTAAGGCGATAAGTGGTTATATTTGTCTATGTAGTATTACACAACAGTATAAGGGGCATTAAGGCGATAAGTGGTTATATTTGTCTATGTAGTATTACACAACAGTATAAGGGGCATTAAGGCGATAAGTGGTTATATTTGTCTATGTAGTATTACACAACAGTATAAGGGGCATTAAGGCGATAAGTGGTTATATTTGTCTATGTAGTATTACACAACAGTATAAGGGGCATTAAGGCGATAAGTGGTTATATTTGTCTATGTAGTATTACACAACAGTATAAGGGGCATTAAGGCGATAAGTGGTTATATTTGTCTATGTAGTATTACACAACAGTATAAGGGGCATTAAGGCGATAAGTGGTTATATTTGTCTATGTAGTATTACACAACAGTATAAGGGGCATTAAGGCGATAAGTGGTTATATTTGTCTATGTAGTATTACACAACAGTATAAGGGGCATTAAGGCGATAAGTGGTTATATTTGTCTATGTAGTATTACACAACAGTATAAGGGGCATTAAGGCGATAAGTGGTTATATTTGTCTATGTAGTATTACACAACAGTATAAGGGGCATTAAGGCGATAAGTGGTTATATTTGTCTATGTAGTATTACACAACAGTATAAGGGGCATTAAGGCGATAAGTGGTTATATTTGTCTATGTAGTATTACACAACAGTATAAGGGGCATTAAGGCGATAAGTGGTTATATTTGTCTATGTAGTATTACACAACAGTATAAGGGGCATTAAGGCGATAAGTGGTTATATTTGTCTATGTAGTATTACACAACAGTATAAGGGGCATTAAGGCGATAAGTGGTTATATTTGTCTATGTAGTATTACACAACAGTATAAGGGGCATTAAGGCGATAAGTGGTTATATTTGTCTATGTAGTATTACACAACAGTATAAGGGGCATTAAGGCGATAAGTGGTTATATTTGTCTATGTAGTATTACACAACAGTATAAGGGGCATTAAGGCGATAAGTGGTTATATTTGTCTATGTAGTATTACACAACAGTATAAGGGGCATTAAGGCGATAAGTGGTTATATTTGTCTATGTAGTATTACACAACAGTATAAGGGGCATTAAGGCGATAAGTGGTTATATTTGTCTATGTAGTATTACACAACAGTATAAGGGGCATTAAGGCGATAAGTGGTTATATTTGTCTATGTAGTATTACACAACAGTATAAGGGGCATTAAGGCGATAAGTGGTTATATTTGTCTATGTAGTATTACACAACAGTATAAGGGGCATTAAGGCGATAAGTGGTTATATTTGTCTATGTAGTATTACACAACAGTATAAGGGGCATTAAGGCGATAAGTGGTTATATTTGTCTATGTAGTATTACACAACAGTATAAGGGGCATTAAGGCGATAAGTGGTTATATTTGTCTATGTAGTATTACACAACAGTATAAGGGGCATTAAGGCGATAAGTGGTTATATTTGTCTATGTAGTATTACACAACAGTATAAGGGGCATTAAGGCGATAAGTGGTTATATTTGTCTATGTAGTATTACACAACAGTATAAGGGGTATTAAGGCGATAAGTGGTTATATTTGTCTATGTAGTATTACACAACAGTATAAGGGGCATTAAGGCGATAAGTGGTTATATTTGTCTATGTAGTATTACACAACAGTATAAGGGGCATTAAGGCGATAAGTGGTTATATTTGTCTATGTAGTATTACACAACAGTATAAGGGGCATTAAGGCGATAAGTGGTTATATTTGTCTATGTAGTATTACACAACAGTATAAGGGGCATTAAGGCGATAAGTGGTTATATTTGTCTATGTAGTATTACACAACAGTATAAGGGGCATTAAGGCGATAAGTGGTTATATTTGTCTATGTAGTATTACACAACAGTATAAGGGGCATTAAGGCGATAAGTGGTTATATTTGTCTATGTAGTATTACACAACAGTATAAGGGGCATTAAGGCGATATGTGGTTATATTTGTCTATGTAGGTATTACACAACAGTATAAAGGGCATTAAGGCGATAAGTGGTTATATTTGTCTATGTAGTATTACACAACAGTATAAGGGGCATTAAGGTGATAAGTGGTTATATTTGTCTATGTAGTATTACACAACTGTATAAGGGGCATTAAGGGGATAAGTGGTTATATTTGTCTATGTAGTATTACACAACAGTATAAGGGGCATTAAGGCGATAAGTGGTTATATTTGTCTATGTAGTATTACACAACAGTATAAGGGGCATTAAGGCGATAAGTGGTTATATTTGTCTATGTAGTATTACACAACAGTATAAGGGGCATTAAGGCGATAAGTGGTTATATTTGTCTATGTAGTATTACACAACAGTATAAGGGGCATTAAGGCGATAAGTGGTTATATTTGTCTATGTAGTATTACACAACAGTATAAGGGGCATTAAGGCGATAAGTGGTTATATTTGTCTATGTAGTATTACACAACAGTATAAGGGGCATTAAGGCGATAAGTGGTTATATTTGTCTATGTAGTATTACACAACAGTATAAGGGGCATTAAGGCGATAAGTGGTTATATTTGTCTATGTAGTATTACACAACAGTATAAGGGGCATTAAGGCGATAAGTGGTTATATTTGTCTATGTAGTATTACACAACAGTATAAGGAGCATTAAGGCGATAAGTGGTTATATTTGTCTATGTAGTATTACACAACAGTATAAGGGGCATTAAGGCGATAAGTGGTTATATTTGGGTTTATTTATTTGTATATTCATTTATTGTTTAGTTTCCTTGCTAAACCTTCATCATGCTTAAAACAAAAACAAAACTTAACCCCCCGACCCCTTCACGATAAATGTTGACATTTTTCGATAAAAAAACGTGCCGGTCGAAGCTCGCCAGGAAAAAATCGACACCTAAATGGCACGAAAGGTCTTGATATTGCTATAGATATGGGAAGAAAGGATTTTAAATAGACAAACTAATGGGGCAAACTCGTAAAATTTGAGAACTAATGGAGCTTCACTTATGAAAGAAGACGGACCAGAAACACAACCCATCGCACCTTAATCCATATTGAATCACAAAATTTTACGTTGTAAACATAATCATTGTACATCTTATACAACATCAATATATGCTTAAATTTACTGAACGAATATAAGGATTATCTACATATGCTAATGATAATAAAACTAATAATAATAACAATATTAATACAAAATAATAATAATAATAATCATAATAGGCCTATTAATAATACAAATATATTGGCCTAAATTATTATTATTTATATTATTAGTATTATCATTATTATTATTAGCCTGTATAAATGTAGATGAATAAAGTTTCCTTTATGCTGTTCAATTTTGGTGTCCTTATTACAGAATGGACATAGATTCATAGGAGAGAGTACAACGTAGAATGACAAAAATGATCCATAATATTAGAAATCTTCCGTATAAAGAAAGGTTGAAGAAATTAGGCTTACATTCATTAGAGAGACGCAGAGTTAGAGGGGATATGATAGAGGTGTTCAAGTGGGTTAGTGGGATTAACAAAGGGGACATGACAAATGTACTAAAGCTCAGTGATAGCGAAAGAACTCGTACCAATGGCTTCAAATTAGATAAATTTCGTTTCAGAAAAGATATAGGCAAATATTGGTTTGGTAACAGAGTTGTAGATGGGTGGAATGGACTACCAAGTGCTATAGTGGGATCTAAAACTGTAGGGAGCTTTAAGATAAAATTGGATAAGCATATGGACGAGAAGGGTTGGGTGTGAAGGGGGATCAGCAGGGTTGCGCCAATCAGCGCTCTGCAGACCCCATAATCCTGCGTTAATCTCTAACCGTTTTGGTAAGATGATCCTCGGGGTGTTAGAGTGTTTAGCCTATGATTGGGCTTTGTAATTGGGGTTGTGTGGGACAGGGATGTGCCTTGCTTAGGCCAATCGGCTTTCTGCAGACTCCCATTTTCTTATGTTCTTATGTTCTTATGTTTAAGGGCTTATTTATTTCCTCATTTGAATCCCGGTGAATCACATACAGTATAATTATGCTTTCATTAATTTCATTGGAGGTGTTTGGTGTTGTGGTGATATTAACACAAATATTGATTATATAATATCTTATTTTTTGTTTTAGTTACCTCGGGAGACCTCCATCAAGCTTTTAGAAATCACCCACTTTCAAGATAAATTTATACATTTGTCGATAGAAAAATGTTTCGGCCGAAGACCGGTTCCTCTTAAATTACAGGCTCGCTATTGCTCGCCAGGAAAATATTGACACCTAAAATGACATGAAAAGTCTTAATATTGACAACAAAAACGGGGCGAAAGGTCTTAAAATCGCCAACTAACGTCGTAAATTTTGAAAATTAAGGGGGCTAAGCATGAGGGAGAAGGGGGGACCAATAAAATAGCCACTACCCCCTTAAAGTAAAAGACGACATGGCAGGCCAAGAAATACAATGGTTAACCCTTTCACTACCGGAGCCGTACTTTAAGGGGGATGACCTGCTTTTTCTCTCTCCCTTTCTCTCTTTCTCTGGGTTGTATCCATTTGCTCCCATTCAGCCAACTGTTTTTAGACGTTTATCTCCATCCAGCCCCTTTAGTTTTCATATTTTAAGACGTTCTGATCGTTAGTTGGCGATTTTAAGACTTTTCGCCCCATTTCTTTGTAAATAGAGACTGTTCGTGTCATTTAGGTATTTATGTTTTCCTGGCGAGCGCTAGCGAGCCTGTATTTCAAGACCGGGACATTATTCTATCGAAACATGTACACATTTATCTTGAAGGAGGGTCTTGTTTTGTTTTTGTTTATTAATTATGTGTTATAAGCTGTACCGGAACCCTCATGTTTACCAGCATTATTTGAGATTTTAATAAGTTCGGCCCATTAGTTTGGCAATTTTAAGACCTTTCGCCACATTTCTTTGTCAATATTTAGATATTTCGTGTTATTTAGGTGTTTATTTTTTCCTGGCGAGCGACAGCGAGCCTGTAATTTAAAGAGGAATCGGCCTTCAGCCAGGAAATTTTTCTACCGAAAAATGTACAAATTTAGCTTGAAGGGGGATCTAATGGATGTTTTTGAAAAGTTTGATGGAGGTCTAGCGAGGAAATTAAAAAAATAAATTAATGATTAGACCAAAAGAACTGCTTGATAAAGGTGTATAGTTGTAGTAATACCCACCTGGTGCGGGAAGAAGGGAGCCATGATGGAGATAGAGGAGAAGGCAGCCATTATAACCAGTAGGGAGGATATAAGGATCAGCCATTGTGTTCGGCTGTACTGGAACCCTCTACGGCGGACCGTTAACGGAACAACTCTCGGTCGCTGTGCCTTTCTCCAGGGACTAGCCTTGGACGCTCGTGCTGTACTGTAGGGAAGAGGACAAATAAGCTAACATAATACTCGGTTTCAATTAAGGGGGGTGACCCGCTTTTTCTTATTTCTGTCCTTTTCTCTCTTTCTCTGGCTTGTATCCATTCGGCCCCATTCAGCCAACTATTTTAAGACGTTTATCCCCTTCTAGGTGTCGATTTCTTCCTGGCGAGCGATAGCGAGCTAGCATTATATGAAGAAATCCGGCCTCGCCGGAGAAATTTTTCTATCGAAAAATTTACAAATTTAGCCTGCTGTCAAACAAAAATTAAAAATATGCTGGCTCGATACCGCTCACCAGTAAAAAATTGACACCTGGATGGGGATAAACTTCTTAAAACAGTAGGCTTAATGGGGCCAAATGGATACAAGCCAGAGAAAGATAGAAAAGGACAGAACCAAAACAGGTGACCCCCCTTAATCTGATTATATATACGTGTTCTGAATATGATGGATAGGCATTGTAGTTTCATAGTAGTTTCATAGTAGTTTCATAGTAGTTTCATAGTAGTTTCATAGTAGTTTCATAGTAGTTTCATAGTAGTTTCATTGTAGTTTCATAGTAGTTTCATAGTAGTTTCATAGTAGTTTCATAGTAGTTTCATAGTAGTTTCATAGTAGTTTCATAGTAGTTTCATAGTAGTTTCATTGTAGTTTCATAGTAGTTTCATAGTAGTTTCATATATGTTCATTAAGTATCGAGAAATTAGCTAATAAAGGATTCAATATATCGCCAGATGAAAAGAAACAAGAGTATAGTCATGGTATACTGTAGTCATGGTGTACGCTGTTGTCTTTCCTTGCTGTAGCTATTCACTATACCCGGTTCCAAAAAAGGTAGGCCAGCAATGGTGAACTCTAACCTCTGGAACTCAAAAAAAGGGCTGGAGCAAATGGGCTGTAAATGTCCACGCCTAATTTCTGGCTGATCCTTCCCAAGTGGTAGAAAGATTAGCTGGATTACTCTCATCGTGTGTGAGTTATAAAGGTAAAGGATAGGTTTTTAGTTTGCTCCCTAGACTTCCATCAAGCTTACAAAAATACCCCCAAGACCTCCTTTCAGGATAAATTTCTACATTTTTCGATAGAAAAATGTCCCGGCTGAAGGCCGGGTCCCCCTAAATTACAGGCTCGATACCGTTCGCCAGCAATAAATCGACACCTAAATGGCACGAAATGTTTTAAAATTGACATAAATGGGGCGTATGGTCTTAAAATCGGCACACTAATAGAGCAAACGTCTTATAATACCAAACTAATGGGGTTAAACATGAGGAAGAAGGGGATCCAGATAATAACCCTCTCCAGTGGAAATCTGCCCTTAATGTTCCAGAGTGTTGGCCTACTTAATGTTCCAGAGTGTTGGCCTACTTAATGTTCCAGAGTGTTGGCCTACTTAATGTTCCAGAGTGTTGGCCTACTTAATGTTCCAGAGTGTTGGCCTACTTAATGTTCCAGAGTGTTGGCCTACTTAATGTTCCAGAGTGTTGGCCTACTTAATGTTCCAGAGTGTTGGCCTACTTAATGTTCCAGAGTGTTGGCCTACTTAATGTTCCAGAGTGTTGGCCTACTTATTTGGAACAGGGTAAAGTACTGCATGGAGCGAGACAAAAGAGCGAGACAAAATAGTGAACACAATCTATAAGTGTTGCCAAATAGAAACACTAAAACATAGACATGGTAAACACAATGCTAAGCCCCCTTATGGAGGCTTCTTAAGGGAGCCCACCTCACTTGTTTTCTCTTTCTCTCCCTCTCTCTTTGGCTTGTATCCATTCGGCCCCATTCAGCCTACTGTTTTAAGAAGTTTAGCCCCATTCAGGTGTCAATATTTTCCTGGCGAGCGGTAGCGAGTCCGTATTTTTGTTTTGACAGTAAGCTAAATTTGTACATTTTTCGATAGAAAAATGTCTCCGGCTTCGCCGGAGACAAAATAGTGAACAATATAATAATAAGATACAAACATTAACCCCTTCTGTTACCGGGGACATATTGTTAGTTATATTCTAGGTGTATTTAGGCGATGTTATGCAGTTTAAGAAGGATCTGTGGTGCAATAAATGGTTAAGGGAGATAATTATTTAGAAGCCTGTTAATTGCTGGAGGCCCTTTTTAAACTGAATATAATCGTATAACAGTACCCAGAATATAATGAAAAGTACGGTCGAGGTTAATAAGTGTTGTCAGATATTTCACAAAGTTTAGGACACTGACTAATACTCTGAGGGATAAGCACTTTTCCCAGTAACTATAAAGATACCAATAACACTTCTTGAGCGAAAATCACTGGAATCTATGACAACACTTAACACCCCCGAGATTGTACATTACCGGTAAAGAAGTGGTTAATATCTAAGAATACAATACCAAGTAGAAACACTAAAACACAGACAGGGTAAAAACAATGCTAAATGCTTTTGGAGGCTTCTTAAGGGGAGGTCTCCACTTGAGGGATTTTTTTCTTGACCCCTTTCTCCCTCATGTTTAGCCCCATTGCTTTTGATATTATAAAACGTTTGCCCCATTAGTTTAGCGATTTTAATAACTTTCACCCCATATTAAAACCTTTCGTGCAATTCAGGTGTCTATTTTATCCTGGTGAGCGATAGCGAGCCTGTAATTTAAGAGGAACCGGCCTTCGGCCCGGAAATTTTTCTACCGAAAAATGTACAAATTTATCTTGAAAGAGACTCAAGGGGGTGTAATTTTAAGCTTGATCGAGGTCTAGGGAACAAACTAAATACCTCGTCTTAAGGGAGCCCACCTCACTTTTTGTCTCTTTCTCTCCCTCTCTCTTTGGCTTGTATTCATTAGGCCCCATTCAGCCTACTAATTTAAGACGTTTACCCCCATCCAGGTGCCAATATTTTCCTGGCGAGCGGTAGCGAGCCAGCATATATATATTTTTTTGTTTTGACAGTAAGCTAAATTTGTACATTTTTCGATAGAAAAATGTCTCCAGCGAAGCCGGATTTCTCCATACAATGCTGGCTCGCTATCGCTCGCCTGGAAGAAATCGACACCTGGATAGGGATTAACGTCTTAAAACAGTTGGTTGAATGGGGCCGCATGGATACAAGCCAAGGAAAGATAGAAAAGGAGAGAAAGATATAAAAATGCCGGTGACCCCCCTTAATAATGAGGAAGGCAGATAAGGTTCTACAGACACTCACAAAGCCCTTCATCGGTGGGCTCTCTTCAGCAACTCGCCTTGGACGCTGATGCTGTAAAAAAAAAAAAAAAAAAAAAAAATGTATATATATACAGGGTGTCTCAATATAATTGTGACCACTTTGACCGTTAATAACTCTGCCAATATTAATGATATTATTCTCTTTTTTTCAGGTTTGGAAGATCATAGCATAACATTGAAAAATCATCTATCAAAATGCCTTGGACAATAGAGGAAAAAACTATGCGTGTCACTGCTTATCTGGAGACAAAATCCTTCAAATCGATACAGGCAAACTTCCGCAGGGAATTCAACTTTAATAACTATCCCCATAAATTCCAAATTACCCGTTGGGTAAACAAATTTAAAGCAACAGGATGGGGCAACTCCACATACTGCTAACATCACAATGGAGTGGCTCGATCATCGATTCCCTAATCGGCTGATCAGCAGACGCCGCGAACCAGAGTGGTCTCCGCGTTCACCCGATCTGAACCCTCCGGATTTTTATTTCTGGGGGTTCTTGAAGGACAACGTGTATGGGAACAATCCTCAATCTATTGCCGAGCTGAAAGTGGCCATAACCCAGACGATACGTGCCGTACAGAAGCAAGAGTGTGCGAGGGTTATCGATAACTTCGCTCGTAGGCTACAAGTGTGTCATCAGCGCAGAGGCACACATTTCGAACATGTGCTGTAAAAATGTAGCTTTTGAGCAAGAGATACCAAATAAACATTTATTTTAATTATTATCATGTCAGCTTCTTGGAAATGTAATATTTTTTTGAGTTTCTTGTCTGGGCAATAAATCATTAACATATTAATGAGTCACATTTATATCGATACACCCTGTATATAGTTATGCCAAATATAAACGGAAGAATCATTAAATAAATACACCACATCACAAATAAAGATGGCAAATCATAACGTTATTGGCACCGGCAAGAAACTCTCTGTCGTGGTACAGTACCTTTCGCCAGTGAATCTCCTTGGATGATGGTGCTGCATTGGAGGGGGAATTAAATTAAGGGCGGATGGTTCACTTTTTGGGCGATTTTTGCATGTATTCATTAGTATTCTAGTTTTCTCCCTAGACCTCAGTCAAACTAAAAAAAAACAAAAAAATCCATTAGATCCCCCTTCTAGATTGATTTGTACATTTTTTGGTAGAAAAATTCCCCGGCCGAAGGCCGGTTCTTCCAACATTACAGGCTCACTATCGTTCGCCAGGGAAAAAAATCGACACCTAAATAGCACGAAAAGTCTAACTATTGACGAAGAAATGGGGCGAAAGGTCTTAAAATCGACAAACTAATGGGGAAAACATCTCAACATCTGAAAACTAATGGGGTTAAACATGAGGGAGAAAGTGGTCCAGAAAACCGGCCCATGTCCCCTTAAATATATTTGACAGTATTATAGAGATAAATATAAAATAAATAAATACATTAAGTAGGAATAGTAGAAGTGAAGTCACAAACTCCAAAATATTTTCATAACTATAAAGACTAAGTGGTAAACAGAGTAAGATTTAAGTTTTATGTCCTAATGAAAGTACTCCAGGCAGTCCTGTTCTGGGCTGCCTCACTTTCCACACGATATTAAAGAGTTACGGAGGAATCGAGAGTAAAATGAGCACTGCAAATGATAAGAGGACAATGTGGAAAGGAGAGTAGAAAGAGGTCTACTGAGAAGTTAAATATATTAAATTTCATCCCATTCTAGTGTCTTTAACCTGTGTAAGTGATAGGGAAAACAGGCCTTCACCCAGAACATAATTATGTCTACCGACAAATGTATACATTTAGCTTGAGTGTGTGGGGGGTGGGGGTGACTGGGGGGGGGGGAACTTTTATTATATTTATGTATTATTTTGTTTTGTTTTGAGCAATATTAAAACTAAATCACTCAAAAATGGTAATAACCAAAAAGTCTCAATAATCCTTAAACAACAACACGAAAATTAACATAAACGCTAAACCTACGCTCTGGTTCAGCAGCCACTTAACTTTGTAAATAACATATAATACAAATAAAGTATACCTAGCTTCAGATGGCTGGATGAGGGGCTCTGCCTCCGGAATGGCAAGGAAATCCGAATTCTCCAGATAGGATGCCTGGTGGGTCATACTGGAGGGCTGGTGTGGGGACCAGCAGTGACGCTAGGCAGGCACACCCACAGGGGACCGAGGACCAGGAGGCACACGCGGGGGGAATATCGGCTGGACAACGCTCAGACTGTGTTTGTGAGTTCGTGGATGCCTCTGGCGTGAGGTCTGCGTTGAAGGATGCCGCAAGGACCCCGTCAAGTAGGGGAAGGACTCTGTGATGCAAGATCGATAAGGAGTGGGCTCATAGGGGTAGGGTTCCGGGAGGTGAGAATAGTGGGGGAGACTGCCGAAGCTCTGACCGAACACCCAAGTCGGGGAATGGGCGCCGGAGTTAATTGAAGTAGTGCCGTGGCTGTTGGTTGACGTGGTGCCGTGGCTGTTGGTTGACGTGGCGCCGTGGTTGTTAATTGAAGTGGTGCCGTAGTTCCTGTTGGTAGAAGTGGCGCTGCGATTACTACTACCGGTTGTGGCGCTGATGTTTTCGGTGTTCTTAATGGCGTGGTCCAGACTAACCAACCTCGGTATGGTCTCTTTCAGCAGTTGGACCACCCTGGCGCTGAGGTGGTGGTCGTCTTCAGCATCAACAGACTCACCTGGAACAGCAACAGCGAGTGGAGAGTTTCATCCGATAATCATGCACATCTGTCTCATTAATTCTGCAGCTGCTAAGACTAATATGTTATCTACACCTACACTATATCTCTCACTGGTTTTTTTTTTTTTTATCTTTCTCTCCTTTTCTCTCTCTCCTTGGCTTTTATCCATTCGGACCCATTCACCCAACTATTTTAAGACTTTTATCCCCATCAAGGTATCGATTTCTTCCTGACGAGCGATGGCGAGCCAGTATTGTATGGAGAAATCCGGCTTTGCCGGAGACCTTTTTCTATCAAAAAATTTACACATTTAGCTTGCCATCAAAACAAAAATATATATATGCTGGCTTGCTACCGCTCGCCAGGAAAATATTGACACCTGGATGGGGGTAAACTTCTTAAAACAGTAGGGTGAATGGGGCCGAATGGATACAAGCTAAAGAGAGATGGAGAGAAAGTTAAAAAGCGAGGTGGGCACTCTAAATTGTGGATATATGTAGGTACTCGGTAGATAGATAATGTTTAGCATCTACTGTATATGGCCTACCCTGTCCACTGATAGATGTAGGTACCCAGTAGATAGATAATGTTTTGCATCTACTGTATATGGCCTACCCTGTCCACTGATAGATGTAGGTACCCGGTAGATAGATAATGTTCAGCATCTACTGTATATGGCCTATCCTGTCCACTGATAGATGTAGGTACCCAGTAGATAGAACATTTTCAGCATCTACTGTATATGGCCTACCCTGTCCACTGATAGATGTAGGTACTGATACGATCCAGGTTCTCAAAGACACAGGGCTCTTCAACATTGGACTAGATAATGGCAAAAAGCAACAACGGTAACACTAGATCCAACCCCTGCCTTAAACACTGGAAAACAAAACACCATTACCGCCCTGAGTCGTGCCTGGACAACGAGGTATCCTATGACTCAGTAACTGGTGCACACACACTAGGCTGACGCTCAATGAAACAGCCTATTCTCAAACAGTAAAAGATTACTCGATTATGTTACACAAAGAAAAGATAGTTAACGTGATTAATTAACGTTACGGTAGATACTCAAATAACTGGCACTCCTGTATTAAAGAAAGTGCAATGCTAGTCCTGCAACATCAACTGGAAACTTCTGAAATAAGTCTGATGCTGGGAAGATGTTCGTAAAGAATCTTGAACAATTATAATGCAGAATACGGGTCACAAAAAATGCTAGGACATATAGTAATAATAGGCAGGCGAATAATAAAGACTGCGCAAAGGTAGTAATGCTCGACAACTAAAGAAATGCTTTGTGACACAACGCAACAGCCTACTCGGGTTGTGCAACTCAACAACAACCTCGGCTCAAAAGTGCAGTGAATAATAATGCTGCATACATATAATAATGGGGCTTATCTCTAACCAGTGTCTGCTCAGTTAATAAAGTCTAGCTGGGGTATCAAGGCAGGGCAACAATGGGCGAGCATGTGGCTCGTAGCCTAACGTTGTCCGAGGGTGGTATAATGAAGATTACGTTATATGACGGGGATGCTCTCTTGATAAATCTAGGTCTCTAGTACCTAGCTCTATTCTGGCGATCCCTCAGAAGTCAACACAAAGAGGCAGCACTATGTTGTGAGGGATAGGCTATGGCCTCTCACACCATAGCGCTGTGCTCGCAAAGTAAACCAACCCGAAGACAACTTAGGCTCCCACAGTACCTGTCGATGTCGTGCAGAGCTTAGCTAACACTGCACACATCGGAGACAACGACACAGTAACCTTACCCCTAGTCTAGCTTTAGATAACCAAGAAGAATCACTCAACACCTTGCAAGGGAGACATATACCGGTCTACAACCTTCCCGAGAGAGGACACATACGGAAAAGTCCGTCTCTCTAAACCTCAATAAAGCATAATACCTCCTTAACCTAATACATGGAAATATCTGAGAGCTTCGCGTACAATACGACTGGTCGACGGTGAACGTCTATGCTGAAACCAGAAGGGATGTTGAGTTTAATAAAGATTAGAGAATGAGAAAGGAGAAGTCGAGAGAGAGAAATAGTATGCAAAGTAGCGAGTATGGGGGACAGAATTGCAATGGATGTAGGCGATACGCGTGTCAGGCAAGCTCTGAGCTGGTAAAAAACACGAGGCCACGACGGGAAGGGAATAGTTGACCACCCGGCCGCCAACGCCGTCAGCGCCCAAGCGAGCCGCGTCATAGCTCACCTCGCTGCCGGGTGTACTCCCTCACACTCTCTCGCTCGCCTCCCACACAAGCAACATTTATATTATAGCGAATATAAAATATAAGGCGCGGTCACAGACCAAAACAAAGACCATTTCTAGACTGTCTGTGGCAACACGACACTAATGAAATAAAGCAGATCATTCTAGGACAACTGTAGCCTATCCCCCCATCCTGGCGAGCGCTAGCGAGCTGCAATGCCCCACGCAACCATTCTGCTAACGCCGGGAGGCGTCACACCCCCCCCAAGATATGAGACACTCAACCATGAGCCCATATCTGAACAGGCAGAATGTTGCTAGAATCTGCCACTCTTAACCACTCTGCCACTCATGGAATGCAAGCTCAGTCTTCTCAAAAAAAAATAAAACAACATTTTTATATTAAAAAATCTTATCACCCTTCCCAAATATAATACATTAATTCATAACATTGTGCTCCCAGAGCGAGCTTTAAGAAGCACAGCCTACTGAGGGAAAATCATCTGCACTCAGTACTCAGCTACAATATTATCTTAAAATTAATTATTAAAAAGAAAGTTTTTATTTAATTTTTCATATTTTATTTTAATGTTGTTTTTTGGCGGCTACTATAGATGTAGCCTAATTTTCTTCTAATCAAAGCCAACAACTCCTGCCCTGCGACCCTACGCTGATGCTACACACGCGAGCCAACAAGCACCAGCGCAAAAATACACCGCGAGCCAAGACAGGAGGCTATACCAACATACTGTGGTAGCCTACCCCGGATCCTCCACCCACGACTGAACAGCGAGGGTTCTCCTGCAAACAAAGCCAAAACATTATCAGTGCCCTTAGCATGCCACACATCCAACTTGTGTTCCGGCATCACAACAACACCTGACACTGATAAACTGCCCAGTTCATCACAAGACTGGCACTTCTCTTCACTCTTTCCGGCAACGGGGCCTGCCAATAACCCTTCACTAGTTCTACCTTCGTGATGAGCGAGGCAGCCCCGAAGCGGTCTATGGTGTCGTCAACTCTGGGTAATGGATAGGCGTCTGTCAGGGATAATGCTTCCACACTCTTGCAATCAACATACACACTGACTCTGCCACCAAACTCAGGTTGCAAAGCCAGTGGCAACGACCACTCACGATATCCCTCATCCCTCAGACCCCCTCTCCACACGCCGTCCAGCTCCGCCTTCACAACAGGCTGTTGAGCAGGATTCACACGGTAGGGAACCAACTCGAGCCTTGCACTGTCTCCAGCCTCCATGTCGGATTCTACCCCGTACATCAGGCCTGGAGAAGCAACAAACATGCGGACGGACTGCCACAGCCTAGTAAACAACTCCTCTTGTCGCTCAGGAACAAGAGGTTGCAACTTATCTCGCAGAACAATATGCCTAGTGCCCTCCCACATCTCCTTCACCATGTGGAGAGGACCCCTCATCTGATGCCCGAAAACAAGCTCATTCGGACTGAAACCGAGACTCTCTTTAGGTACTTCTCTTGCCGCGAACAAAACATACGGCAGACCAAGGTCCCAATCCTTTCCATTCTCTGCGCAGTAATATCGAAGCATGCTTTTCAGCGTGGCGTGCCACCTCTCCAACACCCCTTGACTCTCCGGGTGATACGCAGAAGAGGCGACAGTGCTGATGCCATGCTGAATCATAGTTTGTTTGAACAGATTAGATGTAAAACTAGAACCTTGGTCCGATTGCACTTCTTGCGGGTAACCATACCGCGAGCAATACAAGAGCAGGTTCCGGACAACAGTTTTCGCCGTGCCATTTCTCATTGGATATGCATCAGGATAACGAGTGGCCACATCCATGATAGTTAATAGAAATTTATTACCGGCACTAGTAGGGGGTAGGGATCCGACCATATCAATGATGACCTTACTGAAGGGCAGTCCACTGACAGGAATGGGGTGCAACGGGGCTCTCGGAATTGTTTGGTTAGGTTTTCCAACCCTCTGGCACGTATGACACCTTGCTATCCAGGTTACCACCTATCCCTTCAACCCCGGCCACCAAAACAATTTTTCTAAAGCCGCCACCGTTTTTCTCACCCCTAGATGTCCTGCCAGTGGTATGTCATGCGCCAACCTCAGTAGGCTATCCCTGCACTCCCGTGGCACCACCAACTGGTCCACTGCTCCGGACCCCTCTTGCCAACTACGTTTAGGGTCTTGAAAACGCCTATAGAGGATGCCTTCTAAATAAAACAAATCTCCTGGCTGTGCATCGCCGTCCTCGTCGAGCTCTACAGCTCCATTAGCACACGTTTGGAGCTCAGGGTCCTCTAGTTGCAACCGACGTATATCTGAGGGTGCCAAGCGATCTAACTGCTCCCGGAGCAATGCATGACCTTCCCTGATACTGGGCTGCTCCCTCTGTCTCTCTCGATGTACATAACGTTGCTGTCGTGGAGACTCGTCATGCCCAGCCTCGTCACTCTCGATGACAGGCCCAGGGGCTACTCCAGAATTAAGTAATGGTGCTAATACTGAATCACCCAGGAGAGCCGCCGAGTCAAAACTCTTAAAACCAACTCCAGCTTTAGCCTCCTCCTGTTGATCGTTCCTCCGCTGGTCTGAAGACGGAGGACTAGGCTGTGACACTTTAGCTGCCCGAGCTCGGGTGACAACACACGCCATTGGTTGTGTCTGGCACCGCTCGACCCACTCTTGCTCTTCCTTACTCACGTCGGCCGGCCTCTCGGCAACGACTAAGGGTAGAACCTCAGAAGCGGGCATTGCAAAGTCGTTGCCGAGAAGAAGGTCGACGCCCTCCACTGGCAGTTCCTCCACAATCCCGACATCCAATTCACGTGCCACACCATCCACCTCCAACTCCAACCGCACCAGCGGGTATGACCGAGTTGCATTAATACCCTGCACCACTACCACCCGAGCCGCGTTTATAGGGTAGCCAGTCAAGTTTTTCATCAGAGTCTGGGAAGCACCTGTATCACGCAAGACCTCTACTCCATACTTGCCCACATCAAGCAACCCCGCAAATTTGTTACGATCCAGGTTCTCAAAGACACAGGGCTCTTCAACATTGGACTAGATAATGGCAAAAAGCAACAACGGTAACACTAGATCCAACCCCTGCCTTAAACACTGGAAAACAAAACACCATTACCGCCCTGAGTCGTGCCTGGACAACGAGGTATCCTATGACTCGGTAACTGGTGCACACACACTAGGCTGACGCTCAATGAAACAGCCTATTCTCAAACAGTAAAAGATTACTCGATTATGTTACACAAAGAAAAGATAGTTAACGTGATTAATTAACGTTACGGTAGATACTCAAATAACTGGCACTCCTGTATTATAGAAAGTGCAATGCTAGTCCTGCAACATCAACTGGAAACTTCCGAAATAAGTCTGATGCTGGGAAGATGTTCGTAAAGAATCTTGAACAATTATAATGCAGAATACGGGTCACAATAAATGCTAGGACATATAGTAATAATAGGCAGGCGAATAATAAAGACTGCGCAAAGGTAGTAATGTTCGACAACTAAAGAAATGCTTTGTGACACAACGCAACAGCCTACTCGGGTTGTGCAACTCAACAACAACCTCGGCTCAAAAGTGCAGTGAATAATAATGCTGCATACATATAATAATGGGGCTTATCTCTAACCAGTGTCTGCTCAGTTAATAAAGTCTAGCTGGGGTATCAAGGCAGGGCAACAATGGGCGAGCATGCGGCTCATAGCCTAACGTTGTCCGAGGGTGGTATAATGAAGATTACGTTATATAACGGGGATGCTCTCTTGATAAATCTAGGTCTCTAGTACCTAGCTCTATCCTGGCGATCCCTCAGAAGTCAACACAAAGAGGCAGCACTATGTTGTGAGGGATAGCCTATGGCCCTCTCACACCACAGCGCTGTGCTCGCAAAGTAAACCAACCCGAAGACAACTTAGGCTCCCACAGTACCTGTCGATGTCGTGCAGAGCTTAGCTAACACTGCACACATCGGAGACAACGACACAGTAACCTTACCCCTAGTCTAGCTTTAGATAACCAAGAAGAATCACTCAACACCTTGCAAGGGAGACATATACCGGTCTACAACCTTCCCGAGAGAGGACACATACGGAAAAGTCCGTCTCTCTAAACCTCAATAAAGCATAATACCTCCTTAACCTAATACATGGAAATATCGGAGAGCTTCGCGTACAATACGACTGGTCGACGGTGAACGTCTATGCTGAAACCAGAAGGGATGTTGAGTTTAATAAAGATTAGAGAATGAGAAAGGAGAAGTCGAGAGAGAGAAATAGTATGCAAAGTAGCGAGTATGGGGGACAGAATTGCAATGGATGTAGGCGATACGCGTGTCAGGCAAGCTCTGAGCTGGTAAAAAATACGAGGCCGCGACGGGAAGGGACTAGTTGACCATCCGGCCGCCAACGCCGTCAGCGCCCAAGCGAGCCACTTCATAGCTCACCTCGCTGCCGGGTGTACTCCCTCACACTCTCTCGCTCGCCTCCCACACAAGCAACATTTATATTATAGCGAATATAAAATATAAGGCGCGGTCACAGACCAAAACAAAGACCATTTCTAGACTGTCTGTGGCAACACGACACTAATGAAAAAAAGCAGATCATTCTAGGACAACTGTAGCCTATCCCCCCATCCTGGCGAGCGCTAGCGAGCTGCAATGCCCCACGCAACCATTCTGCTAACGCCGGGAGGCGTCACAGTACCCGGTAGATAGATTATGTTTAGCATCTACTGTATATGTCCTATCCTGTCCACTGATAGATGTAGGTACCCGGTAGATAGAAAATGTTCAGCATCTACTGTATATGGCCTACCCTGTCCACTGATAGATGTAGGTACCCGGTAGATAGATTATGTTTAGCATCTACTGTATATGGCCTATCCTGTCCACTGATAGATGTAGGTACCCGGTAGATAGATTATGTTCAGCATCTACTGTATATGGCCTACCCTGTCCACTGATAGATGTAGGTACCCGGTAGATAGATTATGTTTAGCATCTACTGTATATGGCCTATCCTGTCCACTGATAGATGTAGGTACCCGGTAGATAGATTATGTTCAGCATCTACTGTATATGGTCTATCCTGTCCACTGATAGATGTACAGTAGGTACCCGGTAGATAGATAATGTTTAGCATCTTCTGTATATGGTCTATCCTGTCCACTGATAGATGTAGGTACCCGGTAGATAGATAATGTTTAGCATCTACTGTATATGGTCTATCCTGTCCACTGATAGATGTAGGTACCCGGTAGATAGATAATGTTTAGCATCTACTGTATGTGGCCTACCCTGTCCACTGATAGATGTAGGTACCCGGTAGATAGATAATGTTTAGCATCTTCTGTATATGGTCTATCCTGTCCACTGATAGATGTAGGTACCCGGTAGATAGATAATGTTTAGCATCTACTGTATAATTATGGCCTACCCTGTCCACTGATAGATGTAGGTATCCGGTAGATAGATAATGTTCAGCATCTACTGTATATGGCCTACCCTGTCCACTGATAGATGTAGGTACCTGGTATATAGATAATTTTCAGCATCTACTGTATATGGCCTATCCTGTCCACTGATAGATGTAGGTACCCGGTAGATAGATTATGTTTAGCATCTACTGTAATTATGGTCTACCCTGTCCACTGATAGATGTAGGTACCCAGTGGATAGATAATGTTTAGCATCTTCTGTATATGGTCTATCCTGTCCATTGATAGATGTAGGTACCTGGTAGATAGATAATGTTTAGCATCTACTGTATATGGCCTATCCTGTCCACTGATAGATGTAGGTACCCGGTAGATAGATAATGTTCAGCATCTACTGTATATGGCCTATCCTGTCCACTGATAGATGTAGGTAACCGGTAGATAGATTATGTTTAGCATCTACTGTATATGGTCTATCCTGTCCACTGATAGATGTAGGTACCCAGTAGATAGATTATGTTTAGCATCTACTGTATATGGTCTACCCTGTCCACTGATAGATGTAGCTACCCGATAGATAGATTATGTTCAGCATCTACTGTATATGGCCTACCCTGTCCACTGATAGATGTAGGTACCCGGTAGATAGATTATGTTCAGCATCTACTGTATATGGCCTACCCTGTTCACTGATAGATGTAGGTACTCGGTAGATAGATAATGTTTAGCATCTACTGTATATGGTCTATCCTGTCCACTGATAGATGTAGGTACCCAGTAGATAGATAATGTTTAGCATCTACTGCATATGGCCTATCCTGTCCACTGATAGATGTAGGTACCCGGTAGATAGATTATGTTCAGCATCTACTGTATATGGCCCACCCTGTCCACTGATAGATGTAGGTAACCGGTAGATAGATTATGTTTAGCATCTACTGTATATGGTCTACCCTGTCCACTGATAGATGTAGGTACCCGGTAGATAGATTATGTTTAGCATCTACTGTATAATTATGGCCAAAATACCCCCAGTGACCGCAAAGACCATAAACACATATATCCCCTCGCTCTCCTGGACACGTCCCCTCCCCTCCCCCTATACGATTTTACCAAAAGCGAAACTTAACCTCGACAGGAAAGGGTACCGACAAAACAAATATCGTAAATAATAGCAAACAGAGAAAAACAATATTTAAATAAATTAATCAGTGCAGATTATTTCTCGACCATATCGCAGGTTAGTAGTGACGTTATTGGAGAGAAAGATCTCCCACGCAACCAAATGTGGTGAAAATTCGAACCTGAGCAGTGTTGAATCAAGTTGATAGGTAAAATATGAAAATTAAAATAGATAATAATAATAATAACTATATAAATACTATATTATACAGGTATAGGTAGCCTGGAAAGTTCGTTATTTTCCTAGAGTGCCGTATATTCCGTTAAACAGTCGACCAAAAACGGGAAAAGTGGTTAGGGCAGTGAGAATTCTGTTTCATAAGATAATTATTGAAAGTGTTACTTAAAGTTACTTAAAGTTTAAACATAACGAGTGTAAACGAGTGGCACTCCCCCCAACCCCACACTCCCCACAAACCGCGTAACAAACACCTCCTTGTCCTCCAAGCCCCCCCCCCCCCCCCCTTTCTCTCTCACTCTTCTCTCAATTGTGGTGAAAATTAGAACCTGAGCAGTGTTGAATCAAGTTGATAGGTAAAATATGAAAATTATAATAGATACTATGTATACTGTAGGTAGCCTGGAAAGTTCGGTATTTTCCTAGAGTGCCATATTTTCCGCTAAACAGTCGACCAAAAACGGGAAAAGTGGTTAGGGCAGTGAGAATTCTGTTTCATAAAATAATTATTGAAAGTGTTACTTAAAGTTACATAAAGTTTAAACATTACGAGGGTAAACGAGTGGCACTCCCCCCCCCCCCCCCCACACACACACACACACACACTCCCACAAACCGCGTAACAAACACCTCCTTGTCCTTCAAGCCCCCCCCCCCCCCCCCTCTCTCTCTCTCCCCCATGTAAGGGCGGGTGGAAAAACAAAAACAAAAAAACAAACAAAAATGTTAACCAGAGACAACTGTACGAGTTGTAAGATGAATATACACATCCATGAAGGCACCGCATGTCGGATATGCAAGCAACCATATCACTGGATTTGCATAGGATTGACACCAATAAATGAGGCGTACAATACAAGAGGGAAGAACCTCCATTTCTGCGATAGTTGTTTCGATATCACATGGCAAGTCATACAGACTGTAGAAAATACAGAAGTACAAGATAGACGGAAATATAGCCAAGACATAGCTACCTTTCACAGAAAATGGGGAACTATTGGGGCCTCAGGGCCCATACAAATATCACAACCCACACACGCACACCTTCCCATGATAATGCCCACATTGCCTCCTGCACATCAACACACATCGCCTGCCGAACAACAACCTTTCGCACCCTACATATACACAAACCCTGTCGCACATCTCCCCACACCTCCCCAGACCCAGAAAACACCCACATTAATCCCATCTATGGCCATTGACCACCCTACTGCTGTTGATCAAATAAAATTGCAGGATGAACGTAGGATGCAACAAGGCCCCATATCAGGCTCCCCTTCCACATCGTCTCCCCCCTCACCACTGCCACCTGCCCACCTACAACCTACCCGTAACTCCACACCCCTGCAGGCCTCACCCACCCATACACCAAGCCCACTATCACCCACAACCACACTTAGCTCACCACATAACCCCTTGCAGCCCCAGCCACACCTACTGGGGTTGTCTACACCAGTGTGCAGATATTATCTGGAAAGAAGGTGCTACTTTGGTCAAAAGGGCGAATATAATGGGAATTCATGTAGATTTGCTCATCCCAAAATTTGCAACAACATAACCAGTCATGGAAAATGTAGATTTGGTAAAACCTGCAAATACCACCACCCATCCCTTTGCAAGACATCACTTAAGAACAAGACCTGCTACAATATGAAATGCCCAGCTTTTCATATTAAAGGGACTTGGAGATATGCTAGACCTAACATGAATGGTAGCCCAAAAAACTCTCTAGCTATGCGAGGACGAGACAGAGGAAAAAGGCAAGGAGGGAAAGGGCAGATGAAGATGAAGAGACTGAGGGAGATGGAAGAGCACATAGAACACCTCGAGCACCTCCTGGCCTCCCAAGAGTGGCTAATACATCCCGAAGACTATTAGGTACACATAGTACTCCAAACAATCCCTCCCCAATCTTGTTTGCAAATATCCAAGGCCTAAAAAATAGAACCACAAACAAAGTACCATTTATTAGGGGCCTGCTAGAAGAAGGAAACGCTATATTTGCGGCTCTCACAGAAACTCACATTAAAGATCAGGAAGATAGTGAGGTATGGATTCCTGGTTACAACCTACATAGGGCGGACAGAACGCATAGATCACATGGAGGTGTAGCCTTGTACATACATGACTCACTGATATGTACTGAATTCCTAAATAACAGTAATGAAGTGGTGGAAATACTTGGAGTTAAAATAGAATCCCTAAATTTAGCAGTTATTGTTACATACAGGCCTCCAGACTCATCCCGAGAAGAATTCAAAACCCAGCTCAACAAAATAAAATCAGAAGTGGAAACCCTGGGGAACCGAACACCAAATATTATATGGCTAGGAGACTTTAACCTACCCAACATTAAATGGAGACAACTAGAACACCAGTTAGTGGCAAATAACACCGGAGAAGCAAATACTAATACGAGAGAGCTTTTTGAACTTTGTGATTTTTTTAGTCTTACCCAACATATTGCTGAACCCACACGGGAAAACAATATCTTAGACCTGGTCTTCACTAACAACGACTCTCTAGTACACAGCATTAACATATCGGACACAACATACTCAGATCATAAACACAAAGACGCACACATCAAAATCTACAGGATAGGCAAAAGGTCGAAATAGATAGAGAAATTGTGGAAATTGAACAAAGGCTAAGAATATCATATGAACTACAACATATGGAAGAGGAGAGGAAAGCTATTGCAGGTATAAAGGAAAATTCCAAATACTTCTTTTCATACGCCAAACAAAAGGCTAAAACAACATCAAACATCGGCCCACTGAGCAAAGGGGACGGCTCTTTCACAGGGGACAAAAAGGAAATGAGCGAACTCTTAAGCAGGCAGTATGAAATGGCATTCAGTGAGCCTGATGAAACAAAAGTCATCAGAGACCAAAATATATTTTTCATGGAAACCTCCCCCACGGAAACCCCTCAGATGCTGGATATTGATTTCGGTCCAAAAGACATAGAAGAAGCCATTTCCAACATGCCATCCCACTCGGCACAAGGCCCGGACTCATGGAATTCGATCCTAATGAAAAAATGTAAGGAAAACCTCACAAAACCCCTGGCTATAATGTGGAGAAGGAGTCTAGACACTGGTGACATACCAGATAGCTTGAAAAACGCAATAATTGCCCCACTGCATAAAGGAGGGAGTAAAGCACTACCAAAAAACTACCGCCCGGTAGCTCTAACCTCTCACATCATTAAAGTTTTCAAGCGAGTCCTGCGAAGCAAAATTTCAACATTCATGGAGGCAAATGAACTACACAACACCGGTCAACATGGGTTCAGAGCGGGAAGATCATGTCTCTCACAACTTTTGGAACACTATGACAAAATTCTTAAAGCGCTAGAAGAAAAGAAAAACGTGGATGTCATTTACACCGATTTTGCTAAAGCACCCGTCACACCTAGCCGATTTTAGGCCAAGACTGTCCGCGACCTAAGGGTCGTGGACAGTCTTTGTCTACGTCGCCGCGCATCATGGGCCGTCGCCAACCTAACAAACAGGTCGGGATTGGTCTTCACATGCCCCCTCAAAAGTTCTACAAGCGAAAAATTTGAAATCAAGTCGGCGTGGAGTGAGGTCATAAAAATGGGACGGGAAGGGGACTGGAGCCTGATGGCGTGTGACGGCGCTTGGCGGCGCTTGACGGCGATTGACGACGCTTGACGGGAAACGGTAGGCGTCAGTGCGGCGGCACACGGCACCATAAATGATAAGGGGATAAGTGGATTATCGCCACGTTTGGCTTTCTCAAGGACCACATCGTGCGGCAGAGTGGTCGTCAGAATAGCCAGGTAAATTTTGTTTTAATTTGTTTTGCATGTCTCGATTATTTAAAAGTGTTTGACACTGACCAGCCACGTGTGGACAAATTAATTATGTTTGTGGAGACTCGTTGTGCATACCACAGGTTTCTGACCTGACCTGGTTGTGGTATCTGCCGTTTGTTATTCCTTTCGTGATTTAATTATTGTATTGATTTACTTATTAATTTAATATCTTTATATATATATTTTGTAATTAATTTATTCATGTACTTAGATTAATATTGCTATATTGATTTATATAAGGTATTTAGTCATTATTTATACTTTATTTATTATATATGTATGTATTTTTTGATTGATGACTTTCTTTATTTCATTATTGTATTACTTTATTTAGTTATTGAATATGTTATATATATATGTATATAACGTAAATCATTTTTTTATGCATACATTATTCATGCAGTGGATGAATGAAACAAGCCATATAATATATATATATATATATATATATATATATATATATATATATGTTTCATTCATCCACTGCATGAATAATGTATGCATAAAAAAATGATTTACGTTATATATACATATATATATAACATATTCAATAACTAAATAAAGTAATACAATATGTTATATATATATGTATATATAACGTAAATCATTTTTTTATGCATACATTATTCATGCAGTGGATGAATGAAACAAGCCATATAATATATATATATATATATATATATATATATATATATATATGTTTCATTCATCCACTGCATGAATAATGTATGCATAAAAAAATGATTTACGTTATATATACATATATATATAACATATTCAATAACTAAATAAAGTAATACAATAATGAAATAAAGAAAGTCATCAATCAAAAAATACATACATATATAATAAATAAAGTATAAATAATGACTAAATACCTTATATAAATCAATATAGCAATATTAATCTAAGTACATGAATAAATTAATTACAAAATATATATATAAAGATATTAAATTAATAAGTAAATCAATACAATAATTAAATCACGAAAGGAATAACAAACGGCAGATACCACAACCAGGTCAGGTCAGAAACCTGTGGTATGCACAACGAGTCTCCACAAACATAATTAATTTGTCCACACGTGGCTGGTCAGTGTCAAACACTTTTAAATAATCGAGACATGCAAAATTAATTAAAACAAAATTTACCTGGCTATTCTGACGACCACTCTGCCGCACGATGTGGTCCTTGAGAAAGCCAAACGTGGCGATAATCCACTTATCCACTTATCCACTTATCATTTATGGTGCCGTGTGCCGCCGCACTGACGCCTACCGTTTCCCGTCAAGCGTCGTCAATCGCCGTCAAGCGCCGCCAAGCGCCGTCACATGCTATCAGCCTCCAGTCCCCTTCCCGTCCAATTTTTATGACCTCACTCCACGCCGACTTGATTTCAAATTTTTCGCTTGTAGAACTTTTGAGGGGGTATGTGAAGACCAATCCCGACCTATTTGTTAGGTTGGCGACGGCCCATGATGCGCGGCGACGTAGACAAAGACTGTCCACGACCCTTAGGTCGCGGACAGTCTTGGCCTAAAATCGGCTAGGTGTGACGGGTGCTATACTGATGAGGCCCACCCTTTGGTGTACCTTTTATATACCACACCTTGAGTTCGGTCGCCGTCGTTCGGGGTCATGCGGGCCGGGGTCACCGTCCATACTGAAGGGGTCGCCGCTCATCGGCACAGTAATGAATATTGCTGCCGCCCTAACTCCAGTCGACGCCGTTCGTCGGGTCGTTGTTGACGCACTACGCCGCAGATCGGCACTCCAGCGGCGACCTAAAACTCACATTCAGTCCGGCATGGGCGCCGGTCTACCCCGTCAGGTCACCGTCAGGCGCCGTCAGGCGGCGTGGCCATCCATACTGCGTCCCGTCCAAAACTCACGCCCCCATATCCTTAAGCTCTCCGCCGAAGGTCGGCACTCCTGACCACGACTCAAGGTCGTGATCAGTCGTGGCTCAAATTGGCATGGTGTGATGCCTGCTTTAGGCATTTGATAAATGTGACCATGGTATAATAGCCCACATACTGAAAGCAAAAGGTGTAACTGGGAAAATCGGATGGTGGATATACAATTTCCTCTTAAACTGAAAACAATCGGTAGCAGTAAACCAAGTCACTTCTGAGCCTTCGGATGTCAAAAGCTCAGTGCCCCAAGGAACAGTGCTAGCGCCCCTTCTGTTCCTCATACTAATTTGCGACATAGATACCAACACCAGACACAGTACGGTGTCGTCTTTTGCTGATGACACAAAATTAAGCAAGATAGTAAACACACAAGAAGACACGGGCCGACTGCAGGAAGACATGAATGTAGTGTTCCAGTGGACCAGGGAAAACAACATGCAATTCAATGAGGAAAAATTCCAATTAATACGGTACGGAGATAATAATGGTGTTAAAGAAATTACAAATTACTTAACAGAATCTAACCACATAATAGAACGGAAAGACAGTGTGAAAGACCTTGGGGTATTAATGTCTGAAAATATGGGTTTCAAAGTACATAACCAGGTCAAAGTGGCGGCTGCGAAACGTCTAACGGGTTGGATTCTGCGTACTTTTAAAACATGCGGTGAATTGCCTATGATAACGCTCTTCAAATCTCTAGTGCTACCACGGCTTGAATACTGTAGCGTATTAACATCCCCATACAAAGCAGGTGAAATAAGTGATGTAGAGAGTGTACAAAGAAATTTCACTTCGCATATAAGTTCGATAAAACATCTACACTATTGGGAGCGTTTAAGAGCACTGAATCTATACTCACTGGAACGTAGAAGAGAACGTTACCTAATAATATACACATGGAAAATCGCAGAGGGTTTAGTACCAAACCTACATATTCCGATAGTCATGAAATTCAGTGATAGGAGAGGCTGGGAATGCGAAATCCCCCGGATGAATAACAGGGGTGCTATGGGCTCTCTGCGAGAGGGTTGGTTATCACACAGAGGCCCACGTCTCTTCAACAAACTCCCACGGCGAGTAAGAGACATGAGACATCTCGTTAGACAACTTCAAGAGAGCCCTAGATGTCGAACTGCAAAAAGTGCCAGACGAGCCCATCCTCGCAAGGGAGCGAGCTGTCGCTTCAAACAGTCTACTGCACCAAATCACCACCCATAACGAGGGGCGTCGCGCTCCTTGGTGCCGCTAGAGGAGCGGCGAACACATCCAAAGGTAAGGTAAGGTATCCTGTCCACTGATAGATGTAGGTACCCGGTAGATAGATAATGTTTAGCATCTACTGTATATGGTCTATCCTGTCCACTGATAGATGTAGGTACCCGGTAGATAGATAATGTTTAGCATCTACTGTATATGGTCTACCATGTCCACTGATAGATGTAAGTAGCCGGTAGATAGATTATGTTTAGCATCTACTGTATATGGTCTATCCTGTCCACTGATAGACGTAGGTACCCGGTAGATAGATAATGTTCAGCATCTACTGTATATGGTCTATCCTGTCCACTGATAGATTTAGTTACCCGGTAGATAGATAATATTTAGCATCTACTGTATATGGCCTATACTGTCCACCGATAGATGTAGGTAGCCGGTAGATAGATAATGTTCAGCATCTACTGTATATGGCCTATCCTGTCCACTGATAGATGTAGGTACCCGGTAGATAGATAATGTTTAGCATTGTCACATCCCTCGCCACTGTGAAGCTTCGAGAGTTTCTGCTGTGCTCGACCCCTTTCGACTCTCTATAGCTCGGCACTCAGTTGTTTTGTTGTGCCAGCCAGGGTCGACTATGACGTCTCAGTTGAGTGCGTCAATAGTTTCATTTTGTATATTATTTAATGTTCTTAATAATAGATGGCGCTGTACTTGCCAATCTTCTGTTTTCTAGTTACCTTTCTGTACGTGCATAATGGGTTCAGGCTGTGACGGAGGGTGTTGTAATTTATCTTGAATTCACATGAAATCAGTATATACTCAACCAGCGTCTTGGATATATCGGCTCCTGGAGATTTGTGTGGAGGTGTTATCCTGTATTGTGTGCTACTAAATACCGCTAGCTGTGCTGATCACCAGGGAGTAGTGTCTGGTCTGTCATAGCCTGATTCCTATTATTACGTGTGTCATTAGTTTACATTAGTATATAAGGTTCTTTTCTTTTTTCCTTTATTTTTGTTTGTTTGTTCATAGAGATAAATTATTATAATTTATATATTAATATTCATATAAATATATTATTTTCCTTTTTAATCTAGTTACTTGCAATTCTTTATATAATATAGATTCCTTTATTTTATAATTATATATATATATAATTTATATATTAAAATTATCTTGATTTTTCTTAACCATCATAGTATGTGCATTAGTTTGGTACAAAGGGGTTAGTGGTGTGGTCAAGTTTATAAGATCAAAGTGGCTTATGATATAATAACTTACATAAATAAACTGCTATATAAACTATAACTACCATCTCTAAAATAGACTACTGAGTCTTGGCATAAGTCTGTTAAACAGACTATTACTACCCTCACTGAATTCACTTCTAATCTATTCAGTCTAGTGTGACAATTTGGGAGTTACCATACCCGTAGTGATTACCAGGCCTAATTAAAACTCTTCATAACTTCCGGGTTGTAACAGCATCTACTGTATATGGCCTATCCTGTCCACTGATAGATGTAGGTACCCGGTAGATAGATAATGTTTAGCATCTACTGTATATGGCCTATCTTGTCCACTGATAGATGTACTGTAGGTACCCGGTAGATAGATTATGTTTAGCATCTACTGTATATGGCCTATCCTGTCCACTGATAGATGTAGGTACCCGGTAGATAGATACTGTTTAGCAGCTACTGTATATGGCCTACCCTGTCCACTGATAGATGTAGGTACCCGGTAGATAGATAATGTTTAGCATCTACTGTATATGGTCTATCCTGTCCACTGATAGATGTAGGTACCCGGTAGATAGATTATGTTTAGCATCTACTGTATATGGTTTACCCTGTCCACTGATAGATGTAGGTACCCGGTAGATAGATAATGTTCAGCATCTACTGTATATGGCCTATCCTGTCCACTGATAGATGTAGGTACCCGGTAGATAGATAATGTTCAGCATCTACTGTATATGGCCTACCCTGTCCACTGATAGATGTAGGTACCCGGTTAATAGATAATGTTCAGCATACATCATTTGAACCAGCATGGATGACAAAAAGGGTATTTTCATTTGCATCCTTTGTGGTATCTTCGAAGGCTTCCACAATGTCGTCCAGTCCAGCTCCTGGGATGCAAAATCTTTTTCGTTGATTTGGGACTCTGTAGCAGAACTCTTTGACCTGTCCTCGTAGGATGGAATCCCCAACGAGCCTGGTCTCTTCTGGTTCGTCTTCCATCTCTACCTTGTCCCTGTGTCCTTGTGGTGTCCTTCCACCTCACTCTTGTACACTTTCTTAGTCATTCTCTCGCTTCCCATATGTTCCACATGGCCAAGTCATCTCAAGGTGTTCCCCTTCACACTGTCCAGCACATCTACATACATCCACACCACACTGCTCTCGTACTTCCTCATTCGTCTGGCTATCCCTCCATGTAACTAATGTCTAATAGTAGCTGGAATAAAGTTAAAAGAATGTCACCGGTATTGAAGGGGTTATCCTGTTCCGTGTGTCCCGACATTTTGATTCTAATGTATATCCGCGGCAGTCGATTGGAGGGCACACTCCCATGTGAATCTGCTTGATCTGAGCTAAGGCGGACATTTAGTGGCTGTGGTAGTACGTCCTAGCGTGTTTCACATGCTCGCACCCTGTCGGGGGAAACCTCGAAGACGTATATAGACTAATAACACAAATAACAAAGCCACTCCAATAGCTTCCACTCTCTCTCCAACACCCCTTCCCCCCTATATACAGGTAGGCCCTACACTCTTCAGAAAATAGGAACATTAGAAAATAGCTACGAGGTGCCGTTGTAAAGGCTTATCCCTCAATACGTTCACTTGACCTGACCTGACCTGTAGAGTTACTCATAAAAAATCGTAGTCCTCACCTATTTCTAATTATGGAAGCAATTCTCTGGAAACAAATTTTAGGGTGTAAGTTTCTGTACCTAAACTACAAAACTATATATACTACTTAGTGAAAGGCAAGTTCCATAAAAATCAATTCACCTAGTCATAATTGCATAAGCAAAACATAGGGTGTCCACGAATGTTTTTAAGAAAAAGTACATTCGGGGTAAAACAATCTTTGCACTGGTGAGCCTTATTTGTTTGAACGGAATTTATCAATTTCGACCCACTTACAGAATCCTTGGAGCTTTAGTGTAAAGATTATTGTTGTTCGCAAGTGTATTTAGAATTTGGCTTTCTGTTCACGCTTTCAACTTTGGGGGGAAAGGGGGGATGGTACCTGTTACAGGTGGCTCTGCCTTTGGTTTCCTTCATAAACATAAACATAAACTTAACTTCAGGATACTACGACACATTGCCTAAATTTTTTTCAGGCAATTATTAAAAAATACAGTGGGGTAGTGATTGAGAGAGTGAGAGTGAGAACGGAGATATGGATAGGCGACGAGCAGGGAGGCTTTAGGAAGGGAAGAGGATGTGTAGATCAGATTTTTACCCTGAATTGTGTTGTGGAGAAATATCTGGAGAAGAAACAAAAGGTGTATGTTGCCTTTATGGACTTGGAGAAGGCCTATGACAGAGTGGATAGAGAAGGTTTGTGGAAAGTACTTAGAATATACGGAGAGGATGGCAAGTTGCTGAAAGCAGTGAAGAGCATGTATTAGGGTGCAAAGGCGGCAGTACGTGTGGAGAGTGAGGAGAGCGAGTTCTGTGATCTGAATGTTGGTTTGAAACAGGGGTGTGTGATGTCCCCGTGGTGGTTTACTGTATATATGGATAGAGTCATGGAAGAAATACTATCAAGAGCAGTGGATGTTGGTGTATCGCAGAAAAGGGAGGGAATTGAGTGGAAGCTACCTATACTACCTATGGCTCGAACGTCCCTTGATTTTGGCCCTGTCACTCTTTCAACTATGGGGGAGGCACTCGCTATAGGCAGTTATGCCTTTTGCCTCCCTCAATCACATTGAAAAAAAAAAAAAAAAATACTGCTGTTTGCAGATGATACAGTTCCGATGAGTGATAATGAATGGGAGTTGCAGGGTCTGGTAAAAGAGATTGGAACAGTGTGCGAAAAACGGAATTTGAAGGTAAATACGGGGAAGAGCAAGGTTATGGTCTTCGAAAGGGGTGAAGTCACAGAGTGTGAGGTGAAGCTGAACGGTCAGGCTATGGAGATCGTCAACTCTTTTAAGTATCTGGGCAGTGTTTTGAGTAAAGATGGGACTATGGATGAAGAAGTGCGGAAGAGGGTACAACAGGGGAAGAGGGTTGTAGGAACGCTGAATGTAGTAACAAGAAATAGGGTGGTCAGTATGGAAGTGAAGAAGTCCTTGCATGACAGTGTTGTAATCTGGACACTGACTTACGGAAGCGAAGCATGGACGTTGGTTGAGAGACTCAGACCAAGAGTGAGAGCAGTTGAAATGCATTACCTAATAAGTGCGTGCAGAGTTACATGGAGAGATAGACAGACTAATGAGGAAGTAAGAAGGAGGTGTGGTGTGGAGGTAGATGTGCTGGAAAGTGTGAAAAGGAACAACTTGAGATGGTTCGGCCATATGGAACGTATGGAAAGCGAGAGAATGACTAATAGGGTAGGCCTATACGAGAGCGAGGTGGAGGGACAGAGAGGGAGAGGTACACCGAAAGAGAGGTGGAAGGATGGAGTGAGGAAGAATATGAACAAAGACGGTGCTGGTTGGCGGGAGGGGCGTCGACTGACCGGGGACAGAGGTGCATGGGGGCGGTTCGTTCGTGGCCACCCCTTCGGGGATCACGGCGTCAGGCAATAGATAGATAGATAAAATTATAAGAAGATATTTAATCAGCTTAATAAGGAGTTATGGCAGTTATATAGGGGTTGAATTGGGCATTAAGGGGAGATGGGCCGTTTTTCTGATCCCACTTCTTCTTCGTGCTTAAACCTATTGTTTTTTTTCAGACATTATGACGTTCGGTCCATTAGTTTGACGATATTAAGACCTTTCGCCATATTGCGAAAGCCCTCTCTGGGCTTAACACTAATAAGGCGTTTGGTCCGGACGGTGTTCCTCCTGTTGTTCTCAAAAACTGTGCTGCCGTGTTGACTCCCTGCCTCGGCAAACTCTATCGTCTCTGTCTCTCCTCTAACGTCTTCCCTTCATGCTGGAAGTTTGCTCACATTCAACCTGTCCCAAAGAAGGGTGACCGCTCTCAACCGTCCAACTTTCTAAAGTTTTTGAAACTATTCTTGCTTCCAAATTTCTTAAGCATGTCTCTTCTCATAATCTGCTCTCAGATCGCCAGTATGGCTTCCTTAAGGGTCGCTCTACTGGTGATCTTCTTTCATATCTTACTAACTCTTGGTCATCCTCCTTTCGGGAATTCGGTGAGACTTTTTCTATTGCACTAGACATATCGAAAGCCTTCGATAGAGTCTGGCATAAATCTTTAATTTCTAAACTACCCTCTTTCGGTTTCTATCCCTCCATCTGTGCCTTTGTCTATAATTTCCTTTCCGGCCGTTCCATAGCCGCGATTGTGGACGGCCATTGTTCACTTCCTCACCCTTTAAACTCCGGTGTTCCTCAGGGCTCTGTCCTATCTCCTATTCTCTTTCTAATTTTTATAAATGATCTCCTTAACTGTACCTTAATTCCTATCCATTCACACCCTCAACGACAAATGTAATGAAGCCATAGAACTCTTAAATTCTGATCTAAATACTATTTCCAATTGGGGCAGAGAAATATATATTAACTTTAATGCTTCCAAAAACCCAATTTATCCATCTATCTACCCGTCAGGATCTCCCAGCGGACTATCCCTTATTCTTCAACAATACAAAATCAACCCTTCATCTTCTCTCAATATTCTTGGTGTCTCTTTTTCTTCTGCTCTCATTTGGAAGGACCATATTACCAGTCTTGCTAAGGCAGCCTCCCAGAAGCCGGGTGTGCTCAACCGCCTTAGGGGGTTCTTTTTCCCTGCACAGCTTCTTGCTCTGTAGAGGTGCTCTGTAGTGCGCCCTTGTATTGAGTATTGTTCACATGTGTGGGGAGGTTCCTCTCACACCGCTCTCCTAGATAAAGTTGAAAGGAAGGCCTTTCGTATCATTAACTCCCGTCCACTCACCAACTCTCTGCAATCTCTCTCTCTCCGCCGCAATGTTGCATCACTCTCGCTATTCTATCGCTACTATAATAATCAGTGTTCCTCAGAGCTATCCCAGTGCATACCACCTCCTTTACGTAGGGCACGTGGTACCCGTCTTGCAACTCAATCCCACCCCTACTCTGTGCAACTCTCCAACCCAAGAGTGAAACGTTACTCTCAAACTTTCTTCTACTCAACAGCTGAGCTCTGGAACTCTCTCCCAGAATCAGTCTTTCCCTCTTCCTATGACTTAAATTGCTTCAAACTCCGTGTGTCCAGGCATTTTGGCTCGAACGTCCCTTGATTTTGGCCCTGTCACTCTTTCAACTATGGGGGAGGCACTCGCTATAGGCAGTTATGCCTTTTGCCTCCCTCAATCACATAGAAAAAACAAAATACGACTCTTCATGTCATTTAGGCATCGATATTTTCCTGGCAAGGGATAGTGAGCCTGTAATTTAAGAGGAACGGGAAATTTTGATATCGAAATAAGAACATAAGAACATAAGAAAATGGGAGTCTGCAGAAAGCCGATTGGCCTAAGCAAGGCAGATCCCTGTCCCACACAACCCCAATTACAAAGCCCAATTATAGGCTCAACACTCTAATACCCTCAGGATCATCTTACCAAACCGGTTAGAGATTAACGCAGGATTACGGGGGTCTGCAGAGCGCTGATTGGCCCAACCCGGCTGATCCCCTTCACACCCAACCCTTCTCGTCCATATGCTTATCCAATTTTTTCTTAAAGCTCCCTATCGTTCTTGATCCCACTATATCACTTGGTAGCCTATTCCACCCATCTACAACTCTGTTACCAAACCAATATTTGCCTATATCTTTTCTGAAACGAAATTTATCTAATTTGAAACCATTGGTACGAGTTCTTTCGCTATCACTGAGCTTTAGTACATTTGTCATGTCCCCTTTGTTAATCCCACTAACCCACTTGAACACCTCTATCATATCCCCTCTAACTCTGCGTCTCTCTAACGAATGTAAACCTAATTTCTTCAACCTTTCTTCATACGGAAAATTTCTAATATTATGGGGATCATTTTTGTCATTCTACGCTGAATTTTCTCCAATGAATCTATGTCCATTCTGTAATAAGGACACCAAAATTGGACAGCATAATCCATATGGGGTCTCACTAATGACAAGTAAAGTTTTAAGATAACATCAGCAGTTCTGTTACTCACACTCCTAGAGATGAACCCGAGAATCCTGTTTGCCTTATTACGAACGCTTATACACTGTTTTCTAGGCTTCAAATCATTGCTAACAAACACACCTAGATCTTTCTCGCAGTCTGAATTTTCTAATTCTAAATTAGCTAGTTTATATTTAACATTTGTTTGCATCTTCCCTATCTTTAATACCTTGCATTTGTCAATGTTAAACTTCATCTGCCAATTTACTGACCATTCATGTAAGGTATCTAGATCCCTTTGGAGGCACTCTATATCGCTATCTGAATCAATTGATCTCCCCATTTTAGTATCGTCTGCGAATTTACTTATCCTACTAGTTATACCTAAATCTAGGTCATTTATGTATATAAGAAACAACAGGGGACCTAATACCGATCCCTGGGGGACACCACTTTTGACTGCTCCCACTCTGACTTGGTACCATTTATGCTGACTCTCTGTTTCCTACCAATTAGCCATGACCTAATCCATCCCAACAACGACCCTCCTATTCCATGTGCCTCAACCTTTCTCATCAATCTCTCATGAGGGACTCTGTCGAAAGCTTTACTGAAATCTAAATATATAATATCATATGACTTGTCACTATCTACTGCTTCATATACCTCTGAGAAAAAGCTAAGCAAATTAGTAAGGCACGAACGTCCCTGAGTGAATCCATGCTGAGAAGAATTTATTAAGTTAAATTTTACTAAGTGGCTTCTAATTTTCCTAGCAATAATAGACTCTAGCAACTTTCCTATGATTGATGTGAGACTAATGGGACGGTAATTGGATGCTAACGATTTATCACCTTTTTTGAAGATCGGAACTACATTTGCAAGCTTCCAAGCTTCTGGAACTAAACCTGTTTCTAATGACTTGTTAAATATAAATGCTAATGGACTACTTAACTCATCTCTGCATTCTTTTAATACTCTAGCATATACCTCGTCAGGACCAGGCGATTTTTGAGGTTTCAGTCTGCCAATTTCCTTAAGCACATCATTTCTACTTATACTAACTGTACTTAACATATTTTCTATACTATCACTATATACCATATTGACTTCTGGAATCTGTGCCAAATTTTCATTAGTGAAAACGGAAAGAAACTGAAAGAAACTGACTATTTAATGTACTGCACATTTCTAAATCATTTTCTGTTATTTCTCCTATTGAAGTTTTTAGGGGGCCTATTACATCTCTAACTTTAGATTTATATAGTTGGTAAAAAGCTTTAGGGTTATTTTTTGAGTCGCTGGCTATCCTTATTTCATAATTTCTTTTTGCTTTCCTGATTTCCTTTTTGACCTGTCTTGATAGAGTCTGATAGTATATATGTAAATGATTTTCACCTTTCTTTATTTTTCGATATATTCCTTTCTTTTTTCCTATAAGATCTATTAGCTTATTAGTCATCCATTTTGGTTGGTTCTGCGTCGATCTAAATCTTCTTTTAGGGATATATTTATTTTGAGCATTGTGGAGTGAAGCAATAAACTGGTTATATGTAGGTGGCAAGTTTAACTCTGGCATATCCTGACTTAATCGCTTAACAATAGGGTCCACCCTTAAGTCTCTTCTTAGCCCACCATAATCGGCTTTTCTGAAATCGGGATAAGTGTCGTATTCTCTTTAGCATTCCCTGTCCATTGTATATTAAAATAAATAGATTTATGATCGCTATTTCCTAGGTGGTCACCAATCTCTACATTATTTAACATATGTTCATTGTTACTGAAAACTAAATCAAGAATATTAATACCTCTAGTCGGCGTATCTATGAATTTAAATAAAAAACTATCTTGTACTACCTCTATAAACTCTACTGAATCGGAGTCGCCTATTTGGTGCTGCCAATCAATGTTCGGAAAATTAAAATCCCCCATAATGCACACATTGCTAAACCTTGATGCTATTTTAATTTCCTCCCATAACGATTTTCCGCCATTTCTACTCATATTAGGCGGTCTATATATAACTCCAATAACTATGGTCTCACTACCTTCGTTAACCTCTACCCAAACACTTTCATTATCATTATTTAGTCTAATACCTGATTTAATACAGCTTTTTAATGTACTCCTGACAAACACTGCTATACCCCCGCCCCTCCTACTTGTTGGTCATATTTAAACAAACTATATCCTGGAATATCAAATTCTGCTAAAAAATGCCTAGATTCTGTATTAATCCACGTTTCAGTTAGCGCTATTATGTCTATATTTTCTGTGCTAACGAGTGCTCTAAGTTCGTTCATTTTGTTACATAAACTCCTACAATTTGTATAATATACCCTCAACCTATTACTTTTATTTGCAACTAATGGTCTATTGTGGTTGAGCTACCCTATTATTGGGGTTAGCTGGTGACACTACTAGCTCGAGACGGGGAAAAGGCTACGCTATCAGGAGTCTCATGCGGGACTATCAGTGGTAACATGTGTAGTGGTATCGGGGGGGACACGACAGTTGTACATCACGATATCCGCACGTAGCGGGACGGAATGATGGCTATTTTACTCACTGCGGTTTGGCACATGAAGTACCTGCGCCATATGGAGACAGTAGGTTAACTGGACACACCCAGGGGTGCTGGCCAACGGGAAACCCCGCAACAATCGGGCGAGTGAGCTGGCCAAGGTCGAAACGCCTAGTCGAGAGCGAGATGTACTCCAATCCGGGGCAGACAGTTCATCCTTACCATAAAAGAGGGACCCGTTATCCAGGAATGGAATAGTATATTGCCTTCCACTACTGCGCCAGCCGGCTATTTACACCAAGAGCCCTGGAAGACCAGTCCGTCCTTACCCCTACTTCTAGGCAGGAAACTGGTTACCACAGGGAACTCCACCGGTGTGCGCCGGGAGCCGGCGCCAACAGTTCCGGAGACTTGGAGAGCAACTCCTCAGTCCTGCATCTCCATATGTCTTTGCTCCCTGCGTTTGTGGGAAGATGATGGGGTCCTCCCCACTCACTTCCATGACAGCATCTAACCGTCTCAGCCACCCTCCCGACTCCGGCACCAGGCACGCAGACAACTTTTACCAACCTGAGTGGTGTGGGTTGCCTACTGCCAAGGGATCTAACCAATGAAGCACCGGGACAATGACAACAGACGTAGCTTTGTGCCTGGTGTCGGCGGGTAGCAGCATTGTTGTGGGCAGCACCAGCAGCAGACGCCCCCCCTCGCCCGCGCACTCACGGGCCTCGATGATCGCACACGGCAGCGCCATCACTCCAGCATCAGCCAAGAGTGCTGAAGTTGGGAGGGGGGGGTCGGGACTGGGGCTGTCCCCGGCCTTGCAGGCCGTTGCCCGAGGTGGACACCCCGTGCCCAAGGGCGTCCCGATCCCTGGGAACAAAACTGCCGGTAGCCTCACACTTCTTCTCCGCCAGCGCTAGTCATCAAGGCCAAATTTTCCTCGCATTGAGACACTGAATCTCCTGCTCCACACTCTCCAGTCTCTCTTGCAAAGCAAGACAAAGCTGGAGAGTATGGGAGGAGACAGCAGACTCATCAACAACAGCCATCACTATGAAAGTTCACTAGGACCTCACTAAGGGTAAACAGGTTCACTAGCGGTCACTGGGGACGTCCGCACAGGTCAGGGGTCAGAGAGCAACGAAATATATATATATATAGCCTATATCTTGCATTATAAACCTACACAGGCTTCCACAGCTGAAGAAAATCGTCTCATGTTAGCCAATCTAAGCTGTCAAAGGGCGTCATGATTCTCAATAGTTTAAAGGGAGATGGGTGGTTTTCCTGGTCCCCCTGCTTCCTCTTGTTTAGCCCCATTAGTTTTAAGATTTTAAGACGTTCGGCCCATTAGTTTGGTGATAGTGAAACCTTTCATCCCATGTCTTTGTCAAGATTAAGAATGTTTTTGTCATTTTAGGTGTCGATTTTGTTTTTCTGGAGAGCGATAGCGAGCCTATAGTTTAAGAAGAAACGGCCTTGGGCTGGGACATTTTTCTATCGAAAAATGTAAAGATTTATCTTGAAGGGGGGTCTTGGGCAGTTTTTTTTGTTTAAGCTTGATGGTGGTCTAGGGAGGAAGCTAAAAACATTGTAAACACATATATACACGATCAACTATATACCCCCATCCCCCCTTAACATTCCTACCACCGATAGGTGAAGATTATGAAGAGAAGACAAGGATATCCTGAGATATCCTGAGATAAGATTCTCAATAGTTTAAAGGGAGATGGGTGGTTTTCCTGGTCCCCCTGCTTCCTCTTGTTTAGCCCCATTAGTTTTAAGATTTTAAGACGTTCGGCCCATTAGTTTGGTGATAGTGAAACCTTTCATCCCATGTCTTTGTCAAGATTAAGAATGTTTTTGTCATTTTAGGTGTCGATTTTGTTTTTCTGGAGAGCGATAGCGAGCCTATAGTTTAAGAAGAAACGGCCTTGGGCTGGGACATTTTTCTATCGAAAAATGTAAAGATTTATCTTGAAGGGGGGTCTTGGGCAGTTTTTTTTGTTTAAGCTTGATGGTGGTCTAGGGAGGAAGCTAAAAACATTGTAAACACATATATACACGATGAACTATATACCCCCATCCCCCCTTAACATTCCTACCACCGATAGGTGAAGATTATGAAGAGAAGACTAGGATATCCTGAAATATGGTGGTCAGCATGGAAGTAAACAAGTCCTTGCATGATAGTGTGGTAATCCCAACATTGACATACGGGAGTGAAGCATGGACGTTGTTGGAGAGACACAAACCAAAAGTAAGACGGGTGGACATTAATTACTTTAGAAGTAGGTGCTGTACAGTGGCGCTAATAAGTCATATCTCAGCTGTCATTACGTTTGGCTCGCTCTGTGCTGTATTAATGTCTGTCAGATGTTGAAAAGGGTGGGTAAGTGTTGGAAAATGGCTGTATGTCTCACTCAAAAAGAGGAAACTATGTGTAAATATTGCTGATACCAATTATTAATCAAAATATAATTGGTGCCGAGACATCACTTATTAGGACGACTGTACATGAAGGGATAGACACACGAATGAGGAAGTATGAGAGCGGTTTGAAAGGTTTGAAAGGTTTATTAACTCGAGCGACCCCCAGTGGGGTATTAAGAGTACATACTTCTTAGGTGTGGTGTGGTGGTGCGGTGTGGTGTGGATGTATATGTGCTGGAAAGTGTGAGAAGGAACACCTTGAGATGGTTCGGCCATATGGAACGTATGGGAAGCAAAAGAATGACTAAGACAGTGTATGAGAGTGAGGTTAAAGGACAAAAAGGTAGAGGTAAACCGAGAGAGAAGTGGAAGGATGGAGTTAAGAAGTATATGCGTGAGAGCGTTGTTGGATGAGAGGGGTGTCAACTGACTGAGGACAGAGATGCATGGGAGTGATTCGTTCGTGGTCCCCCCAATCGGGGATCATGGCGTCCGGCAATGGGTAAATAGCTAGACATCGAACCCATATATTACAGTCCTTCTAGTTCTTACTTTCTCTTTTTTTAGCTAAATTTTGCAAAAGAAATTATTGGAAGTAGCACA